>JAGFNQ010002038.1:313728-568888 GCA_024364735.1 Boesenbergia rotunda | reverse complement strand
GACGAGAGGATTTGCATGAATAAGATACCTTATGCATCCGCGATAGGATCTATCATGTATGCTATGTTATGTACTAGGCCCGATGTATCATATGCTCTGAGTGTCACGAGCAAATACCAGTCTGATCCAGGGATGGATCATTGGGCGGCTGTTAAGACAATCCTTAAGCACTTAAGAAGAACTAAGGATGTGTTCCTAATATATGGAGAAGGAGATATGATAATACGTGGGTATACAGATGCCAGTTTCCAGACAGATAACGATGACTCCAAATCGCAGTCTGGATACGTATTTACTTTGAATGGAGGCGCAGTAAGTTGGAAAAGTTCCAAACAAGACACCGTAGCGGATTCTACCACGGAAGCGGAATATATCGCAGCTTCGGAAGCAGCAAAGGATGCAGTTTGGATCAAGAAGTTTGTCTCAGAACTTGGTGTGGTTCCAACCATTGATGAAGCAGTGCCGGTTTACTGCAACAACAATGGAGCTATTGCACAAGCGAAGGAACCAAGGTCTCATCAGCGATCCAAACACGTGCTTCGACGCTATCATCTGATCAGAGAGATTATAAGTAGGAATGACATACAAATTGAGAAAATTCCCACTGAAAGGAATTTAGCGGATCCTTTAACTAAGGCCTTGCCTCAGAACAAGTTTGAGGGTCATATTAGAGCCTGTGGTATTGGATACCGTAGCGATTGGCATTAGGCCAAGTGGGAGATTGTTAGTGATATGAGAGAAGTGTCCTAAGGCAATCGCCTTATGATTGTAAACATTTATCTTAATAAATGATAATTCACTATTTGAATATACATGTTAGTGTATATGATTGGGATCTTAAACTCATCTACTGAATGTCCGCAATACAATTCACAGCATAAGAGAATTTGTGATGGGATCACAACTAGTGATTATCTCTAAATGTGCAATTGTGAAGTATTGAAAATATCCCTAGTCGATGAATTGATAAAAACGGACACTATCAATTCTGTTGAGACTAGCATGAGTTATTCTCTAATCAGCTGATTCTCACTGGCTGGTGACATTGGGATGTCCGGAGATAAACATGGATGCAAGTTAAGGGAACTAGTTCATTGGAGTGACTGGCTGTAAAACTTCATATGGTTATCTATATAGATATGTCAATGAAGTTCTTACTGCAGCTTAAGTGCGATGTTCCTTTGACTTGCGGTGTTCAAGTCATCTTGGTCATGGAGACTTATACTTTAACATCTTTAGCAAGCATCTCCAAGAAGGTGTGGACCCAGGATGATTGGGTATAAGCCGAAGTGCCCGAAGATGTTTGAACAGCCTACAAAGGATTCACCACTCCTTGCGAAGAGATGTATACCCAGGCCTATCGTCGGATTGTTACTCAAAACCTCTAGCCAGAGTATATCATGTTTAGAGTGCGAGTCTCTTAAATACATGAGAGTAATTAGAAATCCAAAGGATGAGAAAGACACTACTTGGGCTAGGTGTGACGTAGTCAGCATAGTGGGGACTGACACAAATAGACCGTGTCCTGAACCAAGTGGGTATAAGATGGTGAACGGAATGGGGCACGATTCATTAGAGCTGCTGAAGGGTTTCAGAATTACTTCTGAGGTCAAACCGTTGATCTTTCGATTAATTGGGGGTCATGATGTACTACTAGGTGCCACTCATGATCGTTCTATAATTGGTTAATTATAGACGGCCAACATAAATCGAAAGCCTATTTAGTCACACGCACTACGAGTAATCCGAGGGATTTAAAACGAGTTGAAAATTAGATTTTCCGATAAAGAGAGATAAGTCGAATATGAGTTAATCAGAGGCGCAACGGAAACTTAAATTGGCTAAGTCTTTTGAAGGCTTGTTGGGCGAATTAAATGAGTTTAATTCGCGATTGGTGGGGCTTGAAGTGGCCGGCCAAAGAGGGTGCCCACCCTCTTTGGTTTGGCCGGCCACATTAAAGGGAGAAAACCATTTTACTTGGTTTAATTAATAAATTAGATCTAGCACGATTTATTTTATAAATTATGGATAAATAAATTTGTATAAAGAAATTTATATAAATAAATTTATAGAAATTTATTCTTTTATGGAAGTTAAAATAATCCATGAATTGGTTTATTTTAATTTTATAAAATCAATTATGAATTGATTTTTCCATAATAAGAAAGTTTATAAATTTCTTATAAAATTTATTCCATAATAAAAGGAGAGAAGGTATTTGTTTTATTATAAAGTTAGTTATAATAAAACATGGATTAAACGGAATAATTAATAAGAGAATTTATAGGATAAATTTCTTATGTAAAATTCCGTTAAAGAGGAGACTTAGCAAGGGAGAAGCAACTATATAAGGAACCAAAGGCAAGCCTTTAATTCCTAATTGATAATAGAGCTATCAAGAGATTGATTTCTCTCCCTCTCTCTCTTATTCTCTCCTCTTCTCTTATCCCCTTAGGGCCGGCGCCCTCCTTGAGGATTAGGGCCGGCGCCCCTTTGCAAGACCTAGGGCCGGCACAAGCTTCCTCCACCTAGGGTTGGTGCTTCCTCCTCCTAGGGCCGGCGCAAGCTTCCATCAAGAAGGAGAAGAAGAAGAAGAAGAAGAAGAAGAAGAAGCGGATCGCATCTCCTTCTTTCCGGAATTTGGATTCCGATTCTTGGTGGTTAGTTTCCTTTCTTCTTTCTTGATCTTCTAGTTGTGTCTTCGGAGAATCTAGTAGTTCTCGTCGACACAAAACTCGTGGCTTTGCGAAGTCATCTTGAAGAGATCTCGGCGTGGACGCGAATAGAGGCGGAGCTTCCAAGGGACGCTACGGTTGGATCTTGTCCCTTACTTCGAGTTACGAGAGGTACTTAGTAAATTAGTTTACTTTTCCATAAAGTTTTAATATATGATTATGTCAACACATCATAAGGTTGCATGCTAGATATGTGGTTAAAAATAATTTAGGAAATTATTTTATGCTAATTCTTCCGCTGCACGTAAAAATTTAAAATTTTACGAACCCGTATCCTTGTCGACATGCACCCGGTCCCAACAGTGGTATCAGAGCCGGTTAGTGTTCGACATAATCATATAATTGTTTTGCGGAAAACTTTGTCATGATCTCAATTTTGGAAAATTTTTCAATTATGGAAACTTTCCAATTATAATAAATTTTAGATTTAGGAATTTCAAAGTTTGGAAATCCTCATGAAATTTCGCAAACGTTTGAAATTTCCTAGTTTCTGAAATTTTATAATAATTGTGAAAACTTCCCATCTTTGGAAACTTTCCAATCTTGGAAAATTTTCTATTTTAGAAATTTTCCAACTTTGGAAATATGTAAGTTTTCTTTGTACCAGAAACATACAATTATTCTGAAAACCTATTATGAAATCTCGCAATTTTGGGCACTTTCTTTCAAGAAAGTCTAGACAAATTTATGGACAATTAATTGACAATTAAATTTGAATTGGTTTTTAAATTGACAACAAAATTCTTTATTTTGGATTGAGCCTCGGGGAGCCGTCCAATTTAAAGTTAGTTGTTGTAATTTAATTTCCCAATTTTAAATGAAATTGTCATGTTTAATTTGGTTGCGCTTCCGAAGCGGACCAAATTGGATTTACGACAAATTACTTTTCTTTGGGTATCTGAGCCTCGGGGAGCCACCCTTAGAAAACCATTTGTTGTAATTAATTAAATCCATAAATAAAATATGATTTAAGAGGTGATGCTCTTACATATTGTTGTCTCCAAAATTAATTAGGAAAATGATTTCCTATAGAGCTTTCTTAAATGAGATTTTCATGAAAATAATATGTGGTTGAATTAAGGGAATCTATCTCTTAATTTAATAAGATTTGATTTAGAGAAATCAAAGTCTTAAACATATTATTTCCGAAATTGATTATGACAATTTAGGAAATTGTTTCCCAAAACAATTCCTTCAATAAAGCATGAAATTAGAATTAGGAAATCCGGTTCCTAATTCAATTAATGAGACTTGATAAATTAAGTCACATACATACTTTATTAAGGAAATCGTTAGTCATGACATAATTATATGTCATGAATGTGCTTAGAAAAGAAAGGATGAGACCCAAAACCCCTTACAAAATATTAAGGCCAACACCTTCCATTAATATGGTTAGAATCGGAGTTTTGTTTCTCGTTTGGGTTGATGGACACATCCATGCCCAGCTTGAACCTCAACATGTTCAAACCATGGAATTAGTTTATGTATAATATAGTTGGAGTCAGAGGTCAATCCTTAGTTTTGGTTGTTGGACACATCCAAGTCTGACTAAACGGTTGAATGAGCTCCAACCATATTAAAACTATTTCTTGATTAATGGGTCAGCCTTAAGCTTGGAACATCGATTTGTTGTGCCACAGCCAAGGTCGATGTAATGAGAGGTGCAGTTGGGTGCTATGTATAATGTTGCATACTTGTTAATGAGTTAACAACCCAATGATTTATGCAAACATTCAATTAGTTGATAGCATAAAGTGATAGTTACATATATGTGATATATAATCGGTATAATTACCTACCTTCATAGCTAAGAAAAACTTGATGGCCACAGCCATGGTGGTTCTTATCTATGGTTGGATATCAACCTATTTGGAGATGTTCCTACGATCTCCCGAATTGATAATAAGGGTGACTCAATTCGTAAAATAAATAGGATTTAATTTATGTATGATGATACATTCTTTAATCATTCTTCTCACATAATCTCAATTTGTATTTCTAGGATAATCACTCGATCATGTCTTCCCTAAACTTGCGTTCCATTTTGGACACCAATAAACTGACTGGGCCGAACTTCATGGACTGGCTTCGAAACTTGAGGACAGTCCTCAAGGCAAAGAAGCTTGCTAATGTCCTTGAAGATCAACTTCCCAACCGTACTCCCGAAAGTGCAACTCCAGACCGGTTTCCTAAGTTGCTCAACCTGCTGAAGACTTTAAAGCCTTCTGTGAAGCAGGATCTAAAGACGGTGCTGTTAGTTGGTTCCTCGAAGAAAGGTTCTAAGAGGAAGGCCAAAGAACAGAATAAGGGAAAGGAGAAAAAGGCCAAAAAGACTGAAAATACCCTAAAAGGCACTTGCCATCACTGTGGCAAGGAGGGTCACTTGCGAAGAAACTGCAAGATTTATCTTGAGTCCTTGAAAGAGAAGGCATCCGATGCCCCATCCTCTTCAAGTATCTTCGTTATTGAATGTCACTATATTTCCTCAAACACTTGGGTACTTGATACTGGGTGTAGCTCACATATATGTAATGACATACTGGGGCTAAGGAATAGAAGAAGACTCGTCAAAGGAGAAGCGAATTTGCGAGTTGGAAACGGAGCAAAGATTGCTGCTGTTGCCATCGGAACATATTTGCTAAAGCTCCCAACTGGACGTGTCTTAGAATTGGATAATTGTTATTTTGTTCCTTCATTAATAAAGAACATTGTATCTATTTCATGTTTGAATGAAAAAGGTTATCATTTAACTTTTAGTAACAATTGTTGTTACATAACTTTAAATGGCGTTCTTTATGGGAATGAAACTTTGTGCAATGGCATCTACACGTTAGATTTATCCAGTGACGTTTTCAATATCGAAGTTAGCAACAAACGTGCTCGAATAGATAATCGAATAGACTCCTACACTTGGCATTGTCGTCTTGGCCATGTAAGTAAGAAACGCATGACCGAATTACACCGATGTGGAATTTTGGAATCATTTGAACCCGGTTCATTTGATACATGCGAATCATGCTTAAAAGGCAAGATGACCAAATTACCCTTTTCCGGAAAAGGTAATCCAGTGGGAGAATTGCTTGGTCTAATACATACCGATGTATGTGGACCAATGTCAACTCTAGCACAAGGAGGCTATAGCTACTTCATCACCTTTATTGATGATCACTCACGATTCGGGTATGTGTTCTTGATGAAACACAAATCTGAAGCTTTTGAGAAATTCAAAGAGTTCAGAAATGAAGTAGAGAAACAACTTGGCAAAAGTTTTAAAATACTTCGATCCGATCGGGGTGGTGAATACTTAAGTCAAGAGTTTCAAGATTATCTTAGGGACAATGGGATACTGTCCCAATGGACTCCGCCGTATACACCACAGCATAATGGTGTATCTGAGATGCGCAACCGAACCTTGATAGACATGGTTAGGTCGATGATGAATCATGCAACTCTTCCAAAATCCTTTTGGGGCTATGCACTTAAGACAGCTGTTTACTTGCTAAACAGAGTCACGACCAAGGTAGTCTCTACTACTCCATATAAGACATGGAATAGTAAGAAACCCCACTTAACTCATCTTAAGATATGGGGTTGTCCCGCTTATGTGAAGCGGACTGTATCAGACAAATTGGATGCTAAGTCTGATAAATGTCTATTTATTGGATACCCTAAGGAAACGAAGGGTTACCAATTCTATCATCCCTTGGAACAAAAGGTGTTTGTTTCAAGGCATGCTGTATTTCTAGAGAAAGAACTTCTTTTACAAGAAAATAGTGGGAGTGGGATTGAACTTGATGAAGTTCAAGAAACTCCAATAGACATTACAGAGACACCTAGTCTAGACCCACAACCAATACCTCATAATGATGAGCTATCAGTTGAACCTAAAACAACACCACCTCTTCGTAGGTCTGATAGGGCACGCAATATTCCAGAGAGATACGGATTTCTCATAAGTGAATCGAACGACGTGTTACTCATAAACGATGATGAACCTATCAGTTATGAAGATGTCCTGAAAAGTTCAGAAAGGGACAAATGGCTTGAGGCCATGAAGTCGGAAATGGATTCCATGTACGAAAATCAAGTATGGGACTTGGTTAACCCACCTGAAGGGATTAAGCCCATAGGGTGCAAGTGGATTTTCAAGAAGAAAACCGACATGGAAGGTAATGTTGTTACCTTTAAGGCTAGATTAATGGCAAAAGGATATCGTCAGAAACAAGGAATTGATTATGACGAAACCTATTCGCCAGTAGCTATGCTTAAATCCATTCGGATGCTCCTAGCCATAGCAGCTCATTATGATTATGAGATATGGCAAATGGATGTGAAAATGGCTTTCATTAATGGAAACCTGCTTGAGGATGTATACATGATACAACCTGAAGGTTTCACATCGGTTGATAAAACCAAAGTATGCAAGCTTCGAAGATCCATATATGGACTAAAGCAAGCATCTAAGAGCTGGAACATCCGTTTTGATGAGACAATCAAAGAGTTTGATTTCTCACAAAATCCTGACGAACCTTGTGTGTACAAGAAGGTTAGTGGGAGTGCAGTCGTATTCCTAGTATTATATGTCGATGACATATTACTTATAGGAAACGATATATCAGTTTTACAGACAGTTAAAATTTTATTGTCCAAAACTTTCTCCATGAAAGACCTGGGAGAAGCAACCTATATCCTTGGGATTAGAATCTATAGAGATAGATCAAAACGGTTGCTTGGTCTTTCGCAGTCTACATATATAGACCGAGTGCTAAAAAGGTTTAGCATGTCGGAATCCAAGAAATGTTACCTTCCCATCAGGTATGGGATCAACCTTTCGAAGTCTATGTGTCCGCGCACAGAAGACGAGAGGATTTGCATGAATAAGATACCTTATGCATCCGCGATAGGATCTATCATGTATGCTATGTTATGTACTAGGCCCGATGTATCATATGCTCTGAGTGTCACGAGCAAATACCAGTCTGATCCAGGGATGGATCATTGGGCGGCTGTTAAGACAATCCTTAAGCACTTAAGAAGAACTAAGGATGTGTTCCTAATATATGGAGAAGGAGATATGGTAATATGTGGGTATACAGATGCCAGTTTCCAGACAGATAAGGATGACTCCAAATCGCAGTCTGGATACGTATTTACTTTGAATGGAGGCGCAGTAAGTTGGAAAAGTTCCAAACAAGACACCGTAGCGGATTCTACCACGGAAGCGGAATATAACGCAGCTTCGGAAGCAGTAAAGGAAGCAGTTTGGATCAAGAAGTTTGTCTCAGAACTTGGTGTGGTTCCAACCATTGATGAAGCAGTGCCGGTTTACTGCAACAACAATGGAGCTATTGCACAAGCGAAGGAACCAAGGTCTCATCAGCGATCCAAACACGTGCTTCGACGCTATCATCTGATCAGAGAGATTATAAGTAGGAATGACATACAAATTGAGAAAATTCCCACTGAAAGGAATTTAGCGGATCCTTTAACTAAGGCCTTGCCTCAGAACAAGTTTGAGGGTCATATTAGAGCCTGTGGTATTGGATACCGTAGCGATTGGCATTAGGCCAAGTGGGAGATTGTTAGTGATATGAGAGAAGTGTCCTAAGGCAATCGCCTTATGATTGTAAACATTTATCTTAATAAATGATAATTCACTATTTGAGTATACATGTTAGTGTATATGATTGGGATCTTAAACTCATCTACTGAATGTCCGCAATACAATTCACAGCATAAGAGAATTTGTGATGGGATCACAACTAGTGATTATCTCTAAATGTGCAATTGTGAAGTATTGAAAATATCCCTAGTCGATGAATTGATAAAAACGGACACTATCAATTCTGTTGAGACTAGCATGAGTTATTCTCTAATCAGCTGATTCTCACTGGCTGGTGACATTGGGATGTCCGGAGATAAACATGGATGCTAGTTAAGGGAACTAGTTCATTGGAGTGACTGGCTGTAAGACTTCATATGGTTATCTATATAGATATGTCAATGAAGTTCTTACTGCAGCTTAAGTGCGATGTTCCTTTGACTTGCGGTGTTCAAGTCATCTTGGTCATGGAGACTTATACTTTAACATCTTAAGTAAGCATCTCCAAGAAGGTGTGGACCCAGGATGATTGGGTATAAGCCGAAGTGCCCGAAGATGTTTGAACAGCCTACAAAGGATTCACCACTCCTTGCGAAGAGATGTATACCCAGGCCTATCGTCGGATTGTTACTCAAAACCTCTGGCCAGAGTATATCATGTTTAGAGTGCGAGTCTCTTAAATACATGAGAGTAATTAGAAATCCAATGGACGAGTGGGTATAAGATGGTGAACGGAATGGGGCACGATTCATTAGAGCTGCTGAAGGATTTCAGAATTACTTCTGAGGTCAAACCGTTGATCTTTCGATTAATTGGGGGTCATGATGTACTACTAGGTGCCACTCATGATCGTTCTATAATTGGTTAATTATAGACGGCCAACATAAATCGAAAGCCTATTTAGTCACACGCACTACGAGTAATCCGAGGGATTTAAAACGAGTTGAAAATTAGATTTTCCGATAAAGAGAGATAAGTCGAATCTGAGTTAATCAAAGGCGCAACGGAAACTTAAATTGGCTAAGTCTTTTGAAGGCTTGTTGGGCGAATTAAATGAGTTTAATTCGCGATTGGTGGGGCTTGAAGTGGCCGGCCAAAGAGGGTGCCCACCCTCTTTGGTTTGGTCGGCCACATTAAAGGGAGAAAACCATTTTATTTGGTTTAATTAATAAAATAGATCTAGCACGATTTATTTTATAAATTATGGATAAATAAATTTGTATAAAGAAATTTATATAAATAAATTTATAGAAATTTATTCTTTTATGGAAGTTAAAATAATCCATGAATTGGTTTATTTTAATTTTATAAAATCAATTATGAATTGATTTTTCCATAATAAGAAAGTTTATAAATTTCTTATAAAATTTATTCCATAATAAAAGGAGAGAAGATATTTGTTTTATTATAAAGTTAGTTATAATAAAACATGGTTTAAACGGAATAATTAATAAGAGAATTTATAGGATAAATTTCTTATGTAAAATTCCGTTAAAGAGGAGACTTAGCAAGGGAGAAGCAACTATATAAGGAACCAAAGGCAAGCCTTTAATTCCTAATTGATAATAGAGCTATCAAGAAATTGATTTCTCTCCCTCTCTCTCTTATTCTCTCCTCTTCTCTTATCCCCTTAGGGCCGGCGCCCTCCTTGAGGATTAGGGCCAGCGCCCCTTTGCAAAACCTAGGGCTGGCACATGCTTCCTCCACCTAGGGTTGGTGCTTCCTCCTCCTAGGGCCGGCGCAAGCTTCCATCAAGAAGGAGAAGAAGAAGAAGAAGAAGAAGAAGAAGAAGCGGATCGCATCTCCTTCTTTCCGGAATTTGGATTCCAATTCTTGGTGGTTAGTTTCCTTTCTTCTTTCTTGATCTTCTAGTTGTGTCTTCGGAGAATCTAGTAGTTCTCGTCGACACAAAACTCGTGGCTTTGCGAAGTCATCTTGAAGAGATCTCGGCGTGGACGCGAATAGAGGCGGAGCTTCCAAGGGACGCTACGGTTGGATCTCGTCCCTTACTTCGAGTTACGAGAGGTACTTAGTAAATTAGTTTACTTTTCCATAAAGTTTTAATATATGATTATGTCAACACAACATAAGGTTGCATGCTAGATACGTGGTTAAAAATAATTTAGGAAATTATTTTATGCTAATTCTTCCGCTGCACGTAAAAATTTAAATTTTACGAACCCGTATCCTTGTCGACATGCACCCGGTCCCAACAGTGGTATCAGAGCCGGTTAGTGTTCGACATAATCATATAATTGTTTTGCTGAAAACTTTGTCATGATCTCAATTTTGGAAAATTTTTCAATTATGGAAACTTTCCAATTATAATAAATTTTAGATTTAGGAATTTCAAAGTTTGGAAATCCTCATGAAATTTCGCAAACGTTTGAAATTTCCTAGTTTCTGAAATTTTATAATAATTGTGAAAACTTCCCATCTTTGGAAACTTTCCAATCTTGGAAATTTTCTATTTTAGAAATTTTCCAACTTTGGAAATATGTAAGTTTTCTTTGTACCAGAAACTTACAATTATTCTGAAAACCTATTATGAAATCTCGCAATTTTGGGCACTTTCTTTCAAGAAAGTCTAGACAAATTTATGGATAATTAATTGATAATTAAATTTGAATTGGTTTTTAAATTGACAACAAAATTCAAGAAGAGGTTCGGTCACACAACGTCCAAGAAGAGGTTCGGTCATACAATAGAAGATCGCGATGTAAACCAGAAGGTATAATTTCTTGTTTTGGTTCCTTTGATCTTGTTTAATTATTGTCATGTGTTTGATTATCATATTGTTTAATTAATTCTGCTAATTAATTATCTTGGACCCTGATGATAAATACAAAAACTGGTGATACATTCATCGTCTATTCCGCGGCTAATCGGTTGGACGAGTTTGATTGCTAGAACAACATGTTTGTTCAAGCGGTCGCTCGAATCGGTTAGTACGACGATGAGTCGGTTGTTTGGGAAATTGTTCTCCATTCGGATTAATCTCAATTAATGAAATTTTAATCCGGGGACAAGGAGAGGATTCCCATGCGCAACCTTAGCCAAAACCAACAGACTCATCCCAGGTTGCTTGCAACGCCTTCTTCCTCCATTGATTTTTCGTCTCCTTGGTGTCGGATGTTCCTTCGTGGAGTTCTATCAGCTTATTCCAAAATTCTTTGGCGCTACTGAAAGGATCAACGCAGTTCAACTCTTCCTTTGTAAGTCCACATTGGAGAGTCTGTGTTGCTTTTGCATCAACTTCAATTCTTCTCTTGGCAGATGTGTCCCATTTGTCATAGCTCGGCACCATTCCTTGCTTGTCTCTTGGGGGATCGAATTCGGTTTAGATTATGATCCACATGTCCACCTGAGTTTTCAGGTGAACTTCCATCTAGCTCTTCCAATAATCGAAATCTTCCATAGAGAAGAGAGAGGGGTGAGCAGTGTTGTAGCCTTCTTGCATGGCCATTAAGGATGAAGCGAAAATAATAAACATGAAAAAACAATGAAAGACAGATGTACCAAGACTTTTTGTCTTGGATTAGCAATGTAGGAATAAAAAGAACATATGCTCAAAGTAAGAAAAAAATAACGAAAATCCGAAAATAATACTCAAGTGGTGGTTTCACCTAATTGTGCAGCACCCACTCTGATACCAATTGTAGGATCAAGATTGAGCGATAGAGGGGGGGGTGAATATCACTTTAAAAATTCTTCGAATTTTTGAACGATCGAGTATGCAGCGGAAAACAAAACATAGAACGCTAACACAAGTTAGTTTTACTTGCTTCGGAGTCTTGACCGGCTCCTACTGAAAGGCCCACGATCCTTGATCGTTTACGTTGAGCAATCACTAATAATCGGATGAATATACATATTACAAGATTTAAGTGCACAGAATGAAATGAAACAAATATACCGACTCCTTATTTTGAATGAATTAAAGACCTTCGCTCAGAGAGTCAGATGTGTTTCGGCGTTGTCGAAGCATCGATCGCACAACACACAGGAGAACAGAATGATTGTAGTATGTGAATTGTTGTTCTGAAGTGTTACTCTTGACTCCTTTATATATTACTTATGTAACACCCCAAAATTTCCCCCATATGAAATACTATGAATTCATGAAACATTTTTATGAAATGTTATGATGGGCTTGGTTTAATGGGCTTGATATGGATTAGTACAAAATGTGATAAAAAGAAAGTGTAGAAAGGAGGAAGCAAGGATCGAACCTTGAACCTCCTAGTTGCACTAATCATGTCATAACCAACGCACCAAGCCATGTTTTATGTAGAGAGAATAAGAAACATGCTTGTTAAAGCTAGGGAAGTGAAGAGACATGTCTCTTCATGAGAAAAGTATAAACAAGAGAGGGAGAGGTTGGAATAACTTCTTCTCTTCTTCTTCCTCACTCTCCCCACCGAAACTCATCTTCTTCTCCCTTTCAATTTTCGAAAAAAAATACACCCTAGGGTTCTAACCCTAGGGAATTGGAAGGAAGAAGACCATCCAAAGATCTTGCCCTCTACTAGGGCCAAAGGTTCTAGGGAAGTGCTAATAAGGAGAACACTCACCCTCCTTCAACCAAGGGTACTCTAAAGGTTTAGAGAAAGTGAAAGTCAAACGAAAGGATGTAAGTATCCCCTCGCCTGCAGTGTAATAGTTGTGTGTGATTCTTTTGATTTTGTGGTTTTCGAAAATGGGGGGTTTTCCCCTTTGTAAGTTTCGGCCACCCCTTAAGGGGAGGCCTTGGTTACTCCTTGATACAAGAGAAGACCCCTTGAGACTTAGGGTATATACGTATGTTGATTTTCTTCATGATGTTATGAACAAAAACTAGGGTTTTACCCTTGTGTAAGTTTCGGCCAAGGCAAGGAATTTAGGGGTTTAAGAGTTGAATTTCTCTAGGATGTATTTTATGTTTAGTGTATTATATGATAGTGTAGACAAGGTGTTTGTATAAATGTTTGGTTACAAAAACCCAACTTTTTCCCTACCCTACAAGTTTCGGCCAACCCTAGAGGGATTAGGGTTTAGGGTTGCATAATTATCCTATGATGTAATCTATGTTTAATAAGTGGCATGATATGTATGTGAGATGTTTGTGTAAATGCTTGTATGAAGGTTGATTCAAAAACCCTAATTTCCCCTACCCTACACATTCGGCCAACACCCTAGTGTTAGGGTTTGCGAAGGTTAAAATACCTATAGGATATGCTTATGTTTGGGGATAATGATACGTATGTGCATGTGATGTTTAAATGGAAGGTTTGATTTGAAAACTAAGTTTTCCCCTAGCATGATTTTCGGCCAAGGCATGATATATTAGGTTTGTGAAAGTTGATTACCCCATGATGTATGCTATGCTTAGTATGATACATGATGTATATATATATGATGTTTGTATGGGATGTTTGATGTCAAAAACCTAAGCTACCTCTACCCTTGACTTTCGGCCAAAACCTTAGGTTTAGGGTTAAGAAGAACTCAATTAACTCATGAAGCATGCTACCACTTCCTATGACATGAATATGATTTATGTGGCCAATCTTGTCATATATAAGTATGTGTAAGTGGTTGAAATATGATGTATGTATGAGCATGTTAATATAGCCCATGGGGCACCCTTTATGAATTGCATGTGATGTGTATGATAAAATGCTTGAAAGGATACTCCACTAAGTATGGGATCAAGAGCACCCTTTATGTTGTGTGGTGTGTCCCTAAGCGATCATGAGCACGAAGAGTGGTGTGTCCCTTAAGAGTGGATTGGAGTACTCCTTAGCATATATGTAAAAGCATGATAAGTATTTTACTTTAGAAGTTGTGTACCCGACTCGGAAGGGGGTCGTTAAACAAATCCGGGGTGCATGTAACGTAAGGTCATGGCTCCGGTAGGACGGAAGGGTCCTGCTCTAATTGATTTGGTGGCTCGCTACCCCAATTCATTAGGGAACGCGCAATAGGTAACGCGCGATATGTGGTACACAACTGGGCCCTATATGATATGGATGTATTTTTAAGTAATACCTTTATGGAATTGTTTTGAAAACATTCATTGAAAACATTTATTATATGTGAAGGGTATGCTTAAGGTACTTTATACTGCATGCTTAGAAACTTGGTTGTTTAGTATGCTTTGATGAACTCATGCTTATAATTTGTTATGTGTACATGTTGTATTCCTTCGTATGGATTTTGCGAGTAGGACAGGATCCTTACTAAGCATTTGTGCTTACTAGTTTATGTGTTGTCTTATGCTGCAGATAAGGGTAAGGAACACTTAAACTAAAGGAAGGGGCAGGAGGCTGAAGATGTGTGGGGTGGTGGCTCGGGAAAGAAAGATTCTTATATCTACTTTATTATGCTTATGTTATGCTCCTTGACAATGAATGTTAGTGATTAGGGTTGATATTGCATGATGGTGATTACACTTGGAATTTTCATATACTTGATTTTGTTTGATTATATTATGGTTTGAAATAATATGTGAACCTATCATGTTATGAAATGACTCTTGATTAAAATATTTCAAATGATGTTCTAATGATTCAAGCATGATATTTAATTGACATGTACTGGCATGTATGCTTAGCACTTATAAATATCACTTGATAGTTTTAGACAAGCATGCTCAGCACTTAGTCCTTGCCCTCTTACTTTTATTGTATGTCAAAATTTCATTATATGGATGAATGACTAGTACGTAACCCCGTCCCGAGAGTAGATATAAGGGCGGGCGTTACAGGTTGGTATCAGAGCAAGTTTCCCCTCCACCACACACACATCAAGCTTCATCCTGTCGCTTCCAAGTAAGAGATCCTAACCTCGCTTTACTTTATTTCATGTACAGTAATGATTATATGGAGATGATTAATGCTTGCATAACTAGCATAACCAATGAAAGTAGTGTTAACTCTTATGTGGTCATTTATCACCTGTATGATAGATATGACTATAGGACGTAGCAATCGGGGTAATGAGACAGCACCCCCACCTAATATAATGCAAGTGATCACAGATCTGCAGCGTCAGGTCACTGAACAACAGCAGATAATAAGCACTCTGATGACCCAACAGGGGAACACTGTAACCCCGCAGGGAAGTCAGAATGCGATACCTACTGAGCCTCCAACTGCACAGGCACCCCCGGACACTCCAGCCCGAGGAGTCTGACAGGAGGCCTATCTGATTCAGTGGCAGAGACTGAAGCCGGAAAAGTTCTCTGGCACCTGCGAGCCCTGGGACGCCCAGGCCTGGCTCAAGACAGTTGAGAGCACAGTGGAATTATTAGACTGGCCCGAGCATGAGAAAATTAAATGCGTCTCGTTCTGCCTCACTGGCGACGCCAGGATGTGGTGGGAACGGGTAAAAGCTAGAAGGTCAGTGGACCAGATGAAGTGGAAGGACTTCAAGTCTGAATTTCTGGAGGAATTCTTTAATATGCGAGTCACAAACAGGCACTTTGATGAGTTCACTGAATTCCGGCAGGGAAATCTCTCAGTCAACGATGCTGTTAAGCAATTTAACCGACTGGCACGATATGTCCAGAGTTGGTCAGTACAGAGAAAGAAAGGGTCAGATTAATGGTCAAGATGCTCAGGCCCGAGATAGCTCTGAATATAGCTAGCAGCGTTAATAGGCCCCAGACTGCAGAGGAGTTGTTCAGCAGCGCCCTTATTACCGAGCATTATCTGAAGAATATTAACCAGCAGAACCAAGCACTGACCGCCAGCAAGAGTCAGAATCAGTCGGGAGGTCAGAAACCTCCGAATAGCAACCCCCACTAGAAAAAGAACCACAACGGAAAGAGGAAGCCATGGAATAAATCTGCCAGTGGTTATTTAGGCAAGAAGCCTAAATATCCCCAATGTGCCACTTGTGGGAAGATGCACCAAGGGACATGCTTTTTAGGCGCCAGGAGATGCTTTACTTGCGGAAAGGAAGGACACATGGCCAGAGAGTGTCCTACTGCAGCCAAAGCACCTCAGCCGCAGTATGTTCAGTACAAAGGTGCTCCTCCCCAGTTACACCTGATCCAGGCAGCTATAGATGGTACTCATATATGCCAGGGGAGATGAGGTGATGCCCTCTACCCAAATGCTACGTGCCGCACCAATCAGAATCGCAGATAGGGAACTCTACTGCGATCTGATAGTGCTTGATATGTCAGATTATGATGTGATATTGGGCATGGATTTCTTGAATAAATATGGCACCTCTATTGAGTGCCGTAAACGAAGGGTTATCTTCCGACCTGAGGCAGAAATTCTATTCGAATTTATCGGAGAGCCGAAGAAGAGGACAAGCAAATTCTTGTCGGCTCTGAAAGCAAGGAAGATGTTAGAAAAGGGATGCTCTGGATTTCTAGCTCATTTGGTTGATACCAGTCCTATGGAGGACCCGAAGCTAGAAGACGTCAAAGTCGTATGCAATTACCCAGAGGTATTTCCCGATGACTTACCAGGGTTAGCACCTGAAAGAGATATAGAATTTGCAATTGAGTTGGTTCCTGGTACTAACCCCATTTCTAAGGCACCGTACCGTATGGCGCCGATGGAATTAAAGGAATTACAGGGACAGTTACAGGAGCTGCTTGACAAGGGACTCATCCGCCCTAGTCATTCTCCCTGGGGAGCTCCCGTACTGTTCGTGAAAAAGAAGGATGGGTCGATGCGAATGTGTATCGACTATCGGGCGCTGAACAACGTGACGATCAAGAACAGGTACCCTCTACCCAGGATAGATGACCTGTTCGATCAACTGAAGGGAGCCACGGTTTTCTCTAAGATTGACCTGAGATCTGGTTATCACCAAGTCAGGGTGAAAAAGGAGGATATACCGAAGACGGCTTTCCGAACCAGATACGGACATTATGAGTTCGTAGTTATGCCATTTGGAGTTACCAATGCTCTAGCTATGTTTATGGATTTAATGAATCAGGTATTCTCGGCATTCCTCGACAGATTTGTCATCGTCTTTATCGACGATATCCTTATATATTCGAGAACTCCCGAAGAACATGCTGAGCACCTGAGTATAGTACTACAGATTCTTCGGAAGGAACAACTGTATGCTAAATTTTCCAAATGCGAGTTCTGGCTCGATCAAGTATCATTCTTGGGACATGTTATCTCCAAGGAAGGAGTAATGGTGGACCCAATTAAAATTGAAGCTGTGAGTAACTGGACCAGACCCAAGAATGCCAGTGAAATCAGAAGTTTCCTCGGGCTAGCAGGCTATTACAGAAAATTCGTAGAGACTTCTCTCGGATTGCAGCCCCTATGACAGCTCTTACAAAGAAGGACAAGAAATATGTATGGACCGAGGAATGTGAAAAGAGCTTTATAGAACTGAAAAGGAGGCTGACTAGCGCTCCAATATTGACTCTTCCAGAGAGTGATATGGGTTTCGATATGTACAGCGACGCATCCAAACTTGGACTCGGAGCTGTGCTTATGCAAAATGGGAAGGTAATTGCCTATGCCTCTAAGCAACTGAAGGAACATGAAAGAAATTACCCTACCCATGACTTAGAGTTAGCAGCGGTAGTCTTTGCACTGAGAATATGGAGGCACTACCTATATGGAACTCAGTGTAATGTTTATACAGATCACCAGAGTCTGCGATATTTCTTCACCCAGAAACATCTGAATATGAGACAGCGCAGATGGCTTGAATTGGTCAAGGATTATGACTGTGAGATCCTGTACTATCCGGGAAAAGCCAACAAAGTAGCCGATGCTCTCAGTAGAAAATCATGTGCTGCTTTGATGTCTTTATCAGCTTTGTCACAACCCTTAGGGGAAGAAATTATGAATTACGAGATTGAACTCATAGCAGGACAATTGTCCACCCTGATGATTGCGCCGACATTATTCGACGATATTCTGAAAAAGCAGAATCATGATCTGAGTCTTCAGAGAATCAAGCAAGAAGTTCTCGAAGGCAAGGATGATGGATTTAGGATTTCGGACAGCGGAGTCTTATATCTTCGGGATCGATTATGTGTTCCCGACGACTCCGACTTACGGACAAGGATTCTCGAGGAAGCTCACGGAACACCTTATGCGATGCATCCTGGGTCTACCAAGATGTATCAAGATCTGAAGAGCAAGTTTTGGTGGTAAGGTATGAAGCGAGATGTAGCCCACTATATCAGTATGTGTTTGACCTGCCAGAGGGTCAAAGCAGAACACCAGAGGCCTGGAGGAGTTTTGCAACCTATGTCTATTCCCGAATGGAAATGGGAAGACATCTCCATGGATTTCATCTCTGGGCTACCTAGAACGACGAATGGATATGATGGCATATGGGTTATTGTGGACAGACTCACCAAGTCTGCCCATTTTCTGGCCATCAGGATGACCCACTCAGTAGAGCAGTTGGCTCAACTGTAGGTCAAGGAAATTATCCGACTGCACGGAGTTCCCAAGACCATTATCTCTGATAGGGATGGTCGATTTACTTCAGATTTTTGGGGACACGTGCAGAAGGCTCTTGGCACTAAGTTGAAATTCAGTACGGCCTTTCACCCCCAGACTGACTGGCAGACTGAAAGAGTGAATCAGATACTAGAGGACATGTTGCGAGCTTGTGCCTTGGATTTCAAGGGAAGCTGGTGTCGATACCTGAGCCTGGCAGAGTTTGCTTATAACAACAGTTATCAGGCTACTATTGGGATGGCACCGTACGAAGCACTATACGGAAGGAAATGCAGATCTCCTATATGCTGGCTTGAGAGTGGTGAAAAGAAGGAGATGGGACTTCGGACTAATATTATAGATGAAACCACTCAGGCTATAAAGAATATCCGCCAGAGGATAGAGACTGTTCAGAGCCGGCAGAAAAGCTACGCTGACAAGCGACGCAGACCACTAGAGTTTGAGGTTGGGGATTCAGTATTCCTGAAAGTGGCCCCTATGAAAGGGGTGATGAGATTCGGGAAGAAAGAGAAGCTGAGTCTGAGATATGTGGGACCGTATCAAATTCTGAGACGGGTAGGCAAAGTGGCCTACGAACTGGAGTTACCGCCAGAAATGCCGGCTATCCACAATGTCTTCCATGTATCAATGCTCAGGAAATGTATCTCTGATGTGAATCAGGTGATAGAGTCCCAACCAGTACAAGACCAAGAGAACCTAAGTTCCGAACGCCGACCTCTTCAAATCCTAGATCGGGAAGTTAAAAAGCTAAGGAACAAGGAAGTACCTTAGTAAAGGTTCTGTGGCAGAACGAACAATTCGAAGAAGCCACATGGGAACGAGAGGAGGCAATACGATTAAAGTATCCGGAATTATTTTAAAGTTCGGGACGAACTTTTTATAAGGTATGGAGGATTGTAACACCCCAAAATTTCCCCCATATGAAATACTATGAATTCATGAAACATTTTTATGAAATGTTATGATGGGCTTGGTTTAATGGGCTTGATATGGATTAGTGCAAAATGTGATAAAAAGAAAGTGTAGAAAGGAGGAAGCAAGGATCGAACCTTGAACCTACTAGTTGCACTAATCATGTCATAACCAACGCACCAAGCCATGTTTTATGTAGAGAGAATAAGAAACATGCTTGTTAAAGCTAGGGAAGTGAAGAGACATGTCTCTTCATGAGAAAAGTATAAATAAGAGAGGGAGAGGTTGGAATAACTTCTTCTCTTCTTCTTCCTCACTCTCCCCACCGAAACTCATCTTCTTCTCCCTTTCAATTTTCGAAAAAAATACACCCTAGGGTTCTAACCCTAGGGAATTGGAAGGAAGAAGACCATCCAAAGATCTTGCCCTCTACTAGGGCCAAAGGTTCTAGGGAAGTGCTAATAAGGAGAACACTCACCCTCCTTCAACCAAGGGTACTCTAAAGGTTTAGAGAAAGTGAAAGTCAAACGAAGGATGTAAGTATCCCCTCGCCTGCAGTGTAATAGTTGTGTGTGATTCTTTTGCTTTTGTGGTTTTCGAAAATGGGGGGTTTTCCCCTTTGTAAGATTCGGCCACCCCTTAAGGGGAGGCCTTGGTTACTCCTTGATACAAGAGAAAACCCCTTGAGACTTAGGGTATATACGTATGTTGATTTTCTTCATGATGTTATGAACAAAAACTAGGGTTTTACCCTTGTGTAAGTTTCGGCCAAGGCAAGGAATTTAGGGGTTTAAGAGTTGAATTTCTCTAGGATGTATTTTATGTTTAGTGTATTATATGATAGTGTAGACAAGGTGTTTGTATAAATGTTTGGTTACAAAAACCCAACTTTTTCCCTACCCTACAAGTTTCAGCTAACCCTAGAGGGATTAGGGTTTAGGGTTGCATAATTATCCTATGATGTAATCTATGTTTAATAAGTGGCATGATATGTATGTGAGATTTTTTTTTTCAGAATAAATGCAACAAACATTCGGGAACTGCAGATGGCACAAGAGAAGTAAACTTCAGAAAATTCTGCCTCTCAAACCAGAACCCATACAAACAGGAAACTTCAGAAAACAAGGAGCATTCCATTACTATATAAGCTTTTCCTTACTAAAAGCTTTTTAAAGAAAAAACTAAACACTGATAAAGATCTGCAATCAACGAAATCAGCGATTTCAGCTCCTATCAAAATTTAGCTCAATATCTAACAGAACTCAGCCTCATCAAACCAATTTTCAGAACAAATTCAGATGGGATCAGAGAGTACTTCTGATACTATCTGCAAAATACATATACTATTTTTACGGACAGATGAAGCAACAATTTAAATTTCAGCCGTGACCTCCATTTTTCAGATTTACATGGTGGAGTATAATTGAAATCAGCTTAAATCCTTAAAAACACCTTCAACCAATCAATTCAGGTTCAGATATCTGATACTTAGTGCCAATACAAGAAATCCATTTTAAAAAAACAGAGTAATTCCAGGGCCTTCCTGCAATCATTTCAATTTACAGATAGAAATAGATTTTCAGCTAGCTGTTTTCAGATAAGACATTAGATATATCCGCCAGATTAAAGAAACTGCAACATTTTCAATTTTTCAGCCTTGTACTCCTTTTTTCTAGGCTCTGCCAATCAAAACTGCTATCCGAAAATAACCAGAAAAAATTTATCAGGAGTCATAATCCTGCTGTGAATAATTCAAATATAAGAACAAATCCACCCGCAATAACATTCATAAAGTACAGAATTGAGAGATAGAATCCAAAGTCTGAGAGACTGAGCAGATTACTAGAGAAAACCAAAGAAAGCCAGGATAACAATCCGAATTAAAGAACTTTAACATGGGGAAGATGAAAGAGGATGGAACAAGCCTTCCCTTTTAGTGTTCTACTTACAGTAATTTCCGGACCATCTTAACATAAGGAAAACCCATCCTATCCATCTTACAAATACCGTATAAAGTCTTGTCCATGTCTTTTTTGAGAAGCACTCTTTCACTTTGCGACTTAAATGCTAAATTAGCCAAGTAATCCGCAGCCGCATTTGCTTCTCTATATACATGTGAATAAACCACATGATATTTTTTCACCAACAATCTGATTTTCAAAATAGTTTTCCTATGTTCCCAACATATGGAGGAAGATTGAATTAGCTTCAATGCTACCAAAGAATCTGATTCCAACCAAATCGGAAGAATATTATTGGCTATGCAAAGTTCTAACCCAACAACAATAGCATGGAGCTCGGCTTTAATGTTTGAAGAAAAACCCATAGTACCATATTTAGCCATTAAGAAATGTCCTTCTTGATCTCTGATAATAGCCCCAAAAGTAGCCTCCCCCGGGTTCCCTTTTGAACATCCATCCGTGTTTAATTTAAAGCCTCCAAATTTAGGACGATGCCAGCTCACCTTAATAATAGATGTTCTAATTTTTGTCTTAATGTCCAAACCCCAAATTTTAGCAACCGAGGTGAAACCTTTCCAATGTATACTCTTTATAGTACCTGCGGCTTCACCCAACCAACAATACTGTATTATCTTTCTTTTGATGTTCCGAACCTCTTGTTTAACCTCTTCATGCTTAGCTTCATTCCTGGCTAGCCATAAGAACCATACAATAAGAAATGGCATTACCTCTTTAATGTGTCCCCCTTTCAACCATTTAGACCCAAACCTCCATTCCTCCAATAATGAAAACCGATTTACACAAAACAAATTAGCAAAATAAGACCAAACTTCTCTTGCTATTGGAACTTCAAAAAACAAATGATTCCAAGTCTCTATTGAGCTACAACATTGACATTTAGAGACTAGAGCAATACCACGATGTTGTAAAATAGTGTCTATAGGAAGTCTTCTCTTCAGAAATCTCCATGCAAAGATAGAAATACTCGGTTTGAGTAGTCCACTCCATATAGCATGATTTATGGGATCCTTATTTTGTATTTGCCGAATACTGTTCCAAGCCAATTTTAGAGAAAATCCACCATCTAGGGAGAGTTTCCAAATAATTCGATCAGTAGCTAGTTGATAAGGAATGGCAGCTATAATTTCGGCAGAATTAGCCGGAAGTAATTTATTCACTTCATCCATTCTCCAATGTGAGCCATCTAAAAGTTCCTCAACCCTTAGTTCAATATTAACCATCGGTGCATTCAATTTGAAAAGAGGACCTTCATCTAACCAAGTATCATACCAAAAATTGATCTTGCCATTTCCCAAAATCCAACCAATATTTTGCTCAGCTAAATTGCGCACTTTCAAAAGCCTACGCCAACAAGGAGAAGCATTTTTCTTAAGGCTAACAATAACCGGATGAGAAGAACCACAATAAAAATTAGAGAGATATGAAGCCCAAAGGGTGTTTTGCTCTCTAAATCTAAACCATAGTTTAATTGCCATTGCAAGGCTGATATCTGCAAGCTTCCGTAATCCTAATCCTCCTTTAGTTTTATGCTTACTGATATCCTCCCAAGCCACCCAATGAATTTTTTTTTTAATCTCCGTGGAGCCCCAAAAGAATTTAGCAAAAATCATCTCCAACCTGTGAAGAATAGAAATTGGAGGAAGAATCACTTGTAACAAATATAAAGGCATAGAAGAAAGTACACTCTGAATTAATAATAAACGACCACCATATGTTAGCCTTGATAGATTCCATCCCATAAGTTTTTTCCTTATCTTTTCTAATAAGGGTTGAAAATAGGATGATTTCCGGTGCCCAGTAAAAATAGGGATCCCCAAATATTTCATAGGCCATGTACCTTCCAGAAAACCTGTCTCAGCCAGAATAAGACCCTTTCGATTATTCGATATCTTGCTAGATAAATAGATCGAGCTCTTCATTGCATTTACTGATTGCCCTGAATGTTTTTCATATGTATTCAGGAAATTCTTTAACAATTTTATACAATCAATAGATCCATTCAAAAATATTATCACATCATCCGCATAAGCAAGATGGGAGATCTTCATATTACACCCTGTAAAGAAACCCAACTTAGGATTATTATAATAGAGCTTCTCTAGTCCCCTGGATAGAAATTCAGAAGTAATAATAAACAAAAAAGGAGAGATAGGGTCCCCTTGCCGTAGCCCTCTCTTTGATTGAAAAAAACCTGCCAACTGACCATTGATGCGAATAGAGAACCAAACTACAGAGATACATCTATCAATCATATCTATAAAATTTTTTGAAAAACCAAAGGCTGCCATAATTCTAAATAAAAGGCTCCACTGAATTCTATCAAAAGCTTTAGCCATGTCCAATTTCATTATAACATTGCCTCCTCTAACATGATGATTTAATTTGTATGTCAATTCTTGAGCCAATAAGATATTATCTGAAATCAATCTACTCTCTACAAAACCACTCTGTGTGGGGGAAATAATCTTGTTCAAAATTTTCCTCAGCCTATTTGCCAACAATTTCGATATGATTTTGTAAGAAACATTGCACAAACTTATGGGTCTGAATTCTTGCCAAGTTTGTGCATTCTCAGACTTCAGAATTAAAATAATAGTCGTTGCAACCATGCCTTTTGGTAGAATTCCTCCCTTAAAAAAATCTAAAACTGCCTGAAAAATATCTTCTTGAATGATGTCCCAACAAGACGTATAGAACAATGCTGAAAAGCCATCCGGACCAGCCACACTTTCTTGATTCATTTCCCATACAATCTGTTTTACCTCTTCTTTAGAAGGCAAGCTAGTTAAAATCATATTTTCTGTTGAGTTAATCAACTCTGGTATGCAATCAAGATCTGCCATGTTGCCATTAAAGGTATCACCTGTCAATAATTGCTCAAAAAAGTTAACACCCGAAGCCTTAATTAAATCAGGATTTTCCAAACACTTACCATCTTCCCAAATTCTGAATATTCTACTAGTTGACCTTTTTGACTTCACCATATTGTGAAAAAATTTGGTATTTCTATCCCCTTCCGCCATCCATTTTACTGCAGCCCTTTGCCTCCAGAAATCCTCCTCCATCTGTAGTGTCTTAAAAAGTTGAGCTTGAAATTTATTTTTGTTAGCTCTATTTGTCTCTGAAGGCTCACTATCAAAAACCTTTTCTGCTTCTTTAAATTGTTCTTCTGCTTTTTGTACATTGTCATGTATATTTCCGAAGATCTCCTTATTCCACCATTTCAGATGACTTTTTAACCTTTTTAATTTGATTTGCAGGCTTTGCATTCCACAACTAGAAGTAGGCAAATTCCAATTAAGTCTAACAGTTTGTAAAAAGCCATGATGTCTTAGCCACATTTTTTGAAACCTAAATGAGGATACCACTTGTTCGGTGACTGGGAAAGAAATAAGCAGAGGACAATGGTCTGAAGCTGCTCTACTGAGATGCTCAACTCTGACTGAAATCCCATTATTTTGCCAAGAGTTTGAAATCAAAATTCTATCCAACCTCTTCCAAATTCTGTTATTTGTCCAGGTGAATTTATCACCTACAAAACCTGCATCAATCAATCCTGTTATCATCATAAAATTATTAAAATCTTCTATAGCACCAACCCTTGTTAAAAGACCAGTAGAGATCTCTGATTCATTTGCTATCACATTAAAATCTCCACCTACCAGCCAAAGCTCTTCATTTAAAGGTCTAATATTTTCCAGCTGCTCCCATAATTCATATCTATCCACTCTAGAGCATTTAGCATAAACAATTGTAATCAAAATTTCCAAAGGATGCATAGAATATTTCAACTTTAAGTGTAAAAACTGATCATGATCCTTCAAAATTGAACACACAATATTTTCATCATGGGAAAACCATATTTTACTTGAACAATTAGAAAAAACTGAAGGAAATCCAAAACTTCTTTTAATAAAGTCACCATCAAGCGCAATCATAGGTTCCAAGATACCCAAAAAATTGAGATGAAAATGATTCTTCAAATATATCAATCTCCTCAGCGATGGCAAATTTCCTATCCCCCTAATATTCCAAATAAGACCTGACATTATAATAAAGAGGGATTAGAGAACCTTTGATTTTGAGCCTTACTTCTGGTAAACCTTTGAGGAATATCGGAAGGAGCTTTTGATCTAGCTTTATTCAAAGGTATTTTTGAAGAAGGAGGAAAGGAAATAGATCTTTGTAACTGTCACACTTCTTCTTGTTCTGAAACATCTTCTTCTATAAAGGAATTTACAATTTCAACTTCCATTGAGTCATTAAAATTAGTTTGAAAAAATTCTTCTTCTAGAACAGCTGATTCCGAAACCATCTCAGTATACAATTCCCCTTCTGTTCTGCTTTCAACATTTCTTGTCTTTGCTCTGATTTCTATACTTGATAAATTAGCCTTTAACGTCTCACCTGATGATCTTTCTTTTGGAAATGAACCTTCAGTAATAAAAGAATCAGTAGACTTTGAAACCACCGGCACAAAATTCACTATCTTCTCTGGAACAGACTCCTCAGCAGCTTTTCCATTAGCACTGATATAATCTTGTTCTTCTATAGTATCTTGCATATCAGCCTTATTGTTTAACATATCTCTTGTTTCCTTATCCTCTTCCATATTTTCTTCCAATTCTTGGATCACATTCAGATCTTCTGTTTCCTCTTTCTCCAATGTAGCCAGAGTCTTGTATTTGTTAAAATTAGCTTGTTGGCTATTTAGTCTGTCTTTTTGAATCCAAATCTGTTTTCCATCTCTATTTTTATCTCCTTTCTGTATAAAATTTATAGGATCACTCACCTCCTTTTGTGCTTCCTTTGCAAAATTATCTACTGGATCCTTGTCATCCGAATCGTTCTTCCTCCAGGAAGGAAAGGAGACACTTCCATTAACATTACATTCATCAATCGAATGACCCAAATGCGAACAGTAAGTGCAGTACTTTGGGCATTTCTCAAATAAAACCCTTTGCAACCTCTTCTCTTCTCCAATCCCGATCCAAAAATCATTCACCTTTGGCTTGAGCAGATCGATTTCCACACATATTCTTGCCATGTAAAGTCTTGAACCATCAGCCGTAGCTTCATCTATCTTTATTGGATTCCCTACAATACGAGCGGTAGAAAACAAGCTTTTCTTGTTGAACATGTGAATGGGAAAGTCTGGAAGTTGGATCCATACCGGGGCTAATGAAGATTCAACAGAATAAGAAAAATTTGGAGACCATTTGAAGATCCGAAGAGGAACACCACCGATATACCATACTCCCCTTGTCCAGATTCTCGCCATATCCGTATTGGATGTAAGATGTAAAAATATATGCCCCCATCTCAGCACACGAATGTTGTAAGGACTAGAGAGCCCTAGGTTTTGGAAAGCCATCTTGATAATTGAAAAAATTGGACGTTTGCCGGAAAATTTTCCGATTAGAGAATACCGATAAGGATCTGCCATGGATGATATTTCTTCCTCAGAGTAGAAGATTCCGGGCTTGTCGTTATAGATCGAAAACTCTTTGAAATCATCTCCAATCTCATCGAAAGTTTTTTTGGATGCTCTTGGTGAAGATGGTCTCAACGCCGCAGCATAAGAGATTGTAGATTCAGCCATTGCTCCTGGTGGATTCTCTGAGTGTAGAGCAGCTTTTGGGAGAGGAGGAAAAGCTGAAGGGTCCGGCGCCAGCTGATTACTGGCGCCGGCGGCCATCGCCGCTACGGATAGAGGCCGCGCTCGAGATTTCACTTCAAAATCGCCGTGTAGCAGCCTTGGACTTTTTTCTCACGGCTTTCCGGTATGTATGTGAGATGTTTGTGTAAATGCTTGTATGAAGGTTGATTCAAAAACCCTAATTTCCCCTACCCTACACATTCGGCCAACACCCTAGAGTTAGGGTTTGCGAAGGTTAAAATACCTATAGGATATGCTTATGTTTGGGGATAATGATACGTATGTGCATGTGATGTTTAAATGGAAGGTTTGATTTGAAAACTAAGTTTTCCCCTAGCATGATTTTCGGCCAAGGCATGATATATTAGGTTTGTAAAAGTTGATTACCCCATGATGTATGTTATGCTTAGTATGATACATGATGTATATATATATGATGTTTGTATGGGATGTTTGATGTCAAAAACCTAAGCTACCTCTACCCTTGACTTTCGGCCAAAACCTTAGGTTCAGGGTTAAGAAGAACTCAATTAACTCATGAAGCATGCTACCACTTCCTATGACATGAATATGATTTATGTGACCAATCTTGTCATATATAAGTATGTGTAAGTGGTTGAAATATGATGTATGTATGAGCATGTTAATATAGCCCATGGGGCACCCTTTATGAATTGCATGTGATGTGTATGATAAAATGCTTGAAAGGATACTCCACTAAGTATGGGATCAAGAGCACCCTTTATGTTGTGTGGTGTGTCCCTACGCGATCATGAGCATCCTTGAAGAGTGGTGTGTCCCTTAAGAGTGGATTGGAGTACTCCTTAGCATATATGTAAAAGCATGATAAGTATTTTACTTTAGAAGTTGTGTACCCGACTCGGAAGGGGGTCGTTAAACAAATCCGGGGTGCATGTTAACGTAAGGTCATGGCTCCGGTAGGACGGAAGGGTCCTGCTCTAATTGATTTGGTGGCTCGCTACCCCAATTCATTAGGGAACGCGCAATAGGTAACGCGCGATATGTGGTACACAACTGGGCCCTATATGATATGGATGTATTTTTAAGTAATACCTTTATGGAATTATTTTGAAAACATTCATTGAAAACATTTATTATATGTGAAGGGTATGCTTAAGGTACTTTATACTGCATGCTTAGAAACTTGGTTGTTTAGTATGCTTTGATGAACTCATGCTTATAATTTGTTATGTGTACATGTTGTATTCCTTCGTATGGATTTTATGAGTAGGACAGGATCCTTACTAAGCATTTGTGCTTACTAGTTTATGTGTTGTCTTATGCTGCAGATAAGGGTAAGGAACACTTAAACTAAAGGAAGGGGCAGGAGGCTGAAGATGTGTGGGGTGGTGGCTCGGGAAAGAAAGATTCTTATATCTACTTTATTATGCTTATGTTATGCTCCTTGACAATGAATGTTAGTGATTAGGGTTGATATTGCATGATGGTGATTACACTTGGAATTTTCATATACTTGATTTTGTTTGATTATATTATGGTTTGAAATAATATGTGAACCTATCATGTTATGGAATGACTCTTGATTAAAATATTTCAAATGATGTTCTAATGATTCAAGCATGATATTTAATTGACATGTACTGGCAAGTATGCTTAGCACTTGTAAATATCACTTGATAGTTTTAGACAAGCATGCTCAGCACTTAGTCCTTGCCCTCTTACTTTTATTGTATGTCAAAATTTCATTATATGGATGAATGACTAGTACGTAACCCCGCCCCAAGAGTAGATATAAGGGCGGGCGTTACAACTTATTCAGGCACCTGAAAGGCCATTTAGGCGCCCAAGTCACAGCATCTCGGGTGGCAATTCTATCCGCTGTGTAGTCAAACTTTTATCCTTACTCAGGAGCCCTAGTCCCTTTTAGGCGCCTGAGTGCCAACGTGGCTCCTCCACTCAGCACTTGCCACTTAAGCTTGACCGTTACGCCAGCTCAGTCACCCGCTGCCACCTCCCAGGTGCCTGAGTCCCATTCAGGCACCCTAGTCCAACTGGTTCAACTTTTTAGCTGCAACAAGCGTTGGTCTCATACAAAAATATAAATAGAATAAATGTAAGTATGGATTTATAGCCAGTGTTGTCTTGGTCCTGACTTTTAGGTTTCACCTGAAACCCTAGGTCAGACTGACGCCGACTGTTCCCTCCCGGGGAACGCGTCCTCACCTACTCCTCTCAGGAGAGTGTACCTACTGCTACCTGAATCCTCCAGTTGGACTTTTGCTCGGCCTCCGAGAACCCAGAACTCGACGTTCGACCTCGACTCTTCTCGACTCCAGTCCGCAATCCCCGCTCGACAATGTCTTTTGCTCGATCCCTCGGACCAAGACTTCGTACTTGGCTTTACTCACCAAGTCTTCGTTACCCGATCCTCGACCAGGACTTCGTGCTCAACCCTGTAGGTCAAGACTTCTTGCCTTGTTTACCTAAGACATTCCTGCAAGCTTTGTTGGTACTCGGATGGCTAGAGAGGGGGGGTGAATATAGCCAATCACTTGAACTTTAGCACTTATCAAAATTCTGCACTTAAATCGTTTAGTAGCAGAGCGGAAAGAATAGAAACAGAGTATGCAGAAAACCAAAACCCTAAGCTAAGCGCAAATGCAAGACGCTAACAAGAGGGTTTACAAGGTTCGGGGATAACTTGCCCCTACTCCTTGGCGTGCCCTTAAGGTGGGTGATCCCTTGATCGTCGGCAGATCAAGCCCTGGTGAACATCAGATAGAAAGCAACCTCCTTCTCGGTGGAGTAACCTGTCCACAGCGTTTCAATCAAAGATATAGTTTTAAGCACAATGAAACACAAGAAAGATCTTACTTAGCACTTAGCACTTAGCACAGACAAGAACACAGCAAGCTTCTTTTGAGCTCCACCCAGCGACGGTCTCACGCAAGAACCCTTTCTTCGTGTCTTCTCGCCGTTGGATTCAAAGCCTCTTGTTCCTTCCTGTAACGCCCACTTTTTTTTTTCCTAAGCGGCGTTACGTTAACATGCTTAGGGCATGTAGACATCATAAGGCAGCGGAATAACTTAACTTATACATGCCCTGTTACCATTCTTAACTTATTGACATGGGAACCTTAGCATATTAACTTTGAACTTAAGCATCCTATCATGTCTCACATAACGTCATATCATAAGGTTCCATAAGTCATTATTCAAACACATAAGTAAACATATAGTTCCTGGGCCAAGTCACTACGTCACACATGCGTTCTTGCCCTCCTGCTGCTTCCTTCATTATCCCTTTGAATGATCTGCGGTATAAGGAAATAAGACTATAAGCACACAGGCTTAGTAAGACTCTTTCCTACTCACAAAACCATCCATCATTCATCATCTCATAATGAGCACATAAAACATTAACATACTTGGTGCTCTACTTAGAACATAACATCTTGCATCACTTATCGTATACATAGCATGGCATGAACATAAACATAGTAACATTCTAAGCATGACATGATACATGGCATAAACATAAACATCATAGACATTCTAAGCATGGCATAATTCATTCATTCTCATGGCACAATTCATAAACATAGTGAACATTCTAAGCATGACATAATTCATGGCATATCGTAAACATAGTGACCATTCTGAGCATGGCATAATTCATGGCATGAATCATAAACATAGTGAACATTCTAAGCATGACATAATTCATGGCATATCGTAAACATAGTGAACATTCTAAGCATGGCATAATTCATGGCATAAATCATAAACATAGTGAACATTCTAAGCATGACATATCGTAAACATAGTGAACATTCTAAGCATGACATAATTCATGACATAAATCATAAACATAGTGAATATTCTAAGCATGGCGTAATTCATGGCATAAATCATAAACATAGTGAACATTCTAAGCATGGCATAATTCATTCATTCTCATGCATACTTCTTAACATGAAACGTAAGCATAAAATCTTATCAACATAGCATAATGCATAACATGAATGGATGCATGAGTGGAATGCATATACATAAGGATGCTTAACTTTTAAAACATACTTTTCATTGCTTAAACATAAACATCATAACATTATTTGGGGTCCCCGGCTTGCACCACATACATACATCATTGCGCGCATCCCTAGCAAGTGCGAGGTCGCGAGCCCCAACCTACTAGGGTAAGGACAGCATAGTCGGTAGTCCCTGAACCGAGGCGTTCTTAAGGTGCCCATCCCTGTTGCACAGCTCCGGTAGTGCCAGAACCGTGGACAGCTACGGTAGTCCAAAACCGGGGCGTTCTTAAGGTGCCCATCCCTTGGACCCATACTTCGGTTCGGTACAAGCCCATACATAAAGTAAAATACTTTTCATGCTTCATCATTCATATGACATTCATGGCATCTTTAACATAGCATAACTTGTTACGGCTCAGCCCGTCTACCGGTCCTCACGACCGTCATACCGTCGACCATCGACCGTGCCGTCTTAGCATATTTATGCCTTAAAGACATAAGCATCATCTTTCATTCATCATCATTCATAGCATATTCATTCATTCATCATACTTAACATCATCATTATGCCTTAAAGGCATGAACCTTAACTTCATTCTTCACTTTCATTTTTTTTTAGACATGGCATCATTTTCATTCTTAACATGACATCATTTTCATTCTTAAACATAATCATAACATACTTAACATGGCATCATTTTCATTCTTAAACATGGCATCATCCTCATTCTTAAACATAAACATAACATACTTAACATGGCATCATTCATATCATGAACCTAACATATCATAGCATCATTTTTATCGTGATCATAACCCTATCATTCTTACCATGGCATCATTCATATCCTGAACATATACTTATCATACTTATCATGGAAACACATAAACATATACTTGAAGTTAAAGGCTCAACCCTAACCCTTGGGCCCTTGAGGTTGGCCGAAACATATGGGGTCTCTAGGGTAATCCAAAAATTCCCAGAATTTATACTTAACCTCCACACATCATAAGAGAACATAAATTAACATTATCAAGATTTTTGGCTTAATTATAGACCTTTAAATCATGGTGACCGAAACCCTTAAACTTAGGGTTCTTAGTTTTGTTTCTTGCATGTTGGCCGAAACCCTAGGGTGTCCTAGGGTACTCCAAAAATTCCCAAAAATTATACTTAACCTCTACACATCATAAGGGAACATTAAATAACATTATCATGATTTTTATCATAATTATAGACCTGTAAATCATGGTGGCCGAAACCCTTAAACATGAGGGTTCTTAGTTTTGTTTCTTTCATGTTGGCTGAAACCCTAGGGTGTCCTAGGGTACTCCAAAAATTCCCAAAAATTATACTTAACCACTACACATCATAAGGGAACATTAAATAACATTATCATGATTTTTAGCATAATTATAGACCTGTAAATCATGGTGGCCGAAACCCTTAAACATGAGGGTTCTTAGTTTTGTTTCTTTCATGTTGGCCGAAACCCTAGGGTGTCCTAGGGTACTCCAAAATTTCCCAAAAATTATACTTAACCTCTACACATCATAAGGGAACATTAAATAATATTATCATGATTTTTAGCATAATTATAGACCTGTAAATCATGGTGTCCGAAACCCTTAAACATGAGGGTCTCGGTTTTCTTTCCTTTCAACATCCAATTCGAAAACCAACCACTATATATCATACTAAAAATCATAAAAATCATAGGGAACTATTATACCACAGGTGAGGGAGTCTTATCTTGAGTTTCTTGATTTTTCGAACCTTGGAAGAAGAAGAAGATTGTAAAATCTTTGGATCCTTGCCTCCTTGTCCTTGTATCCTTGGGAAAACTCTTAGATCTTGGAGATAAGACCTCTTGTGGAGCTTTTCCAAGGGAGAACCCCTCCTTGGGTATTCGGCTAGGATGAGGGAAGGGAGAGGTTTCGAAATGCAAGTGATGGGAAGAAGAGGTAACTCCCAAAACCCCCCCCCCTTTAATAGCCCATTAAGGAGGCAAATGAAGAGTCTCTCCATGACTTTTCATCTTCTTCTATGCCTTAACCAATATCCACTTCATTCCCTCCTAACAATACCTTGCTAGGTGAGTTGGTTAGTGCATACATGGTTGTACAAGAGGTCCAAGGTTCAATCCTTGGCTCATGCACCTTTATTTTTATTTTATTTTTATTTCATTTATTTTATTATTTTTATTTTTTAAATTCCGAAAATCCCCCTAAAATCACCCATAATTATGCCAATATTCCTAAATAAAATTCTTTTATATTTATATTAATTTTACCTAATTTATATTAATTTTTACCTAATTAATACCCATTTTTGGAGCTCATTTAAAGCTCATTGGTACTTAGTTTTCTCAATTTAAATGAGAAAACATGGATTTTCTAGGCCAAAATTCTCCTTAATATTTCTAGGTCCCTTGGAAAATTATTTAGACATGCTTAATATTTTAAGAAAATATTAATAGAATTTTTCGGGTCGTTACAATCCCCCATACCTCGTGAAAGTTCGTCCTCGAACTTAGAATATCTCCGGGTACCTGCGTCTCAGCGCGTCCTCACGTTCCCAAGTGAATTCCTCAAACCGTTGACCTTGCCATACGGTAAGGTGCCTTGGGGAATGGGTTAGTACCAGAAACCAATTCGATCTCGAATTCCACTTCTCTATTAGGAGCTAATCCTGGTAATTCATTTGGGAATACCTCTGGATAATTACCTACAACCCTAACGTCTTCTAGCTTCTGGTCCTTGGTTTGACTTACGTCAACCACATGTGCTAGAATCCAGTGTATCCCTTATCTATCACCTTCTGTGCTTTGAGAGGCGATAAAAATTCCCCGGTTCTTTTCCTCGGCTCTCTGATAAATTCGAACATAGAATCTGCCTCAAGTTGAAAGATCACCTTTCGTTTACGGCACTCGACAGAAGCGTCGTATTTGCTCAGAAAGTTCCTTCCCATTATAACATCATAATCCTGCATGTCGAGTACTATCAGATCGCAGTAGAGTTCTCTTCCTGCGATTCCGACTGGCACAGCACGCAGCACGGGAGTGGATGTCCCTATTTCTCCCGAAGGCAGGGTTGTCAAGAACTTGCAGTCTAAAACTTGTGGATACTTATCTATCTTCTTAGTGTAGGACATAGAGACGAACGAGTGTGTTGCCCCAGTATCAAATAATGCAGTAGCGTACTGACTGTAAATAAGTATTTGACCTGTGACAACCGTTGCAGCATTCGTGGCATCCTCCTTAGCAATAGAGAAAACCCTGGCATCCGCCATAGTTGGTGGGGCCTCCAATCTCCCTTGGCTCATCGGGGTACCTTCCAGTTCGGCTTGCATATAATGTAGTTTCGCTGGTGCACCCCGGTACGGAACAAGCTGTTGGGGAGGTGCCTGGTTCTTGGTAGGACAGTAAGGGGCTATGTGCCCTACCACCCCGCAAGTGAAACACCGGTTTGTACCTTTGCGGCATTCCCCGGGATGCATTTTCCCGCATGTAGCACACAGGGGAAACCTGGACTGTTTATTTGCTGGGCCCTCTTGGGGGTCGTCCCCTGGCTGCCATTTACCACCCTGATTTCCCTTCCCATTAGCGTTGGTACCCTGAGGTTTCTGACCTCTCTCATTGAATGTCTTCCTTTGCTGATTGATATTGTTCAAGTAATGCTCGGTGAGTAGAGCACTACTAAACAGCTCCTCGGTGGTCTGCGGCCTGTTAACTCCGCCGGCCACGTTCAGGGCTATTTCGGGCCGCAACATCTTCAACATAAGACGGACCCTTTCTTTCTCAGTGCGGACCAGCTCCGGGCATAGACGAGCCAGGCGATTAAACTTCTTCACGGCTTCATTGACCGAGAGGTTGCCCTGTCGGAATTCCGTGAACTCGTCGTAGTGTCTGTTTGTGACACGCATATTGAAGAATTCTTCAAAGAACTCTGATTCGAAATCGGACCACGCCATCTGGTCCACCGGTCTCTTGGCCTTGACACTTTCCCACCACATTCTAGCATCCCCAGTCAGGCAGAATGACGCACACTTGATCTGCTCATACTCAGGCCAGTCCAGCAGCTCCAGGGTACTTTCCATTGTCTTGAACCATGCCTGGGCGTCCCAAGGTTCGCCAGCACCGGAAAAATTTTCCGGTTTCAGCCTTAACCATTGGATCAAGTAAGCCTCCTGTCGTGCCACAGGTATAGCAGTCTGGTTCACTGGTGGAGTAGTAGAATTTTCCTGTTGGTTCATCAAGGTGTTAATAGTCTGCTGCTGCTCGGTGACTTGGCACTGAAGTTGGGTTACCATTTGCACCAGATCAGGCGGTGGGGCTGCCTCGTTAAGTCGGTTACTCTGTCTTCTAGCCATGTTTTTCTTCACCGAAGACAAGTATGATCAATATCAGTTCTTTTCTACCCCTATTTTATTCTAAGCATCTAATTCCTAAAAGAAGATAAAAATATCGTTCATCGTTACATATCTTAAGGTACCTTTCATCATAACTATCGTTCATACTTGCATATCGTTCATACTTGCATATCCTAATCATAACTATCGTTCATACTTGCATATCCTAAATCATAAAACATCTTACTATAAGATTTGTAAAGAGGTACTTACTTGGAAGCGGCAGGAAGAGGGCTTGATGTGTGTGTAGTGAGATGGTTACTGCTCTGATACCAACCTGTAACGCCCGCTTTTTTTTTCCTAAGCGGCGTTACGTTAACATGCTTAGGGCATGTAGACATCATAAGGCAGCGGAATAACTTAACATATACATGCCCTGTTACCATTCTTAACTTATTGACATGGGAACCTTAGCATATTAACTTTGAACTTAAGCATCCTATCATGTCTCACATAACGTCATATCATAAGGTTCCATAAGTCATTATTCAAACACATAAGTAAACATATAGTTCCTGGGCCAAGTCACTACGTCACACATGCGTTCTTTCCCTCCTGCTGCTTCCTTCATTATCCCTTTGAATGATCTGCGGTATAAGGAAATAAGACTATAAGCACACAGGCTTAGTAAGACTCTTTCCTACTCACAAAACCATCCATCATTCATCATCTCATAATGAGCACATAAAACATTAACATACTTGGTGCTCTACTTAGAACATAACATCTTGCATCACTTATCGTATACATAGCAAGGCATGAACATAAACATAGTAACATTCTAAGCATGACATGATACATGGCATAAACATAAACATCATAGACATTCTAAGCATGGCATAATTCATTCATTCTCATGGCACAATTCATAAACATAGTGAACATTCTAAGCATGGCATAATTCATGGCATATCGTAAACATAGTGACCATTCTAAGCATGGCATAATTCATGGCATGAATCATAAACATAGTTAACATTCTAAGCATGGCATAATTCATGGCATATCGTAAACATAGTGAACATTCTAAGCATGGCATAATTCATGGCATAAATCATAAACATAGTGAACATTCTAAGCATGGCATATCGTAATCATAGTGAACATTCTAAGCATGACATAATTCATGGCATAAATCATAAACATAGTGAACATTCTATGCATGGCGTAATTCATGGCATAAATCATAAACATAGTGAACATTCTAAGCATGACATAATTCATTCATTCTCATGCATACTTCTTAACATGAAACGTAAGCATAAAATCTTATCAACATAGCATAATGCATAACATGAATGGATGCATGAGTGGAATGCATATACATAAGGATGCTTAACTTTTAAAACATACTTTTCATTGCTTAAACATAAACATCATAACATCATTTGGGGTCCCCGGCTTGTACCACATACATACATCATTGCGCGCATCCCTAGCAAGTCCGAGGTCGCGAGCCCCAACCTACTAGGGTAAGGACAGCATAGTCGGTAGTCCCCGAACCGAGGCGTTCTTAAGGTGCCCATCCCTGTTGCACAGCTCCGGTAGTGCCAGAACCGTGGACAGCTACGGTAGTCCAAAACTGGGGCGTTCTTAAGGTGCCCATCCCTTGGACCCATACTTCGGTCCGGTACAAGCCCATACATAAAGTAAAATACTTTTCATGCTTCATCATTCATAAGGCATTCATGGCATCTTTAACATAGCATAACTTGTTACGGCTCGGCCCGTCTACCGGCCCATTTACCGGTCCTCACGACCGTCGTACCGTCGACCATCGACCGTGCCGTCTTAGCATATTTATGCCTTAAAGACATAAGCATCATCTTTCATTCATCATCATTCATAGCATATTCATTCATTCATCATACTTAACATCATCATTATGCCTTAAAGGCATGAACCTTAACTTCATTCTTCACTTTCATTTTTTTTTTAGACATGGCATCATTTTCATTCTTAAACATGACATCATTTTCATTCTTAAACATGGCATCATTTTCATTCTTAAACATAAACATAACATACTTAACATGGCATCATTTTCATTCTTAAACATGGCATCATCCTCATTCTTAAACATAAACATAACATACTTAACATGACATCATTCATATCATGAACCTAACATATCATAGCATCATTTTTATCATGATCATAACCCTATCATTCTTATCATGGCATCATTCATATCCTGAACATATACTTATCATACTTATCATGGAAACACATAAACATATACTTGAAGTTAAAGGCTCAACCCTAACCCTTGGGCCCTTGAGGTTGGCCGAAACATATGGGGTCTCTAGGGTAATCCAAAAATTCCCAGAATTTATACTTAACCTCCACACATCATAAGGGAACATATATTAACATTATCAAGATTTTTTCCTTAATTATAGACCTTTAAATCATGATGACCGAAACCCTTAAACTTAGGGTTCTTAGTTTTGTTTCTTGCATGATGGCCGAAACCCTAGGGTGTCCTAGGGTACTCCAAAAATTCCCAAAAATTATACTTAACCTCTACACATCATAAGGGAACATTAAATAACATTATCATGATTTTTAGCATAATTATAGACCTGTAAATCATGGTGGACGAAACCCTTAAACATGAGGGTTCTTAGTTTTGTTTCTTTCATGTTGGCCGAAACCCTAGGGTGTCCTAGGGTACTCCAAAAATTCCCAAAAATTTTACTTAACCTCTACACATCATAAGGGAACATTAAATAAAATTATCATGATTTTTATCATAATTATAGACCTGTAAATCATGGTGGCCGAAACCCTTAAACATGAGGGTTCTTAGTTTTGTTTCTTTCATGTTGGCCGAAACCCTAGGGTGTCCTAGGGTACTCCAAAAATTCCCAAAAATTATACTTAACCTCTAAACATCATAAGGGAACATTAAATAATATTATCATGATTTTTAGCATAATTATAGACCTGTAAATCATGGTGGCCGAAACCCTTAAACATGAGGGTCTCGGTTTTCTTTCCTTTCAACATCCAATTCGAATACCAACCACTATATATCATACTAAAAATCATAAAAATCATAGGAAACTATTATACCACAGGTGAGGGAGTCTTACCTTGAGTTTCTTGATTTTTTGAACCTTGGAAGAAGAAGAAGATTGTAAAAGCTTTGGATCCTTGCCTCCTTGTCCTTGTATCCTTGGGAAAACTCTTAGATCTTGGAGATAAGACCTCTTGTGGAGCTTTTCCAAGGGAGAACCCCTCCTTGGGTATTCGGCTAGGATGAGGGAAGGGAGAGGTTTCAAAATGCAAGTGATGGGAAGAAGAGGTAACTCCCAAAACCCCCCTTTAATAGCCCATTAAGGAGGCAAATGAAGAGTCTCTCCATGACTCTTCATCTTCTTCTATGCCTTAACCAATATCCACTTCATTCCCTCCTAACAATACCTTGCTAGGTGAGTTGGTTAGTGCATACATGGTTGTACAAGAGGTCCAAGGTTCAATCCTTGGCTCATGCACCTTTATTTTTATTTTATTTTTATTTCATTTATTTTATTATTTTTATTTTTTAAATTCCGAAAATCCCCCTAAAATCACCCATAATTATGCCAATATTCCTAAATAAAATTCTTTTATATTTATATTAATTTTACCTAATTTATATTAATTTTTACCTAATTAATACCCATTTTTGGAGCCCATTTAAAGCTCATTGGTACTTAGTTTTCTCAATTTAAATGAGAAAATATGGATTTTCTAGGCCAAAGTTCTCCTTAATATTTCTAGGTCCCTTGGAAAATTATTTAGACATGCTTAATATTTTAAGAAAATATTAAGAGAATTTTCCGGGTCGTTACACTTCCTCCAAGTGCTCAAGCAAGGGATGGTTGCTTAAAGGTTGTAGTAGCTTGCTCAAGATGATGGAACCTCAGAATGCACAAGCAAGGTGTGGAGAAAACACTTGCGCAGCAAGAACTCAAGCCAGAAAATTGTTCTACCGAACACTCCACTACGCCCTTTTGTTTCTCCATTGAGCGCCAGGTGACAACATCTCACTGCAGCCTCCAGCTGCTCACCTGCAACCACCAACCACCACTGAGCTCTTCTGGACTCCCTGAGCTTCCCTCAGACCAGCCCCAGTCAGCAACTCCAGCCAGCGCCAGTGCCCGTTGCAACCTGAGATGGAAAACGGACAAACCTGCTCCAAGGAAAGGCTTCCATTGACTCTCCTTGAGTGTTTGAATTCTTCCCTGTCACCTGCAGCTTAATCAGAGCATTAAAACAGCATATCACTTAGTAAATCAAGTATCAGAGATCAAATGCAGAGAATCGGATACGGTCAGACGCGATCAGAGCGTCTGACAGTGCAATTTGAATTAAAGTGATTGGTCACCGGACCGATCCAGGCATTGTGGGTCGGTCACCAGACCGATCCACCGCTTAGCTGGGACTCCCAGCTCTTGCGGTGACACAAGCCTGATCGGTCACCAGACCGATCAGAGTGAAGCCTGATCAGTCACCAGACCGATCAGGACAGACACTGTCCGTTCAGGCTCAAGCCTGATCGGTCCATGTCTGAGTGAACAGTAACCGCGGAAATCAAATCCTAAGTCTTTGATCAGTCACCAGAACGTTCAGGACCTGATCAGCAGGGGAACGCAACTCACTGATTGCTCCCTGATCAGTCACCAGACCGATCAGGAGCAAGGTAGTGAGTGAACTGCCTGCTCCCTGATCGGTCACCGGACCGATCAGGAGCCAAGCAGCGAGGCAACGGCCTGCTCCCTGATCGGTCACCGATTCAGGGACTCAAACCTAGCCCTCCAAGCTAGGATTTCATCCAACCTAGCCCTCCAAGCTAGGATTTCATCACCTAACCCTCCAAGTTGGAACTTTTCACCTAACCCTCTAAGTTAGGACTTTTCACCTAGCCCTCCAAGCTAGGACTTTTCACCCAACTCTTCCGAATTAGGACTTTTCCAGACCTAGCCCTCCAAGCTAAGACCTGACCCTCCAAGCTAGGACTTTTTCACCTAACCCTCCAAGTTGGGACTTTTCACCTAACCCTCCAAGTTAGGACTTTTCACCTAGCCCTCCAAGCTAGGAATTTTCACCCAACTCTTCCGAATTAGGACTTTTCAACACCTAGCCCTCCAAGCTAGGATTTTCCACACCTAACCCTCCAGGTTAGGATTTTCCATACCATGCCTGATCCCCGATCAGGACTTAATCAAAATCATAGTCATCAACCTAAACTAAAATCGGTGTCAACACCAAAACAACAATCAGGGTCAGACTGCATCAACAAGCTTCACAAGTTCATCAGTACAAACAAACCAACATAACTTAAACTCTTTGCCACTTATCAAAACAAGGTTTGATCTAGTTCTTTCGGCACCAACAGTTACCCATTGCCTGGGACCTCCTGATGGGCTTTTGCTCAGCCTCCGAGACTTCTGGATCTCGAGACGTCCGATCCTCGACCTGTCTCTACTTCTGTCTGTAGTCCTCGCTCGGCTAAGTCTTTCGCCCGATCCTCGACTAGGACTTCGTGCTCAATACCTCAAACTAGGACTTCAGTGCCCAACCCTCGGCCAGGTCTTCATGCCCAATCCATAACCAGGACTTCATGCCCAATTCCCCGATCTAGGACTTTATGCCCAGCTTCTCTCACCTAGACTTCATCCACCTAGCTTCACTCACTAGACCCAACTTCACTCACTAGGATTTCGTCCACCTAGCTTCACTCACTAGGATTTCGTTCTTTGATAAGGACTTCTTTGCTAGTCATCTTAATCCTGACTAGACTTCTCTCTACCAAACATCAAGTCCTGTTTGGCTCAATCCTTGGTCTATTTGACCAGATATGGATTTAGTCACTCTGCCAAACATCAAGTCTTGTTTGCTTATCCCTTGGTCAAACTGACCAACCCTAGGTATTATTCACTAAGCCAAACATGAAACATCAAGTCATGTTTGGCTAACCCTTTGTAAACTGATCAAACCTGGGTTTACCCTACTAAACATCAGGTCCTGTTTGGCTCCATTGATCCCTTTGACCAGACCTTGGTATATTGTTAAACATCGAAACACTGAAGGTTGACTATTCATGACTGATGCTCTTTGCACCAACAATCTCTCCCTTTTTGATATTTGACAATAATCTTAAGTTAGGTTATAATCTAAGAGTTGGGGTTTTAGGTCAATTATTCAGAGAAATCGAAAAAATCTAACTTAAGGTACTCTCTCCCCCTTTAACACACATCAAAAAGAAATATAAGACAATAATAAAGATTTTAACTTAAAATTTGAACCAATAATACGATTTTTGAAAATATTTATGATTTTTTAAAGAAAACATAATTTTCAAAAATTCTCCTTTTTTTTTAATAAAATCCAAGTACCTTTATTAGAAAATGTACTTGAGTAAAATTTGAAAAGATAAGTACTTTATTGATTTGAATTTTCCTAAATCTGACACAATCCTTGGAATCTTGTTAACCATAAGATAATTTTCTATATGTCTAAGAGATTTTTCAATCAAGATAAAGTATTTTCAATATATGTATTTAATTTTTAAAAAATAATAAATTTCTTGATTTGGATTCCTCCCAGTCTGACACAATCCTAGGAAACCTTATTAATCATAAGGTAAACTTTCCAATCTATCTTGGAGAATTTTCAAAACTCAAGTAATTTTCAAAAGATTTTAAAAAATATTCAAAAAAATAAAATATTTTCAAAATATGTTTTATAAAAAGAGAATATTGTATTTTCAAAAATAAAATATTTTTGAAAAGATAGTGTTTTTTTTAAATATAGTATTTTTGAAACTTCTAATGGTTCTTTTAATTTAAACCTCCTCCTAAATCTGACACAGTACTAGGAAGCTTATTGACTACAAGTTGATCTTCCTCTGAATCTTAAGGTTTGATTCAAACGAAAAGAATTACAAAAAAAAATTTAAGAAAGATGTTAAAGAGTTTGAAAATATAGTATTTTTGAAACTTCTAATGGTTCTTTTAATTTGAACTCCCCCTAAACCTGATATAGTCCTAGGAAGCTTGTTGACTATAAGTTGATCTTCCTCTGAGTCTTAGGGTTTGATTCAAACAAAAATAATTAAAAAGAAAAATTTAAGAAAAATTTTAAAGTAATCAGAAATTAAAGGACGAATTGTTCTTTTGATTGGGACTCCCCCTAAGTCTAACACAATCTTAGGAATCCTTACAAATCATAAGGAAAACTTCCTATATATCTTTAGAGTTTATCCAAATCATAAGAGCAATTAATGCATATTTTAGAAAAATATTTTTGAAAGAATATGATAATTTTTGAAGAAGTATTTTCTGAAAAATATTTTGAAAGACATAAATAATTTTTGAAAAACATTTTTTGAAAAGCATTTTGAAAGAAATAATAATTTTTTTAAGCAAAAATCATTTTGCATAAATCATTTTTAAGCAAAGATATATAATTTTTGAAATAAATTTATAGTTACACACAATCATGCATGAAATTCATTAAAATATTATTATGTTTAATCATTATTTTTAAAATAGATTTTTAAGAAAATATTCTAAGGATTTTTGAAAATATTTTGAAAACATTTATCAATTGATTAGTCCTTATCATTTCACTTATTCCAAGTGTCGCAGTATAAATAAGCATGGTTGCCTTATGGGTGTTGTGAGATGCTTAAATAATTTTTTTCTCAATTTAATTTTATAGATTGTTTGACCTTGAGTTAGATTCAAATTTAACAATTAGTAACATAAAAGTAAATTTCAATAATTTGTAACGACCCGGCCCGTCTACCGGCCCATTTACCGGTCCTCACGACCGTCGTACCGTCGACCATCGACCGTGCCGTTACTCATACTAGGTCTTCCCACCCCTGGGTGTGGATTTTTGCCTTCCCAGGATTCGAACTCTAGACCCAGGCTTAAATCTAGTTCTTTGTGAATCCTGAATACCAATTGAGCTATAGCTCAATTGGTATTCAGGATTCATAAAGAACTAGATTTAAGCCTGGGTCTAGAGTTCGAATCCTGGGAAGGCAAAAATCCACGCCCAGGAGTGGGAAGACCTAGTATTGGTAATGGCACGGTCGACGGTCGACGGTCGAGACCGCGCAATGAGACTGTACCCCCTCCAGATCTGGCACATGTAGTGACAGAACTACAACGCCAGATCACGGAACAACAACTGATCATCGCTAATCTGATAGGTCAGCAAGGGAACCCTACCACTCCACCATCGGTAAACCAGACAGTCATCCCAGACGCAACCCTGGTTACGCCAACACCACCGGTCGCCCCTGCCACGGTAGCCCGACCCGAGGCTTACCTCATCCAATGGCAAAGGCTAAAACCGGAAAGTTTCTCCGGTGCTGGTGAACCCTGGGACGCGCAGGCCTGGTTCAAAACGATAGAAAGCACCATGGAATTGCTCGACTGGCCCGAGCAAGAGAAGGTCAAATGCGCATCATTCTGCCTCTCGGGAGATGCGCGCATGTGGTGGGAAAAGATAAAGAACAAGCGCCAGGTGGCCCAGATGACATGGAAGGACTTTGAATCAGAGTTCTTCGAGGAGTTCTTCCATCTGCGAGTGAACCAAGTGCTCGAAGACATGCTCCGAGCCTGTGCCCTGGATTTCAAAGGGAGCTGGTGCCGATATCTATGCTTGGCGGAATTCGCCTACAACAACAGTTACCAAGCTACTATCGGAATGGCACCGTACGAAGCGCTTTATGGACGGAGGTGCAGATCTCCAATCTGTTGGTTCGAAGGTGGTGAAAAGAAGGAAATGGGACTCCAGACCGACTTTATTGATGACACCACCCGGGCTATACAGAACATTCGTCAAAGGATCGAGACTGCCCAGAGCCGGCAGAAGAATTATGCGGACAAGCGACGTAGGCCGCTGGAATTCCAAGTTGGAGACCTTGTCTTCCTCCGAGTGGCTCCTATGAAAGGAGTTATGAGATTTGGGAAGAAAGGGAAACTAAGTCCGCGATACGTAGGGCCGTATAAGGTCCTAAAGAGAGTTGGCCAGGTAGCTTACGAGCTGGAACTACCGCAGGAGATGTCGGCGATTCACAGCGTGTTCCACGTCTCTCTGCTTAAGAAGTGCACGCCCGACCCAGACCAGGTGATCGAACCACAGACGGTTCAGATCCAGGAGGACCTAAGCTTTGAGAGTCGGCCCATTCAGATATTGGACCGAGAGGTTAAGAAACTAAGGAGCAAGGAAGTGCCCTTAGTAAAGGTCATGTGGCAAAGTCAGAAATTCGAAGAAGCCACCTGGGAAAGAGAAGATGAAATGAAACGCAAGTACCCCGAGTTGTTTTAGTTCGAGGACGAACTTTCTATAAGGGGTAGGGGATTGTAACGCCCCAAATTTTTGGGCTTGTTTTTCTTTTCTCAATGCAATTGTACGACTTTATTTGATAAGAAATAAAAGTCCCAATATGTGATTTCATAAAACCCCTATATGCGATTGCATAAATTTTAATTGATGATTTCATGTGATTGCATAAGAGTATGATTTCATGTGATTACATTATGATGTGATTATGCAAAATGCGAAGTATGTAATTTCATGATTTATTATAAGATTTGATTAAGAGGGATTATGAAATTACATAAGGAGTGAAATGTGATTCATGAATCACATATGTGATTCCATGAATTCGAATTCATGAAATCATATGGAATGGAATGGGCTTAGTGGGCTTATGCTTGATTAAAACCAAGAGGAGCAAAAATGTGCTCTCACCAAGGATTGAACCTTGGTACTCTTGGCAAGCAAAGCCTTGAGGAGTAGACTTGGTGACCATCTCACCAGGGGAGAAGATGTTGAGAAGGAAGTAGGGAAATCCTTGTTAAGGGTTAAGGAAGGTGAAGAGGTGGAAGAAAACTCTTGGTGAAACACCCCTTGGTGAAAGGGTGCTTAGTGAAGAGGCACCATGCCTCTTCACTAAGTATAAAAGGGGGAGGAGAGTGTGAGAGCACAATCACTCATTCCCTCCTCTTGCTATTGCCGAGAGCCCCCTTCCACTCCTCCCTCCAAACACTAATCTTCCTCCCCTCCCCCAAGTGGCCGAAAGCCACCTTCTTCTCCCCTTCTCCACCGAAGCCAAGCAACACTCTCCCCTTGTGGTTGCCGAAACCCAAGGTTAGGGTTGACACTCCCTAAACTCCCTTGAGTACCTCTTGCAAGACAAGGAGCATTCAAGGATCTCAAGGGCAAGGACCAAGGGCACCATCCCTCCAAGTTAAGGGTACCATCCCTCCAAGTTAAGGGTACCATCCCTCCAAGTTAAGGGTACCATCCCTCCAAGTTAAGGGTATACCCTAAGGATTTAGCGAAAAAGGTAAGTGCCCCTCGCCTGTAGCATAATTGTTTGCGAATAAGTTGCATGATGCCCTCTTAAATTTCGGCCACTACCCTAACCAAGGGTTAGGGTGTGCCATATGCTACTACATGTTTGATTAAATGCTACACAATGTATGGAATGTTGTATGATAAATTCTTGATGACATGTATGTTTCGGCCAACCCTAAACTAGGGTTAGGCCTTGGACAAAACCCCATGCTATGATTGCTTCCATGATGCTTGATATGATTATGAGGAAATACAACTCAATGCAAGAGGTCCAACCTCTTTACAACATTCGGCCAACCCTAGAATAGGGTTAGGTCCTAAACCTATTTACATGCCATGCTACCCTAATGAATGCTTATGATATTGCATGCTTTGAATGACATGAACCATGCTTGTATGATCTAGGAAAGTGAAGAATGCATGATGATGATTTTCGGCCAAGGGAACCCTTGGACCTTATTTATGTTCACTTTTCATGAAAGCATGTTATACTATGATATGAATGAAATGCATGAATAGTTATCATGGATTATGAGTTTATGTATGATGAAGGCTAAGGCCTAAAGTAATGCTCCCTTGAAAGGAAGGGACTAAGAGCATGCTAAAAAGGGAAATGTACATGATAACTATGTTACTTTATGATTGGCTTGTACCACAAACTCTTAAATGAGTTCATGATGGGTCCTAGGCTGAAGGACTTTTTGAGAAGGCCTAGAGACCCCCAGGCTGAAGGATTTTCAAGAAGGCCTAATAAGGAACCCTTCTGGGTCAAGGCTAGCTACCTTGTGCCTAAATAGGGTTCATGTGCACAAAACTAAGGGTACAAGCCGGGGACCCCAAAAGATGACTATGTTATATTCAAGTACTATGTATATGTTTTCAAAAGGAAATCTTTTCATAAAATTACTATGCTCACTATGTCTACCATGCTTAATGATCCCATGTCTTTACACGTTATGTTTACCATGCTTAATGACTTCTATGCTTAACATGTTATGCTTCTATGCTATACTTGATACGCTTACGAATTGACGACGTTTTGTGAGTAGGACAAGGCCTTACTAAGCGTTGCTTATAGTTTTAGTGTTCTTATGCTACAGGACACTAACTAAGGAAGCTGCAGGAAGAAGAGCAAGGGAAATGTGATAGTGACGGTGGATTAAAGATCTTGCTCGCTCTATGTTTTGTTTTCAATTTTGAAACCTAAGGATGTTATACACCTTCTTCTGCACACTACTCTAAGATTGCTCTTATGTTTGGCATTACTCTACTTCATGATAAGTTTTTGCTATACTTGTGAACATATGATGTCTTCATCTTGACTGTATGGATACACCACTCTATTTGATTATGCTAAAGTAGTTGATATGATACTTCCCTCATAACATACTATCTTGTTTATGCTCATGATCCACTAAAACTCTGTCATACTTGCCATGCCTAGTTATGCTTAGATCACTTATGATATTCGGCCATCACTTGCTGGTTTGAGTCCTCTCATGTTCAACACCCTTATGCTCCCCATGTTGCATGTCACGATCATGTTAAAACCTTCCATATGTTTAGATCCTTACTTGTCAATATTGTATCATGCGCATGGACTCTACATACATTATGCATTTCATGAAACTTGCTCCTAAATGCTATGATGCCCATACATGTTTCGGCCTACTCATGTATAAAATTTGTTTTTAAACCCTAAGCTTCATGCTCTCACGTACATGCATGATCTACATGCTTCCAAGTCTTATGCTTCCGCTCTTGTATGATCGCATGCCTCTAAAGCTTAGATGGAAATGAATACATGAAGTAGTCATGATTAACATTACATGAATGATGTTATGCTTCCACTATATGATGCATAAAGTAGTATAAATATAAGCATGAGTAAAGATGTTATGAATGTTAAAGTAACGCCACAAATCCTTAGAGGATTTAGGGCGGGGACATTACATAATTGGCTTCCAGGTCTTGGCGAGGCACAGAGGCCTTCTTGGTTATCAGAACAATGACACTTTCCTTAGACAAAGCCTTTTAAAGAAATGATAACTTTAATTTACTTTTTGAGAAATTCTGGTCTACTAGTCTAGGATGTGGTGAGGTAGCTTCGGCTAGTCTACTTAGCTAGGTCAACTAGTCGAGTACTCCTTACCCTTCCTGACTTCCCAGACCAAGCTTCCCCAATGTACTATCATCCCGCGCCACCCTGGTACTCTGTTATGCAAGTATCAACTAATTTTTTTCCTATCTAGTCATTCTAAGTTAAGCAAAAAGTAATCATGAATGACATGACAAATATATATGAAGAAAAATAAACAGATGCATGAGCATGACAGTTATGCATGTATCAATCAAGTCAAATCATTTTAATTAGATTTCTTATAAAGTAACAAATTCTCGATTTGATACAGAACGTGTGAACCCGCTGATAACTAGCATTTTATGTCATTATATTTGTTCATTTACTTAGCATTTTTTTATCCTCTCGTACTTTTAAATTTTGTTTATATCATATTTTACGATTAGGATCTATTTTTGGAGCTCATTCTAATTTTCTCTAAATTTTGGCATTATTTCATGATTTTTGTAGGGAATTAAAGATTGCACCTTGGACCAAGGCTTGGATCAAAGAAATTGGACCCAATGCTAATGTTGAGGAGCTTAGTTCAATTTAAGCATGGTCTAATTTGAAGGCTTGGTTAAATTCAAATGGAGATGGTTTATTTTATCCAACCCAAATTTGATCCAAGAAGAGAAAAGCCTCATCCGTAATAACCTTAGGTCCGACTCATGGACTGGACTCGAGCTCCTTCTCGACCCTCATCAGGGGCTGGGCAGAAGAAATCAAGGGCTGGGCTTAAAATGGGTTGCTGGGCTGAATTGAAAAAGGGCTTGGGCTGAATTGAAAAGGGCTCAGGAACCCGACACCATCGGAAAATAGCCCGATCCATTTTCCTACCCATCCGCGAACACCACGAAGGGGGACTTCTCCTCTCCATCCACGGGAGAGAGGAACTTATCATCTTCTCCACTCCATCGAAGGCCGGCAGTCCCTTCCATCTCACCACCGCCGGTCGACAGCTCCTCCATCTAACGTCACCGAGAGGCCAACTCATCCACTTCTCCTCTTTTTCTCTCAACCCACGCACGCAAGCCCTCTCGGTGAACCCTAGAACCCTGACTCCACCTCCTCTCGATGGGGGACGCAAGCATCATGAGCGAACCCTAGCCGGCAGCCATCTCATCTTCTTCACCTCCACTTCTCCTTCTTCTTCACCCCTCATCCGCAAACCCTAGGGGCAACCCTCATCCCGATCCATCTCCTTCTCCATCTCTTCCATTTCCAGCAGCTTCTTCTTCAACAACTCCGGCCAGCAGCTCCTCTTCACAGCCAGCAGCTTCTTCATCATATTTGGGTGTTGGTTGTGTTGATAGTTGAATGTTGGTGTTAATTGATGAATGTTTGTGATTGATTGTTGAATGCTTGTATTTGATGGATCTTTCCCATTTCAAATTGCACATACTTGAAGCAATTTCGAGCATGCCTATCTTGTGTTTGGTCAAATATCTCTTCAAACAGTTACTTTCAATTGTGATGTTTCTTAGTTGCTTAACTTTTGTTTTGTATTGCTCTTTCCATTGATTTAAGTTACATGTCTTCATTTAAATGCAATTTAGTTAGGTTAGATTAGATTTCTTTACTGCTGTAGGTTTTGCTCCATGTTTAGTTTCGTCAATGCTTTATTTCAAGTTGCCCTTTTCTGCAAGTATAGTTTAGATTAGATTAGATCTCCTTTACTTGCATTGTCTTTCATTAATTAGGATTAGATTTCATACTTACTTTGCTATTTCATTTCGTAGTCTTAGCATTCAAATCCAAACCCCCAGGTTAATATCCCAAAATCCAGAAGCAATAACATAAGATCCTAAGATTTATTAACCTATCATTATATTCCTTGAGAGAGACGACTCGAGTTACTCTATACTACATTAGTTTAGAAGAGTTCGACACTTTAATTGTATTTGATACTCGTTGTACGACACGCGTGATTATCACCTGCAAATATGTTAACCCACTTTGACATATTTATTATTATCAAGTTGAATGTTTCAGTTGGGTAGAATTTTACTTAGTTTTATAATTGAATGTAATCAATTTAGTTCATGGATTTGAATTTTGAAATATGAATATAAATAAAATTAAATTGTTAATTAAAATTTAAGATTTATTCAATTAGCTTTAAATATTTTAAGAGTTATTAGAATTTGAGATTTAGATTATTAATATTTAAGTTTTTAAAAATTAAAATAAATTTTGATTTTGTGATTAATTAAGATTTAAGATTTTAAGATTTGTGATTCAGATTTATGTTTTTAAGAGTTAAATTTGAATTTAAGATTTAATTATGATTTAAGTTTTTAGATTTGTGATTAATTTAGATTTAAGTTTTTTAATTAATTAAGTTTAAGTTTTTTAAGAATTTAATTAAGATTTAAGATTTGGATTAATTAGGATTTAAGTTTTTAAGAATTATGATTAATTAAGATTTAAGTTCTTAAGAATTGTGATTAATTAAGATTTAAGTTTTTTAAGAATTGAATTTAAATAATAATTCCTCAAAACATGACTTTGGTACGACCAGCAAAATATGGTCATGCCATCCTCGGCATGACCATGTCCTAGCTGACATGGTTGTGTCTCATTGAGACATGGGCATGTAGGAGGTCACATGGGCAAGTCATGCCTTGAGGCACCGTCGTACCTAGTTTCATAGAACACCACATGACTCGGTCGTGCCCTGAGGCATGACCATGTCTTTCTTCTCAGCATTTCCCATGGTCATGCCTCATTTTCTCAGAACATCAAATGGTACAATCGTGCCACTTTGGACTGTGGCTTTCATGCCATGACTATGCTTCTTGGCACGACCATGTGGTGTGAAAAATAAGGGTCATCCCCCACTACTATAAAAGAGGGGGCTTTCTTCCCCTTTCAGAGGAGGAGGGTTTTCCTTTTAGGGAAACCCACTTGGGCCACATCTACACTAGATTCCAGTGATTTCTCAATGTCCATGGTTGGTTCCATCATCCCATCCATCTCTACAACGAGGATTGGTTCCCACAGTCTCAAATTTCACTCAGCTAAGCTCTCTTCTCCCTTCTTGAATTTAGTTGTATCTTGCTTTCATTCATATCTTCAAGTTTTATTTTCATTTCTATGGAGTAGATCTTTTGTGTTATAGGGTGTAGGGAGTAATTGTGATGTGTAATTTATGTATACACTATGGATTTGCCAATTTCCTATTTCAATAACATGTTTATGCCTTGTTCTTGTTTGATTGAACATGTGTGTGATAATTAATAACTTATATGTGTTGTATGATTGAATGGATGTAAAGATTGGTCACTCCGTAGAGGGGATGCTATAAATTATATGTCCGAGAGACCTTAGTGACAGAGGGTATTCCTTTAACTAGACTTTTAGTAAATCGCCTTGAAAGAGAGGTCAATTCTCTACAAGGGACATCTAATTAGTGTTTAATGGGTTTTTCCCAATTTCATGTTATTCGGGGGCGCTTAGTGATTGAAGGTATCCCTTTAACTGGATTTTGTACGTTACCTTTTCTACTTAATACCATTGAATGCCAATGTGGTAAACATTCCAGTGTAACCGTCGTGGGGTATCACCGGTATTTAGTCGGACTCCCTACAAGAGTATATACATAGAGGATAGGAGATGAATAATTCATAATACATCAATGAGCATTACAATGAAATCGAAATTCTAGATCTGCATCCCAAACTAGCCTTCCTCACTCTCTCACTCTCTCTTTCTCTCTCTCTCTTATACCCTAGTTCACAAGCTTTCAAACAACTTTGATCATCTAGATAATTGACATTGCAAAGTCATTAGTGTTTAATCAGCAGTCCCTGTGAGATCAATATTTTATTATTTAACGACTTAACCATGCATTTGTGGTGAAGACAATAGTGAGCAACTAGAAAATATTGAAAGTATATATTGAAAGTGATCATGTTGATCTTGCTCTCTTATTTTTCATTCTTAATTACTATTGTAACCTCTGTATTTTGCAAGAATTTTTCCTCCGACTGTGACGTGAACCCTAAAATGTTGGACTTCTAGACCACCCGCCATGAGCGCTTCCCAATTTACCCTATCGGCCGGTGAAAAACTTCCATAGGGCCAGGTCGGTCGCCCGAGGTTCGACATTACCCAACCTCATTAATCTTTTTTTTTTGATAATGAAAAAGATGCCCCCATGGTATGGACTAATGGATAGTGTATGAGGCGTTACCGTCAAGAGGTTTAGTGGTCAAATCCTGGCGAAGCTAAGTGTCTGTTCTCTCTTATGTACTAGTCACTATTCGAGCTAGTAGTCCTACTGATTTACCTCCTCCATGTTAACCTTAGGACAGATTAGCGAGGGTGCTGGGGGCGAGCAAATCGCCATTTGCCACCATGAGAATGATAAAGAAGATGGATTGTCAGGAGTGACTCAACAAAATGTTGGCTAAAGTAAGGTTGAATTAGTTGTCTATAGATATGAACAAAGTGACCAACTAGAAAACTATTGAAACTAATGAAAGTGATCATCTTCATCATGCTCTCGTATGTTTCATTCTTAATCACTATTGTAACCTCTTCTTGTATTTCAATTCTATCAAGTACTAAAAGAAAGAAAGAGATTTATCCACCTCCATATGGTTTTTGAGAACGATAAAGATGATAGATTGTGAGGAGTGACCCAACAAAATGTTAGCTAAAGTAAGGTTGAATTAATTGTCTATAGATATGAGCAAAGTGAGCAACTAGAATACTATTGAAACTACAGAAAGTGTTCATCTTCATGTTACCCTCTTATGCTTCATTCTTAATCACTATTGAAGCATTTTCTTCTACTTCAATTCTATATAGTAATAAACAGTGCAAGAGATGTATCCACCTTTGGAAGGTTTCTTAGAATGATAAAAATGATGGATTGGGAGGAGTGATTCAACAAAATGTTCGCTAAAGCAAATGCTGAATTGGTTGTCTATATATACAAGCATAGTGAGCAACTTGAAAACTACTGAAAGTGATCATCTTCATCTTGTCCTCTTATGCTTCATTCTTAATCACTATTGTAACGTTTCTTGTACTTCAGTTCTATCTTGTAATAAAAAAGTGTAAGAGATATTCCACCTTCAAAAGGTTTCTGAGAATGATAAAGATGTTGAATTGTGAGGATTGACTCACTAATGAGTCATTCATCATGGAGTAGACATTCGAGAATTTGAACCTATCCTTTGTTTGCATTTTTTTTTTTTTGGATACATATTAACTCTGAGTGTAGAATCGAAAAAAATGTTTGGAGTGATTGACTATTTAACCTCTTTAGCATCACCACCAATCTAAGATTACCAACATCTAGTCGACTAGAATAGGTTTCATTCGATTTCTCAAACATAAGAGTTGAGGTGCCAACTACTATATTTGCAATCGATGTGAAATTCCTTTTAGTCTATTATTGGTCAAATAAAAACTACTGAAAGTCCGTGATTCCTCCTTCACTTAGCTTTTAGTCTTAATCGTATATAAAATCCCAAAATTGAACTTACTTGACTACGATCAAACTTGCTGCTCTTTAGTTAAAGGCTTTAACCAATCCATCATACTCAACTAACATATCACCTTCAGATGATGTTGTTCAAAGGCCAAAAAACTAAGATTACACATCACTCTTAATCTCTTACTTTTTTATTGTATTTATTTCTTACATTTCATCATGACCCTCATTAATCATAAGTTAATCTTGAATGCACCAAACATTCTAAGCTTGATCCATGTTTTTCACTTCCAGCCTTTAAGTCCACCTCGCTTTAGCTCACCCAAGAGTGCACCTCTAGTCAAGCTCTTAGCACCACACAATGCATAGCTCTTCAAGCTCGTTCAAATGTCATCTTTCTCCCTTCATCTTTCAAGTGCATATCACACTGAGCCTTTGAACTATTGAACTACCAGCTAATTAACTCAATCGCATCAATTTAACAAATCGGTGAGATCCTATTTGCATTATTCTAAATCTTTGCATCATAGATGCACATACCAGTTATTTAAACATTTTTCTAAAGACATTACTTCTTAAATGGCATCCTTGCATCAACACAGACACACAAAAGAAGTAAACCAACTTAATCTTTGTTTCTAATATTTAAGCACATCCTATATAATGTCTCTCTCCTATGCCTCTTCAATGCTCCATTTCTTACTAGCTAAATTTAAATCATTCCATGTCATTTTATGCTTAAATCCTCTGATACTCTAATCAAAACTTTTTCTTGTATATTGTCCCCGGAATAATAGTGCAATGGTTAGACACTTCAAAGAATAATAAAAGGATTTAATGTTCAAGTCTACAGTGTACCACCGAGGGTTTTCCTTGTTGGATATAAGTAAATGGAAAAAATGTGGAAAAGAAAGAGACTTCATTATGAATGAGACTTTTTAGTCCCACATTGGGAGTTTTAAGGCATATTGATTAGTTTGTATTATTTCACAAGCATGTTAATTGTGAATAAATGTTTGGGAAGAGGCTCTCTCACACGCATGGGTGAGCAGGGGAGTGCAAATTCAGGGCTCAGATTTACATTGAATCAAGTTGACTCATGTGTGAGCACAACCTGCGCGTGCTGAATGCTGAACCGGTCAGGACAAACTTTGCCTAAGCGAATGAGTCAATGTTTTGTCCTTTGAATATTTTTACTTGTTGCTTAAATATAATAGATACATTAATCGATGATTAATGAAGGATGTGTAACCTCTAGACGTTTTAATCTAGACGGGTGAATGGGCAATAAATGACGATTAATTTGGTCATTAAATACTGCATTGGTCTAAGCCCCCATATAAAGAGGTTGTGACCAAGAGAGCAGGAGGGGCTGTAGAGGGGTTGTAGAGAGGCTGCGAGCTAGAGTAAAGATTTGTTTCCATCTTCGTTCCACCAAATCTTCTTCCACCGTGTATTCCACCCGATGGATTACCCATGGTAGCAATCGAGCATTTTCTCAGTTCGTTATGAGCAACCAATGCTTGGTTGTTGTGTGGTTTTGTTATTGTTGTTAGGACCGTGACCGTCAAGCTAGAGGGGGTGAATAGTTTTTTCTTGATTCGTTCTTCCTACGATGTTAGCGTGCGCAAGCGGAAACAATAATAATATGAATAAAACAAACGCTAACACCAACCTTTACGTGGTTCAGAGATGACGCTCCTACTCCATGGTTGTCCGTAAGGTGGATGATCCCTTGATCCTTCGGTGGATCACTCCCCGGATGCCCTCCCGCTAGCTGGTGTAGCTCCTTGTGGGTGAAGAAACCTCGCCACAAACCAACCTTCACTACTAAGCTCTTAGACTACTATTTGGCATTTAACCAAAGCCAAATTCGTCAAGAAGTCTCAGCCAAAATTAAGCCCCTTTAAATAGTGCTCAAGGCTGAGAACCTTGCTACCAGTCGACTGGTCCATTACCAGTCGACTGATCCCACTCAAATTTGACCGTTACAAGCACAACGTTAGAATTCCAGCCACACCAGTCGACTGGTCCATTACCAGTCGAATGATATTTCTGTGAGTTTGAGTTCCCCTGTTGGCAGTCGACTGATCCATTCCCAGTCGACTGCGCAGCTTACAAATTCACTCTCCCTCACTCCGAAGACTCTCCTTCACGTATGCCTTCAAGTCTACTCCCTTGGCTCGCCCCTTAAAGTCCTCTTCCACCAGCTATCGTCCCTCAGATGTGCACGCAAGCCCTCGGCTTGCCTCCATGTCATCCTTCACGTATGCCCTTTGAAGTCCACTTCCCCAGTTTGTCCTTGGAGTCCTCTTCCCTCGGCTCTCGTCCCTCGGATGCATCCTCCATGTGTGACTCACCAAGTCCTGCAAACTCAATCACACATATCAACCACAAAGGTAAACCTAACTTAAACCTTTTGCCCAAACATCAAAACACATGGTCACTCCGGACCATAGATTGCCCCAACAATCTCCCCCTTTTTGATGTTTGACAATACATTTAAGTTAGGGAAAACAAATAGCAAATATGCATGGATCCTATCACAAGGCATCCCTACACCTAACCTCCCCACGAGTTTAGGACTTTTACCAAAATGAGCTTTTTAAATCCTTCCCAAGGCTCCCCCTACATTGGATTTACAAAGACTTTTTAAGAACCCCTCTAAGGTCCCCCTTATGCCACCAAATGAGCAACAATGCTCCCCTTGGACCTAGGATTTCTTGCAAAGGTGTGTTTGGTTTCCCACTTAAACCTAACACTTCTCTCCCTTTGCCATACATCAAAAAGACTCCAACAATTTCCCTTTTATTGGATCTTTTAACCTCTAATGACCATAAGCACAGTGTACTAACCCCCCATGAGATTACACACTTATTTGACATCATTTGGACACCATTTAACTGCTAAAACACCTAAAATCAGCCTTTACCAGTCGACTACCCTCTGTCCCGGTCGACTGGCACCCTGAAATCCCAAATTTCAACATTTCTGACCCAAATTTAGAAATGCATCAGAAATTTCACAAATCTCCAAAAATTTCCAAATTTTATGGAGAGGTTTATGGTACCCATGTCTACTTGGGAAAAATACATCCAACCATGTATCTATCACCAATCCCAAGATTGACACAAAATCCAAAACTAACTAAATGGTTCAATTAAACCTTGACCTAAAGTCGTAGTTTTGGTCTTCCCTTGATGTCACTGCCCATACCAACCCACAATGCATCCCTAGCATTGATTTACATGACATTTATACATCAAAAACCAATTCTCATACTTTATGACCCCAATGTCATATTTCAATGTATGAAACTCAAACCCATTGTGTCAAATCCCAAAGAATTGAGACTCAAGTCCGTCTTCAACTCGTTTGGCACACTCCATGGTTCATCTAGACCTCCGAGAGACACCTCCGAGATCCATTTACCATGAATCCCAAAGACTCCTAGAGCTCCCCCTTGAACTCTTAGCCTTAGCCACCTCCCTAGGTGACTCAACAACCACAAGGTCACACCGGTGTACCTCCAGTGACTCTCGACCTATACACTTAATCTTCTTAACTTTGGACCCCTTGTCCTTAGTTAATACCTTTTTCTTTCCTTTTAATGGCATCTCCTTGCCATTCTTGTATTTTTCCTTCTTGCCATAATTATATGCTACCTTAGCATATTTCTTTTCATTGGCATTGGAGACCTTAGATCGGTATCCTAATCCCAATCTATCATTGTTGGGTTTTAGACCACCCAACAACATACCTAAACCCTTAGATCCAATAGTGAATCTATCTAGGGTTTTCTCCATTTCTTGAAGTCTTGCCCTCAAGACTTGGTTTTTCCTTTCTAGGTTCTCAACTCTAGAACCAACATGTCCTCCTTGGAGATTCCTAGACCTACCCACCTTCCTAGGCATATGTCTCCCCTTCTTGGATTTGTGCCTTGATCCTTAGGTCCAAAGGTCTTGGATTTATCATGATACATGACCTTTCTAGGGTTTTGATCTGCCTTGTTAACCCTATTCCTATCATTATACTTAAATTCATGATTATTCTTAACGAGCATGTAAGAATTTAAAATTGGATTGAATTTTAAAACTAGAATTACCTCCCCTTTTACCTTTGAAGCTCCCCCTTGACTTGAGCTCCTCTTCTTATCCAATTTCTTCAAATGTGCCAACTTCTTAACCTCTCCTTTCTTTAGACACTTGGTGTGGTAGTGTCCACGCTCACCACATGTGAAACAAATTATATGCTTCTTATCCTTCTTTGCTCCATCCCTACAACTCATGTTAGTTTTCAAACTATTTGAATTGAGTTTGGGGTTTACCTCCTTTTTCTTACCCAATGGACACTTATCCTTGTAGTGTCCCTTTTGGTTGCACCAAAAGTAAATTATATGATCTTTTGTCCTTGCTTTGATGGAGGTGGAAGCTTCTTCTTGCTCTGGTATTGAAGAGGGTCTCTCCTCCCCTCAATCCATGACGTGGAGACTTTTTCTATTTCCTCTTCACTGGAGGATGTGGACAATTCAACTCTTCCTCCTCTTCTACGGATGTTGAACTTGACTCAACTTCTGATTGGTCCTTCTCCTTCTCTTGGACCAATGACCCCTCTTCCTTGGGCTCCTCTTCTTCTTTCCCTTGTGTCGGATTCTCATGTAGAGCTATCACTTTTCTCCATAGCTCATACGCATTCTTGTATTCCCCTACATTTGACACAATATATGAAGGTAATGAATTTAATATAATTCTAGTTACTGTTGGGGAAATCGGCCCAAGTATAATCAGGAGGATCATGGGTTTTGATGTGTGTGTCAATATGGATAATATAGGGTTATATTGTGTTCTAATATGTGTATGTGAGTGTGCAGGTTTGCAGGTATACATAGACTTGGTTGAATGTCTTCAGGTGAAGGGTGGCATGGAGGCAAGCCGTGGGCTTGTGTGCGCATTCGAGAGACCATGGACAAAGCAGGGATGATGAGCCGAGGGAAGTGGACTTCGAGGCGTACATGAAGGATGGCATGGAGGCAAGCCGCGGGCTTGTGTGCGTATCCAAGGGATGAGGGGCAAAGTCGAAGAGGGCGTGAAGGTGATGGATCGAGGCTACTGAAGCAGAGAGGATGAGCCGAGGGACGTGGACTTCTAGGCATGCACGAAGGATGGCATGGAGGCAAGGCGAGGGCTTGCGTGCGCATCTGATGGACGGGAACCGAAGATGAAGAGGGCGAGAAGGCAACAGATCGAGGCTGTTGTTTGAAGAGTCAACCAGGTCATGAGGGTCTGAGTGTTGAGTGATTGTACTCGGGAACTAAGCCGGGAGGGTTCGAGTGCGGAGAGAAATGTACTCGGGAAGGGTAACCCTAGACTTAGGGAAGGACCAGTTGACTGCCCCAGGGGCAGTCGACTGTGGCCATAATTCGAAAGGTCAGGCTTGAATTTCGAATTCCCGAGAGGCCAGTCGACTGCCCCTGGGGCAGTCGACTGGTAACGGTCACATTTCAGCTCGAGCTCTATTTAAGGGAGTTCGTTTAGGGCTATTCTTCCTTGACGAAACCTGCTTGGATAGAGTTGGTTAGTAGTCTATTGTGCTCAGTTAGTGTCCAGAGGTTGTGGTGAGGTTTCTCCACCCACAAGGAGCTACGAGATCTAGCCGGAGGTGCTCCGGGGAATCATCCACCGACGGATTAGGGATCGTCCACCTTACGGGCAATCTGGAGTAGGAGTTTTATCTCTGAACCACGTAAATAGGTGTATTCGTTTTCGTTAGTTCTGTTTTTATTTAGTATATTCCGCTTGCGCACTAACGATTGTAGGAAGAACGTTGAAAGAAATTATTCACCCCCCCTCTAGCTTAACGGTCATGATCTAACAAGTGGTATCAGTGCGAGGTTCCGCTCTTGTTGGAATAACCGCCAAAAGGGCACAAGCTAGAGGAAAGGATGATGGAAAACAAGTTGGGTGATGATATCAACACTCCACCTCCATATGATCATGAAGATTTTGATTATTGGAGGACAAGAATGAAGACTTGGTTTGGAATGGATTGAGAGTGCATGGTGGTGTTAGAAGAACCATTCGAGATTCTAAAAGACAAGCATGGAAAAAAGCTCCGACCTAGATATTGGACTAAGGAGCAACAAGCCCAATCTAGGGCAAATGAGAAGGTAATTGGTATATTGATTAATATTTTGCCTAATAATGTTTTGAGAGGTGTAGGTGGACATAAAAATGCATATGAGTTATGGAAGTAGATGGGGGAATGTCATGAGAACACTACACAAGCTCAAATAGTAGAAAAGCCCAAAGAAAAAGAATTGCTCATCTCATCAAGCGAAGTGGAAGAAGAAAGTGAGAGATCATCCACTTCATCAAGAGAAGAAGAAGAAGTATCAACTTCAAGGATTGAGGGGGAGGAGAGACTGACATCCATACCGGAGCAAGAAAAAGCTCCAACCTCCACCAAAGCAAAATCAAAGGATCATATTATATGCTTTGGATGCAACAAGAAGGGGCACTATAATGACAAGTGTCCACTAGGTAAAAAGGAGGTAAACCCTAAATCTGGGTCAATTCATTTAAAATCTAATGTAGGGTGTAGGGAAAAGAAAGAAAAGAAGCACATTAGGTGCTACACTTGTGGGGAGCTAGGGCATTACCACACCCAATGACCAAGGAAAGGAGAGGATCAAGAAAATGGAGCATTTAAGAAGATGGAAAAAAGAGGAAAAGAAGAGAAGCACACATCAAGGGGGAGCTACAAGGGTAAGGGAGTTTTTTTTTTTTTTTTTTTGACGAAATGAAAATTTTTATTTCAAGAAGTAAAGAAAACCATACTAGAAGGGGGACCAAACCTGACCTTCTAATATGGGATTACAAAGAGAGATCCAAAAAAGGATTTTACATTAAAGGGATTCGCAACAAATAATGACTAGGAATTTATACAGGATCTTCTATTTAGAACTTTATCCCAAGCCTCCAAACCTCGACTTCTCCTCCGTGATACATATGATTTTCAGTATGCTTGAACCATTTAACATAGAAAATCATATCATCTTTAAAAGTTTAAGCCATCAGTTGAAACTCTGCAGACTACAGATTAATACCAGGTTACCTTATAGAGGAGCCAATCTGCCCTCATGAATCTCCCAGCATTCGGCAAGATACGTTTCAGAGTTAGGATATCTGTAAGTCCGGATTCTCATGTACTCATCCATTTAAATGTATCTTCTTCAAAGTTTTCAAACACTACAAGGTTTTTCTGTTTCTTTGCAACTTCCACCCAGTAACTTCCATCCCATCCACAGAGAGTGTAACATTCAGTGCAAATGGGAGAATTGATAACCGGAATCATCCTTAATAAACCTTTACCAGAATATCAGAAAATACATTCAAACCTTTGCACAACTTCAAACCACCTCTTCCAAACCCGTCCACACGAGAATGTGACTTTCCGTATAATAAGGGGTTTGATAGCCAAAACCTCACATTATGAACCAGGAGATCAGAAATCCATATAAGCCTTTAAGGAAACCAGACATAAAGTATGATCCACCCAGGCTACAACAGAACCTAAGAACTTGATACTATATTAATGACTTCAGTATCAGAATTCTCCATATCAGAATTGATATTTAACTTCAATATCCAATTGATCAAATTTTTATAAACAAAATCCATGACAATACCAAGGAGATATGAGAACCATGTATGATGACCAATGTTAAAAGGCCTGCAAAAAAATTCTTCTTCTTTATGGAACATATGAGAAACCAGCAAAGCATAGCATCAGAATCTCACTTCATTGGTCAACCAGATAATCTGAAACCCCCATAAGTCATCAATAGAAACCAGGAGACACCATCATATGAAAAGAGTAATCATTAAAATAAAATTCAGGTGTGATTTTAAATTGATCTTCGAGCCATTCTAATGTAGGGCAATCCCGATTTATCTACCTTGCAAATTCCATATAGTATCTTGTCCTTCGTTACTTCCATAAAAGTCCTTTCTCCCTTGCAACTAAAGGCTTGGTTTGCAAGATAATCTGCTGCTGCGTTTGCTTCTCTGTAGACATGCGAACAAGATACATTATATCTTCTGATTAGATATCTGATTTCCAATACAATCTTCCGGAACTCCCAACCTACCATCGAAGACATTATGATCCTCAAAGCAACTTGAGAATCCGATTCTAGCCAAACTGGCCAGAGATTATGTGCTTTACACATTTCTAACCCAGCAAGGATTGCCATTAATTCAGCCATTATATTAGAATTTATTCCTAGGATACCTTGCTTAGCCATAATAAAAAGCCCTTCATGATCTCTAATAATTACTCCATATGAAGCTTCACCTGGATTACCCTTCGAGCAACCGTCTGTGTTCAATTTGAAACATCCCTGACTTGGCTTTCTCCAATGCACTACTGAAATTGTGCTTTTAGTTTTTAGTTTACAATTCAATCCCCAAGCCCTGGCAACCGACGTATATCCTTTCCAATGCTTATTCATAATGAGACCTGCAGCACTGCCCATATGAAAATACTGTATAATGTTATTGCAGATCCTTTGTGCCTCCATTTTTACATCTCGATGCTTGGCTTCATTTCTAGCATTCCATAAATTCCACAGAATTAAGAAAGGAACTGTTTCTCTAACATGACCACCTTTTAACCAATTCTGACCAATCTTCCAAACCTCTAAAGGAAAATGTCTGCTTAATGTAAATGTACAAGTAAAATAAGACCACACCTTCCTTGCTATCGAGCCACTAAAGAACAAATGGTCCCAGGATTCTATTGACCTGCAGCATTGGCACTTAGAGACTAGCTGTATTCCTCTCTTTTGCAATATGGTATCCACTGGGAGCCTTTTTTCCAGGAAACGCCATGCAAAAATGGAAATACTTGGAGAAAGGATACCACTCCAAATAACAATCCTGAACGGGTCAGTTAACTGAACAGACCGGGAACAATTCCAAGCTGACTTTAAAGAGAAGTTACCATCCATGGATGGTTTCCATACCAATCGATCCCGTTCCCCCCAATTAATGGGGGATTTAATTATTTCTGCCACTAAGTTCTCAGATAATAAAGGCCTAAGAAGATTCTGTTTCCAGACTCCATTATCCATATAATCTGAAATCAAAGTGTTGTGCTTATCCAGCAAGTTGCAGTTTTGGTATAAAGGCCCACTATCCAGCCAATTATCAAACCAAAAATTAAGTTTTCCTTCCCCCAATATCCATCCAGTGTTTGATTCTGCAAGATTACGAATTTTAGACATCCTACGCCAAACAGAGGAGGCGTTGCTTTTAACAGGAGCAATAGCTGGGTGCAACTTTTTACAATACATCTTTTCCAAGTAGATTGCCCATGGAGTACCTTGCTCCCTAAATCTAAACCACAACTTGACTGCCATAGCAGTACTAAGATCTGTCAAACTTCTCACACCTAGACCCCCTTCCAATTTTGGTCGACAAACCTTCTTCCAAGCTATCCAATGAATTTTCCTGTTTGAATCTGATGAACCCCAGAAAAAGTTTGCAAAGGTCATTTCTAATTTGCGGAGAAAAGACAATGGAGGAAGAAGAACTTGTAGTAAATACAAAGGCATGGAGCTCAAAACACTTTGAATCAAAAGAAGCCGACCACCATAAGTAAGTTTAGATAAATTCCAGCCGAATAACCTCCTCTTTATCTTGTCCAATAATGGTAAATAATATGCAGATTTTTTATTACCATTGAAGATAGGAGTTCCCAGGTAATTAATTGGCCAATTCCCCTCTGCAAATCCCGTAATACTCATGATAGAATCCCTTCGTGTACCTGTTATCCTTTTTGATGGATATAGCATACTCTTACCTGCATTTATAGCTTGGCCCGATTGCACCTCATAGGAGCTAAGAAAGGCTTTTAACTTCTTCACACAATCAATAGAGCCGTTCATGAAGATCATAACATCATCCGCATATGCTAAATGAGAGATTTTCATATCATTATTCATAGAAAACCACATTTTGGGATTTTTAGAAAATAACTCCTCTAACCCTCTAGAAAAAAATTCAGCAGCTATAATATACAGAAAAGGAGAGATAGGATCACCTTGTCTGAGTCCTCTTTTTGCTTGGAAAAAACCTGAGAGAAAGCCATTGATACTAACCGAAAACCAACAATGAGCAACACATCCTCTAATGAGATTAATAAAGGAATTTGAAAAGCCAAAAGCCACCATAATTCTAAAGAGTAGGCTCCACTGAATACGATCAAAGGCTTTAGCCATATCAAGTTTCAAGATCAAATTCCCTCCACGCACATGATGATTAAGCTTGTGATTTAACTCTTGAGCCAAAAGTATGTTGTCTTGAATCAACCTTCCCTCTACAAAACCACTTTGCGCCGGAGAAATTATCTTGGTTAATACCTTTCTCAGTCTATTTGCCAACAACTTTGAAATGACTTTATAAGAAACATTGCAAAGGCTAATAGGTCTAAAGTTTTGCCAGCTTTGCGCATTTTCAACTTTTGGTATTAAAATGATGGTTGTAGCATTCATCCCTTTTGGCAAAGATCCACCTTTAAAGTAATCTAACACCGCATGATACACATCTTCTTTAATAATATCCCAACAAGAGACATAAAAGAAAGCCGAGAAGCCATCTGGACCAGCTGCACTGTTTTGATCCATTTCACCAATGACTTGTTTTATTTCCTCCATAGACGGCAGAACTGTCAAGTCCATATTTTCCTTATTGTTAATCAGCAATGGGATGTGACTCAGATCCGCTATATCCCCATTAAAACTGTCACCTGTTAACAGTTTTTCAAAATAAGCAGCTCCCGAAGCTTTAATATGTTCCGGATCATCTAAACAGGTCCCTTCATCCCATATTCTAGAAATTCTGTTAGCCATCTTCCTAGTTTGCACCAAAGTATGAAAGAATTTTGTATTTTTCTCTCCTTCTTTCATCCATTTTACTGCTGCCCTCTGCTTCCAATAATCTTCTTCCATTTGCATAGTTTTGAAGAGGTGTGCTTGACATTTATTTCTATAAATTTTGTTCTCTTCGGTTGGATCTGAGTCATACTTTTTCTCTGCCTCTGAAAATTGATCTTCTGCCCTCTGAACATTATCCATAATATTCCCAAAAATTTCTTTATTCCACCACTTTAAGTGATTTTTAAGCCTTCGCAGTTTGGATTGTAGTTTCTGTAAACCAAAACCATAACAAGGAAGATTCCAATTTAATCTCACAGTCTGCATAAACCCATGATGTCTCAGCCACATTCTTTGAAACCTAAAAGAGGGTATCGGTTTCGCAAATTTTGAAAAAGAAATTAACAGGGGGCAATGATCTGAAGCAGCCCTGCTTAGATGCTCCACTCTCACTGAATATTCATGATCCTGCCATGATGATGAGATCAGCACTCTATCAAGACGCTTCCATACTTTATTGTTTGTCCAGGTATAAGGATCTCCTACAAAGCCAGCATCTAACAGCCCCGTAATCATTATGAAATTACTGAAATCATTTGTTGCTCCGAATCCATTAATATAATCTGCCGAAGACTCCTGTGCTTTAGCAATGACATTAAAGTCACCTCCAATCATCCAAAGCATCTCATTATCTGGTTTTATATTTTCTAACTTCTCCCAAAGCTCATACCTGCTCACCCTAGAGCATTTTGCATACACTACCGTAATCATAATGTCAGAAGGGAAAAGAGCAGATTTTAATAAAAGATGAAGAAATTGCTCATGATCTACCAACACCACACATACTATATTATTGTCATGCGCAAACCAAATTTTGCCAGAACAGTTTGAGATAATAGAAGAGAATCCTAACCTTTGTGACATGGAATTAGCCTCCAATGCTATAAGAGGTTCTAGTATTCCCAGAAATTTTAAATGAAAACGCTTTTTAAAGAAAAGGACTCTTCTAAGTGAAGCGGAGTTACCTATTCCCCTAATATTCCATATCATTCCTGCCATTTAAAGAATTATAGAAGAGGTAGCTTGCAGGGCTTTTGATTTACTTCTGGTAACTCTTTGGGATTCTCCCATTTGAGCATATGCAAATGATGAAATCCTGCTCTGAGTCGGAGCCTTGTTTATATCCAAGGGTAATGAAGAAGGCCTGCACAACTGCCCTATTTCTTCATCCTCATCATCAGTGCCAGCCTCCTCTATAAAGGATTTGGATATAACTACCCCATCTGACTCCACCACTGGTGAGATTATTCCTTCTATAGGAAACATTGTTTGATCTTCTGCAGGGATCATTGTTTGATTTTCTGGGTGAGATGGTAATATTCCTTGGATGCCTGGCATACCTTCCTGTTGTAGTTTTCTGGCTTCAGGTAAACACTTCCCATTCTTTATAGTCTGAATATCATGTGAGGAAGAAATCTGCAAAGACTGTATTTGTTCCTGCTCCCCATTATATTTTCTTTTAAAATCATTTTCCTCAACCCCCTTTGCCTCCAAAATTCCTGCTTGTCTCTGTTCAAAAAGAGTATCAGTGATTGTTCCTTTTCCAGCACCACAACTATTATCCTTATTATACTCCTCCACTGCTGCCCTGTCTTCCTGTAACAATTCATTTTCTTCTAGACCAGACAACACTTGAAACTTATTGTCATTCCTCTCCCTTTCCTTCTCTTCAGTTAGTTTAGACTTACCCATCTCTTCCTTTCTGCTCCAAATTTGTTTATCAGCCATATATAAACCTCTACCTCTTATTCCTTTTGAGCCATCTTTAGCCCAGAAATCTGTTACAATTCCTTGATGCTTAGCATTGTGCCAGGTGGTGCGTTCCTGCCCTGCATCTACATCTCCTTGTTGTACATCAGAGTTCCTTTGATTTGAAAGATGCTTCAGATCCTCTTCCATAGGTACTGTATTTTGGATGTCTCCCTTCCATACAGGCTTCGGCTTATTGCCTAGCATATAACATTCCTCTATCGAATGCCCCAGATGCATACAATGCTGACAATATTTAGGAATTTTTTCAAAAACTACTTGTTGTATTCTCCTCTCAGCTCCTATTCCAATCCAGAAATCTTCAACTTTTGGCTTAAGAAGATCAACTTCTATGCAAATCCTTGCCATCGAAAGCCTTGATGCATCTACTGTGGCTTCATCCAGCTTAATCGGTTTACCCACAATCCGAGCCATAGAAAAAAGACTTTTCTTGTTAAAAAGTTGAATTGGAAGGTCTGGAAGTTGTATCCACACTGGAACCAAAGGTGATTCAACTTCATATGAAAAATGAGGAGTCCATTTAAAAATTCTTAATGGAACTCCAGCGATCATCCAAATACCTCTTGTCCATAATCTTGCCATATCCTCATTCGAATTTAGATGAATAAAAATGTATCCAGATCTTAAGAATCTAACATTGTATAAACTTGAAAGCCCTAAATTCTTGAAAGATTGCAACACTAAAGCATGATTCGGACGTGGACCTGAAAATTTTCCGATCAAACAGAATTTATAAGGCTCGGACAGATCTGCTATTTCCTCTTCAGAAAAGAATATCCCTGGCTTGTCGTTGTAGATCATAATTGGCTTGATATCATCTCTAATTTCTTCGAAGTTTTTCTTCACAGTACGGGGCGACACCGGTTTTAGAACTGCCGCATAGGATGGCTTAGCGACTTCAGATGAAGGAATTGCGGAAGTTGGGGGATTCGTGGGAATGGAAGATGAGGGAAGGGACATCGCCGGCTTCCGAAGATGCCGGCGATGATAAACGAGGATACGGCGCGGGAGCGTCCGCAAAAGAAAATCGCCCACAAAATCGCCCTTCAGAAAATCGCCCTCCTGGTCAATTTTACAAGGGTAAGGGAGTTAATCCCTAACTTTACTTCTATTTCCAATGCTTTTGTGAATGCTAGAAATAATAATGATTTCCTGCCTATGCATGCTTTTGGCTTCAAGTATCATGATAGAAATAGAAATACTATTGCATACCAAAATACTAAAGAATCCATGGTTCATGATAAATCTAGGGTGTCTAGACCTAAGGATCAAGGCATCAACCCTAAGAAAGGGAAACACATGCCTAGAAAAATGGATAGATCTAGGAATGATCACAATGGACATGATGATACTAAGGTTAGAATCCTAGAGAAGGAAAATCAAGCATTGAGGGCAAAGCTTGATAAATTAGAAAAGAACATAGATAGACTCATTAGAGGACCCATGGGATTGAGTGTGATACAGAATGATAAACGCATTAGAAATGATAGACCAGGTCTAGGATATCACTCTAGGAGGTCAAATGATAGTAACAAGTCATATTCAAGGATGCCCTACGATTATGGTAAAAAAAAGGTCAAAATGGCAAGGAAAAGTCATTTAAAGGGGAAAAAAAGGAGTTGACCAAGAAAAAAGTATACAAGGTCAAGAGAGTGAGAGTTGAAAGTCAAGAAGCACCGGAGGTACACCGTGTTGAGGCAATCGGTGGTACGGAGTAACCATGAGTTTTGATGTTTGGGCAAAGGGTTTAAGTTAGGCTTCCCTTATGTTCTAATATGTGTATGTTGAGTGTGTAGGTTGTACAGGTTACACATATTGACTTGACTGGATGACCTCAGTACGGTGAAGGGTGGCATGGAGACAAGCCGCAAGCTTGTGTGCGCACCTGAGGGACTATGGAGAGCAGGGATGATGAGCTGAGGGGTGCAGACTTCGAGGCATGCGTGAAGGATGACATGGAGGCAAGCTGGAGGCTTGCGTGCATCCGAGGGACAGGAGCCGAAGATGAAGAGGGCGCGAAGGCAATAGTCGAGGCTGCTGATGAGGAGTCAATCGAGTTGTGAGGGTACGAGTGTTGTGTGATTGTACTCGAGAAATCCTAGGGTTCGAGTGCTGAGAGAAGTGTACTCGGGAAGGGAAACCCTAGGTGTGTGAGTGGGGCAGTCGACTGCCATTGTGGTAGTCGACTGATAAAACCCACAGAATGCTTTTAAGCCTGGACCAGTCAACTTGTAAATGAGCAGTCGACTGGTAACCCCGAAATCTAGCCATTGGCTAGCAATTAAGGCTAGACCAGTCGACTGGTGGCGAGGGTTTCAGACTTAGTTCTATTTAAGAGGACTTCGTCTTGGCTGAAGATTTTGACGATACAAGATTGGTTAAGGCTTGTTAGTAGTCTCTCGAGCCCAGGTATTGTCAAGGTGATTGTGGTGAGGTTTCTCCACCCACAAGGAGCGACAAGGGCTAGCCGGAGGTTATCCGGGGAGTGATCCACCGATGGATTCTTGGATTAGTCACCCTTAGGGGTGGATACTGTTGGGATCTATAGGTAAAAATATTTAAAATCACAGTGGAAATAAGATCACTCGAGAGATCCATGCAAAAGAAAACTCATACAAAGTGATCTACAATTCCTATCTTATAGGAATACCTTTGTCGCGTGCCCTTCGCTTATCCCGCTAGTCCTTTGGTTCGCCGAATCTCTTACACGTTCAAGTGTCTGTGTCTCTATGTATATCCACACGACCACGATCTACGCCTCGGAGAGGAACCACCTTAGTTGTGCTAGCAACTTGGGATGGTTCACAAAGCACAAGAACCTCCACTAGGGAGTTATGGACAAGGAGGAAGAAAGAAGAGGAAGAAAGATCCACCCTCTAGCCTTTGACAAGGGGGGGGGGTATTTATACTCATCTAATGAATACCAAGGGTCTATGTCCCTTGAGCTCCTCTCATCTTAATGCTAATAAAACCCAATGAATATCAAGCCTCTTGGTATTCCTTGAGACTCTTAATATTCTATTCATCTAATGAATAGAATGTCTCTTAGCCTTCCTCTTAAATAATATTTTATTAAACCCTTTAATGAATATTATCTATAATTAAGTGATTGAGTCTAATCTAAATAAGTCTAACTCAAATTAGTCTCAATCCCATAATCTAATTGGATTCACTTGAGTCTAACTCAATTAATCCAATTCGAATCAAATCATAGTCAAACCAAGATCAATTAATCTCTGAAGCATCGTATTCTTAGTGTGTGACCCAATAGGTTCTCGTAACGTTGGCAATGTGCCTAAACGCTTTAGACACATAAGCAATGAGCGGCATCTAGCAATGCATCATTGCTACCCAAGTAACAAGAAAAGTCGAGATCTGACTAAACCTCCGTGACTATGATAATGTATGACCTTGTCCTTATATATCAAAAAGTTTAGAAAACTTTTTGATATAGAAGTAATGTATGAGCATTTGTCGAGATACAAAAGTTTATGTTGATCAAACTAAAAGTCTATAGCATCATCATATGAAATATGAAAGTGTGTTATGATGCGAATGTACTCGATAAATTTTATAACCTATGGTTATTTTTACAATCATAATAAAAAATGATGTCCTAATCTATTGTATATGGTGAGGACATGGTGCATGGTTATGGCCTTAACCCCAATATGATTGGATGAATATGTGTGTGTGTGCATGTTGTAATTCATAATACGGCCTGCATGTCATGCCTTATCTCTATTTTTCTAGTTGTAAAAATAGATTTAGACTCGAATGTAACTCGAGTTTTCCTAAATTGTAATGTACAAAATGAGGAGTGGAGTGCCATTGAAGAATGAAGTTACAAGAAGGATGTCGATGACACATGACGACCAAAGGATGCACTTGGAGAAAAAGTTATCCCGAGGTTGACCATCGATCCTCTCATTGGCTTGAGAAGATCGTAGTATACGGGTCATAACCATGTCACGTTTTATCGCTTATATATTGATATATGCAATGTGTGTATGTGATGCATGATTAGATAAATAGTTATCTCAATTAAGTCAACTCGATATGCCTACCAAAGTTTAGTACTCATAAACTACCTCGATCATTTGTTGTTGGGTTTGCCAAAGCAAAGTGACGCATTTTATCTTGCTAGAGTGCGAGAGGACAATTGTGATGTCCCGCTATCAAACATTGGGTGAGACTTAACTATGTCCCCTCAATTAGATTGAGAAACTTGGAGGCATATCCCAAAAGTTGGGAAAATTTGGGTAATAGGAAAATTATACTAAGTCTTGGGTGATTAGCCAAAGCTAATCAAGATGATGTGTAATGTGAATCTTAACCCTGTTTCAAGAGTTGCATAAGATGTAATTGGTAAAATGTTACCTACCTAGTTATACCAAGTCTTGGGTGATTAGCCAAAGCTAACTCAAGATGAAGTATAATATGGATCTTGTTCCACATAAATGTAGTCACTATTTGATTTGGAGCTAGTAGTGTGGGCAAATTGAGTTTGCCTACATCCATGACTAGCCCCTACAAAAGCTCTACGATTTGTGGGAGTATCATTTAATTAAAGGCCTAATTAAATGATCTAGATATGATACTTATTTCCAATCATATTATGGTTAAGGTCATAACCATGCACCATATCCTCACCACATACAATAGATTTACGATATAATTTTATTATAGATTGTATAATGTATAAGCATTTGTCGAGATACAAAAGTTTGTGTTGATCAAACTTAAAGTCTATAGCATCAACATATGAAATATGAAAGTGTGCTATGATGCGAATGTACTCGACAAATTTTATAACCTATGGTTTCGGCTCATGAGTATTTTTACAATCATAATAAAAATTGATGTCCTCAATCTATTGTATGTGGTGAGGACATGGTGCATGCTTATGGCCTTAACCCCAATATGATTGGATGAATATGTGTATGTGTGCATGTTGTAATTCATAATACGGTCTGCGTGTCATGTCTTATCTCTATTTTTCTAGTTGTAAAAATAGATTTAGACTCGAATGTAACTCGAGTTTTCCTAAATTGTAATGTACAAAATGAGGTGTGGAGTGTCCATTGAAGAATGAAGTTATAAGAAGGATGTCGATGACACATGACGACTAAAGGATGCACTTGGAGAAGATGTTATCCCTAGGTTGACCATCGATCCTCTCATTGGCTTGAGAAGATCATAGTATACGGGCCATAATCATGTCACGTTTTATCGCTTATATATTGATATATGCAATGTGTGTATGTGATGCATGATTAGATAAATAGTTATCTCAATTAAGTCAACTCGATATGCCTACCAAAGTTTGGTACTCATAAACTACTTTGATCATTTGTTGTTGGGTTTGCCAAAGCAAAGTGATGCATTTTATCTTGGTAGAGTGCGAGAGGACAATTGTGATGTCCCGCTATCAAACTTTGGGTGAGACTTAACTATGTCCCCTCAATTAGATTGAGAAACTTGGAGGCATATCTCAAAAGTTGAGAAAATTTGGGTAAGAGGAAAATTATACTAAGTCTTGGGCAATTAGCCAAAGCTAACTCAAGATGATGTGTAATGTGAACCTTAACCCTGTTTCAAGAGTTGCATAAGATGTAATTGGTAAAATGTTACCTACCTAGTTATACCAAGTCCTGGGCGATTAGCCAAAGCTAACTCAAGATGAAGTATAATATGGATCTTGTTCCACATAAATGTAGTCGCTATTTGGTTTAGAGCTAGTAGTTTGGGCAAATTGTGTTTGCCTACATCCATGACTAGCCCCTACAAAAGCTCTACGATTTAGTGGGAGTATCATTTAATTAAAGGTCTAATTAAATGATCTAGATATGATACTTATTTCTGCATGTTTTACTGTTGTAGATAACCATGTTGTCTAACATGTCAAATACTCTCTCTTCGATCTGTCCTTGAGAAGGACAAGCTCAACGGAACTAATTTCCTGGACTGGTACAGAAACTTGAGGATAGTCCTCAAACAAGAACAAAAACTGTACGTCCTAGAGCAATCTCTTCCAGAAGCACCCGCCGCTACCGCTACCCTTTCCGAAAAGGATGCTTACAAGAACCATCAGGATGATGCACTTGATGTATCATGTCTTATGCTTACCACCATGAACTCTGAGCTTTAGAAGCAACATGAGAACATGAATGTACATGATATGGTTGAGCATCTAAAGCAACTATATCAAGGGCAAGCTAGGCACGAGTGGTTTGAGGTGTCTAAAGCCCTATTTGCATACAAGATGCAAGAAGGAACTCCTGTAGGAACTCACATACTCAAGATGATTGGGTATGTCGAGAACCTTGAAAGACTAGGATTTTCACTGGGCCAAGAATTGGCTACGAACCTTATCTTGCAATCGTTGCCAGAATGATACAATCAATTTGTCATGAACTATAACATAAATGAAATTGACAAGCCTTTGCCTGAGATGCTCAGCATGTTAAGAACTGCTAAACATAATCTCAAGAAAACCAAAACCAGTAATGTACTGATGGTACAAAAGGACAAAGGCAAATGGAAGCCTAAAAGCAAGGGTAAGACCCAAGCCAAAGGCAAAGCCAACTCTACTACATCCAAGGCTAAAGATAAGGTGCCTAAGGAAGGGACATGCTTCTACTGTGGTGAGACCGGACATTGGAAGAGGAACTGCAAACATTACCTAGAGAAAGTAAAGAAGAAAAGAAGTGAGACTTCTGCTTCAGGTATTTTTGTTATATAAGTCAATCTATCTATCTCTTCTTCTTGGGTATTAGATACTGGATGCGCGTCTCACATTTGTACTAATGTGCAGGGCCTTCAAAGAGCTAGATCATTAACAAAGGGCGAAGTGGACCTACGAGTAGGCAATGGAGCAAGAGTTGCTGCTATAGCTGTAGGAACATATTCCTTGTCTTTGCCCACGGGACATATCTTAGAACTAGAGGAGTGCTAAGAACATAGTTTCAGTATCTTGTTTGGACAAGAAAGGTTTTTCATTTATCATAAAGGACAAATGTTGTTCTATAATGCTAAATGACATGTTCTATTGTAATGAACTACTGATGAATGGACTCTATGTTCTAGATCTAGAGAACCCAATCTATAACATAAATATCAAACTGTTCAAACCAAATGATTTGAACCAAACATATCTCTGGCATTGTCGCTTAGGACATATAAATGAGAGTTATATATCCCAGCTCCATAAGGATGGATTACTGGACTCATTTGATTTTGAATCATATGAGACATGTAAATCTTGTCTTCTAGTCAAGATGACCAAGACTCCATTTAGTGGACACGGCGAAAGAGCGACAGACTTGTTAGGACTCATACATACTGATGTATGTGGACCTTTCAATGTCGCAGCTAGAGGAGGCTATCAGTACTTCACCACTTTCACTGATGATGTCAGTAGATACGACTATGTGTATCTCATAAAACACAAGTTTGAATCCTTTAAAAAGTTCAAAGAATTCAAGAATGAAGTACAAAACTAACTTGGCAAGAGTATTAAGATGCTTTGATCAATCGAGGTGGTGAATACCTTAGCCAAGAGTTTCGTGACCATCTAGCAGAGTGTGGGATCATATCCCAACTCACTCCACCTGGAACACCACAGTGGAATGGTGAATTCGAGCGGAGAAATCATACTCTAATCTATTAGATATGGTACGATCAATGATGAGTCAGACAGACCTTCCTACTTCCTTCAGGGGATTCGCTCTAGAGACAGCTCTTTTCACACTTAACCGAGTTCCATCAAAGGCCGTCACAAAGACACCATATACGATATGGACTGGGAAGAGTCCCACGATATCTTTTATGAAGATTTGAGTTGTGAGTCTTACGTTCGACGTTAAGTCTCAGATAAACTAGGACCCAAATCTGATAAGTGCTATTTTGTAGGATATCCTAAGGAAACGAAGGGATATTACTTTTACAATCCCACACAAGACAAAGTGTTTGTCGCTAGAAATGGTGTTTTTCTAGAAAAGGAGTTTATTTCTAGAAGAACTAGTGGGAGTAAAATTTATCTTGAAGAAGTTCAAGATGCAGATAATACTGAGGCCTTAATGGACATTGAACAGGCACCACAAGATATTGTGGATCATGAGATTGTTGCACAAGAAGTTGTGGAACAACAAGCTGTTCAAGTAGACCAACCTCTTTGCAGATCTGATAGGATACGTCGTCAGCCTGAGATATACTCATTTCTCTTGTCTGACCATAATGATGTTAAGCTTATTGAGTTGAATGAACCTACATCCTATCAAGAAGCTGTGATGAGCCCAGATTCTGAGAAATGGCTAGAGGCCATGAGATTCAAAATGGAATCCATATACACTAACCAAGTATGGACTTTGGTTGATCCACCTGAGGGAATTAAATCCATTGGGTGTAAGTGGGTCTTTAGAAGAAAGACTAACATGGATGGACACATGCATACCTATAAAGGGCGATTGGTAGCTAAAGGTTTCAAACAAATTCATGGTATCGACTATGATGAAACTATTTCACCAGTGGCGATGCTTAAGTCTTTTCGGATCATGCTTGCTATTGCAGCTTACCATGACTATGAGATCTGGCAGATGGATGTCAAAATCGCATTCCTAAATGGGAATTTACTGGAGGATGTGTATATGACACAACCTGAGGGTTTTGTAGATCCAGAGCATGTTGGAAAGGTATGTAAATTGTAAAGGTCCATTTATGGGCTAAAGCAAGCTTCTCGAAGCTGGAATCTTCGATTCGATGACGCAATCAAAGCATTTGGTTTCATCAAGAATGAAGATGAACCCTGTGTCTACAAGAGGGTTAGTGGGAGCACAGTTATCTTCCTAATCTTGTATGTGGATGACATACTCCTCATTGGGAATGATATCCCTTCACTACAGTCTATGAAGACGTGGCTAGGGAATTGTTTCTCAATGAAAGACTTAGGTGAAGCAGCCTATATCCTAGGCATCAAGATCTATAGAGATAGATCTAAGAGATTGCTTGGCTTAAGTCAGAGTACATATATTGACAAGGTGCTTAATCGTTTTGCCATGCAGAATTCCAAGAAAGGATTTCTGCCAATGTCACATTGTGTGAGTCTTTCGAAGACTCAAGGTCCCTCTTCTAAGGAGGAGAGAGACCGTATGGATCAGATCCCTTATGCATCCGCTATAGGGTCTATCATGTACGCCATGCTTTGTACTCGTCCAGATGTCTCATATGCTTTGAGCCTGACAAGCAGGTACGGACGCACCCAAATATACTAGTTAATTTGTCACGAAATGTATGGGCTCATCAAATTTAAATATCAATGAAGTGCTGGAAACCCTTTTACAATCAAAAATATGGAAATGTAATATAGGGGCCACAGGTCGTATTTTTTCTCGGGGATAGTTGTCTAGTTTGATTCAAACTCGTGTTTATGTGTCGTTTTTGTGTTTTCGGGTTTCTAACAAGTAATTGGATTTGGTTTGAAATTGAAAATGAAATTGCAATGGGAAAAATAGAAACCTTGATTAAATAAACTTAAGCAAGAAAAATGGTACTACAAGGCTCAGCTAGTGAAACCAAACAAGCACTTACAAACATTTTTTTTTTATGGAAAACGTTTCCTGTTTACAACCAACCAAAAGAAACTCCAAGCAATGAAGTAATGGCAGTGAAGGAATTTTCGAAAACAAACTAACTTGATACAATGGAAGACATGAGAGATGTATAACTCAAACAAACAACTTAACTACGCTAGCTAAATAGTTTTTGGGAACCAACCACTGTCGATAAAATTCAGAAATGAGTGAGTCTGAACTTATTGATTCAAACACAATCACATGCCACCCAATCTAGCTAAATCCGGATGCAAGAATGGCTAAGGCAAGTGGCACGCAAGGAAGAAATTCTTGTGCCGAAAGAAACTAACTCAAAATTCGGAAATAATGACCTTCCAACTTTCTATTTTCTTTTCTTTTCTTTTTAAAACTGATGGATGTGATTAGGAAACAAGCTATTAGGACAGAACTAAGCAAAACTGAAGTAAAGAAGTAAAACTGAAATCAGAGCTATAGAAACAGAATTTTCAGAAATGATGAACAGAAAACAGATTTGGCTTTTGGGATTTTTGATGGCACACCACAATGAAATTGATGCTCGAAACTTTAAGCAAGTGCTATTCTAAACCAAACAAACTATCTATCAAACATAGAGCAGGAATTAACAGCTAAGAACTCGGAAATTCGAAACAAATTCAGAAATTAAAGGCAAGAAAACAAATCTGAATTGAACTTGGCACGCAAACATTGGATTGGCACGCAGCATTTTGAACAAGAACTGGACTGAAATTTGAGCTATTCATTCACTAAACAAGTTCCTATATTACTCTACTTACAGGATTTAAGCTAACTTATGGCTAACAACTTAAAAACCGAAATATTCAGTCACTAAACAGAAATTCAGAACAGAACAGTGCAAAAGTTGAAACTACAGCTATAACTTGGAAATTAAAGGTCTAATCTACTCCTCAACTCCTTCCTCAGCTCAAGAAATTCTTGGTTGTCAATCAAGAATCGGCTTCGAACCCCTAGGCTCAGCAAATCAGTGGACAATCAATTCTGAAATTGAATTTGCATCAAATCTGCGCTTGCTGAAATTTTCCATCCGATTTCTTCGTTCTCAATTGATGGAGCTGCGAGGACGATTTGGTAAACTTCTGAGATCACTTGAGAACCCCTACAAATGATTTGGAAGCTTGGAAATGGACTGTGGTTGAGAAGGAAGTGATCGGACTGAGGATTCCCGAAACCCTCAAGAAATCCCCTGTTCCAGCGCAATTGAGCAGAATTCTTCAAACCTTGATCACCAAAGACTCGATTCTCGATCTGGATTGGAAGATGAGGTGGTCACGCCTTCAAGGAAGCAAAAATTTTGAAGAACGATGAAGAAACGAGGAAGAACGGCGAAGAACAGTGGAGGCTGGCTGAAGACGCGACAAAGGTTTTCTGCGCAGAAGATTTCCTTAAGTATTAACCAATGGACGGCTGTGATTGATTTGCTTCAATCCAACGGCTGATATTGGTCTGATTTGAGCCAAACTTTGATGATGAAGATCTGGGGTCGGGATCTGCCTCGTGGTAGCTCGGATCCTCCAGATTTGCAACGGATGGTCCAGATCTAGCTAATCTTTGAATGGATGATCTAGAGCCCTCCAAGCTTGATCCAACGGTTGATTTAGCTCTGATTGTGATGAAACCTTCAGATCTTGATCAGGGTGCTTGATCAACCCTAGCCCTAGCTCGGATTGCTTCAGATCATCCCGGATGGCTCCGATCTAGCCGCTTTTGAATCGAACGGCCCAGATTTAATCGTAATCTTGATAATCTGATCTGGGTTACTTCCGACTCGAGTTTGACCCAATATGCCCCAGGTCTTTGAACCTTGATGCCTACAAAAAATAAATCAAGAATTTAGTGGCCAATTAACCCAAATATATGTAATTTTGCAATTAAGTCCAAAATATGAATAAGTTCTAAAACCTAGGGCAATTTCACAATTTTAGCAATAAAAACATAGATCAAACATGGATTTAAGCACTCGAATGATCAATAAAATGGAATCTATCAACTCCCCCACACTTAGCTTTGAGCGTCTCGCGAAAACAGTAAATATGTATCCCCTAGATTTACTTAAGCATAATTAGAAGCAATTGAAAAGAAATTACCTAGGGTTGCCAATTCTCATAAATCTAAGCTCTATGGATTACTATCTTGTCCTTAAATCAACAACTTAGCCTTTTCATCCATCATGAGTCATTGAGATGAATCTAAATCACTAGCCTTTCAAAGAAAATGTTGATGGCTCTCTCCTAAGTTCTAAGTTGATGATGAAGTGGAGCTCACTCAAACACACATGCTTCATGCACTACCATAGGCTTGCTTATTATCTATTCTCTACCATTTATCATGATAGGATCAACATCTATAAAAACAAAGAAAGACATAGGAAATGGTAAGAAGTGAATTAAAAGCTAAGGAAATGGAAAAATTAGTAAAGTGGAAGACTTGAGTGCTTGGGAATGTTTCCAATGAACTTTGCTCTCTCATCAGTCCCCTAGTGAATTCAAAAGTGTCCTGGAGTAAACTCTTGCCTTGCACTTCAAAAATTCAATAAAAATCCCTCACTAGACCCTTTGTGCCAATTGTCTATCTTGCGTGCCATTTGTGTTTCTTTCTCTTCTCTTTACTGATTTTCTTTTCTTTTCTTTTATCCTCTAGCAAGGTCAGACTTGTAGTTGATCACAGCTTTCAATTTGGATGAGAGAAACTTCAATGATTACATGGTGCCGAAACCTCCAATTTGTGTGCCATCTTGTTTCTCTTTTGTTTTCTTCCTTATTTTCTTTCTTCTTAGCTGAAATTTTCTTCTGTTTTGTCCAGCAGTGGTTGCTCTCAACACTTTGTGATACCCTTGTGTGCTTCATTCCTTGATTCACAGCTCCTAGAGAATCCAATTCAGCTAAAGTTGATACACATTTGTGCCGAAACTGCTTTAATGGCATGCAACCTTCTGAAATTTTTTTTTTCTTTGTGTTCAGCTTGTGTTCGGCCCTTTGAATCCTGTTTCTGACCTGAAAATTCCTGCTCAGATTCTCCTAAACTCAGATTTGTCCAGCTGCAAGTTCTGTCTAAGATCAATGATGTATTGCTGCTTTTTCCCATTCAAATTCACAAACAGTCCTTTAATGAATTCAGAACTCACAGCTTTTCTCAAAAATTTCTGAAATTACACTTGCAGCTCATCCTCCAACATTCGGCAGCAACAATGGCAACTCAGATTTCTTCAATCTATTCAAATTCTATTTCTGATCAGTAGATTGGATTCCAATCTCAGCAATTCACAAATTTCCTACAGTGGCACATATTTTCTGCACAACATCTCCCTTTTCTTTTCTTCTTCGAAACTTCTAGCTGCCATTTCTTTTTCAGCTTCCGATCAGTCTCCACTCAGCTTCATCTCCATTCTTCAATTCAGCTCGCATACGAACCTTGCTTGTATCACTCAGTAGCTCCCAATTGGAGCACTCGGCAGCAACAATTGGAATGCAATTCAGATTTTTGGGTTGTTTCAGCAAATTCTTTTCTCAACTTAATTCAGACTTGAAGCTTCATCAGATTATACAGCTTCATTTCTTGTATTTCTCTAACAATTAACATCAAGAGTATTTGCTTCAAATAGTTGTGGAGAATGCAAGGTTTCCATTCGAAATTCCAAATCAGCACATTGACTTAGCCAAACCACTGCCTTACATTCCAATCAGCAGCTCTAGCATCCATTAGTTCTTCTTAAATCTGAAATTGAATGTGCACCTTCAACTTCAGATACATTCAACACTTAACATCTTGATTCATAGCTTCAAAAACTCAAATTTCAGCTTCAACTTGACACAAACTGCACAAACTGCTTGTGCTGATTTTTTTTTCCTTTGTGTTCAGCTTGTATTCAGCTTCCATTCGCACTTGGCTTGTATCACTTAGTAGCTCCCAGATCCTCCAACATTCGGCAGCAACAAATACGATCAGATTCCTTCAATTGTTATCAAACCTTGCGGCAGCCACATTGGTTCCGAATCAATTCCTGCACTTCAATTTTCTGCACTCAGATTTCCTGCATTTCCCTGCTTTGATCTCATCCAATTGCCTCACTAACAGTTCTTCAACGATTCTCGGCAGCTCCAAGTTGATTTGTTTAGCTGCAACACGCAAAATTTTCAAATCAGCACACATTTCTGCATTGTTTCCAATAATTCCAGATTCAGCTCTTTAACTTTCAGCTTCATTCTCATCTTATCTTTTCAACATTTCTGATCATCCATAAGCTCTAATAGCTGTCGAGAGGCTTCCCTACAATCCCAAATCAGTTTCTGATGATAGAAGTCGGCTGGAATTCTGGCTTCCACACTGCATAGATTCACTGCAGCCTTTAGTTTCCCATATAAACTGATTCCAAACGAATTGGGAATCAGCCTCCATCATTTCAGCAACTAGCTTTGCAACTCAGCTCAGAACTTCCTGCTTTAAGTCCAATTTCGTCAGCCTGCAATTCAGACTTGGTAGCAATCTAAATTCCAGAAATTGGATTCGGCCAGGGCACAGATTTTCAGATTTTCTCCATTGCTTGCCTCTTGCTTCAATCCAGAATTTCTTACATTTCCAGCTTTTGTTCAGACCTTGCTCAGATTTTCTGATTTATACAGCTGCACTTCCTCTTCTAACATCATGTGGCCTGATTTCTATAGCACAGAACAGCTTCCATCCAGGCAATTTTAACCAAGACATGCTTCACAGATTTTTCAGCTTCTTTTTAACTTTCTCAGCCTTTAATTCAGCCTTCATTCAGATTTTGCTGATTTCTGCATTTGTTCTTAGCTAAAACATACCAGATTCTTCAACTTTATAATTCATTCAGATCAGTTTGCGTCTAGAAGGTATCGAGTGGTATTCCATTCCATTTTAAAACCTTGGCATAGGATTTGGCTTCAATTTGATGGTTGCATGCCACTTAGACCTTGGCACAAACATTTCTTGAATCTCCACATTGTAATCAAGAATCTAGATGCCCTCCATTTGCTTCCATCCTTTTGCTCATTTTTGACACCAAACATCACTCAAACTCATCTTTGGCACATGAAAAAAAAAAATTTTTCGAGTTGAACTAATCATTGATGAAAATTGCTTCCAAATCACCAATCACTCCCCCACACTTAATTCTTTGTCCGTCTCGGGCAAAATAGCATCAAGAAAAACATCCCAAGCAAACAAATCCATAGAAAAATGAGGGTCAAGATTAGCAATAAGGAAAGACAACTAGAATAGAATAAGCAAATTGATGTGGAAAGGTGAATAAAATGATTTGTCCCTATAGATGTGATCCAACCATTGAAATATGGTTTTGAAAGAACCTAAGCAAGTTCTAGAGTACAATGACATGTGTGTATCACAAAATAAGGCTAATCTCACTAGGTAAAAATTAATCCATCTCAATTCTTCAATCAAGAATCTAAAGCATAATCGTACTCAAGCATCCAAGATTTCATCCATGAACTCAAACCCTAAGTTTTGACAACCGAATTTAATTTATTTTCCAAAAGACTCTAAAATGCTATGGAGAAAACCTAAGGGATACATTTATTCCTAATCATGTAAGAAGAAGTGCGAAAACACAAAACATAGTATTTACAATGATTTATTCATGTCATGTTACTCTACTCACTTATTTATTAACAAGATCTCATTTTAAGAGTGAAAACATGCAATAAAGGAAAAGGCGACAAAAATCAAACTCCCTTTTATTTCTGGCGGTCGGAGTCTGTCAAGAAAAAGCCTCCACCGTGGTAGTGGAGGAGTCTGGGTGTGCGAAAGAGCTTCTTCCATTTCTTCAACTTTACAATGCATCGCTCCCCCACACTTGGACTTTACAGCAACTCCCTCTTTATTCTTTGTGGGACTCATCTCAGGAGGTTTCAGTCTGTTCAAATGAAGCTCCCACTCCAGAAGTCTCCTGAACCCTGCAAAACAATATACTACCCCTCTAGAGCGTGCAGGGTACGAAGGAAATAAAATAATATCAGTTTTTGCATACAATTTATCCAAAAATGAATCACATCCAATAAAATCAAGTTTAGGCATCTCAAAGAATTTTTTACAATGAATATCTACCCAAAATGCATCAAGACACTTATCATAATCAATGAAATCTATTTTGGATGTTCCAATGAAATTTTTCGAATTATTTCCCACACATGACAAATCAAGAAATGTATCACAGCCTAGAAAATCAACTTTTGGTACCTCTTTTGATGTTTCCAAAAAAATAAAAGAAATACTTACCTGATCGCGCTGAAAAATACCTGGAGGTTCCACAATGATAGATGTGTCCATAGCTCCCTCCTGGTCAAGTATAGAGTCCGTATCAGGTTCAAGTTCTAATAGGCGCTCAACTGGTATAAGTGATCCTTGGGGCTCTGTGCAATCCCCTACACTTTGAATCTCAACAGAAATAGGTGATCCTTGGGGCTCTGTGCAATCCCCTACACCTAGAATAAACTCTCCAACTGGAAGTGTGTCTGAAATATCTTCTGAAAAATCCTCAGTATCAGCAGTCAGTACTCTCTCAGCCTCCTCTGAATCTGTAGCTTCTTCAGAAAAATCATCTAGAAATCCCTCAGTCTCCAACTCTGTCTGTGCCAGCTCCTCTAGAATGTCCATGCTCATGATAGAGTGGTCCTCTCTTGGATGCTTCATGGTATCAAAAAGGCTAAACTGAATAACCGTATCTCCAATCTCCATAGAAAGTGTACCGGCATATACATCAATCTTTGTTCTGGCCGTCTTCAGAAACGGTCTGCCTAAAATCAGTGGAGAACGGTGTGCCAAGTAATCCCCCTCCATATCCAAAATATAGAAATCAACAGGAAATATCAGCTCCTTTACCTTCACCAAAACATCTTCAATCATACCTGCTGGGCGTGTCTGGCTCCTGTCTGCTAGCTGTATCATCACGCCAGTGGGCTGTAAAGGGCCTATGCTAAGCATCTGAAAGATTGACCTGGGCATCACATTTATAGAAGCTCCTAAGTCTAACATAGCATCGTGAAATATGGTGCTCCCAATCTCACAAGAAACAGTAAACATCCCAGGGTCTTCACATTTCTGAGGTAGGGCATGGATAAGCGAAGAAACATTTTTCCCAATGCTGACCAATTCATTTTCCTTAAGCTCCTTTTGTTAACACAAAGATCCTTCAAAAACTTAGCATACTTTGGAATTCTTTTGATCATGGTCAACAAAGGTATATTGATCTCCACTTTGCTGAAAAGCTCCACTAGTTCATTAAATTCCTTAGCCTTCTCCTTCTCCCCTTGTCTTTTGGTTGGAGTTCTCCCCTGTGGAAAAGGCAACGGAACCCTAAAATCATCTTCTTTGGCCGGAAGTGGAGAGGCTGAATTCTGCTGTGCTGTCCCTTGCGTAGTGGCTGCTGTCCCTTGCGTCTCGGCACTGATTTCTTCTCTGTTTGCCACCAAATTTGGAGGGTTGCTTGAGGACTGAGTTGGGAACGGGCTAGGGGTGGAATCAGCTGAATTTGGACTCATTTCAGTGTTGTTTTGGGCCGGAATTGGAGAAGCTGTCCGGTCTCCTGAAAATTCTGCTCTTGGACTCTTCGGAGATGTTGTGACCTTCCCACTCCTCAAATATATAGCACTCACATTCCCTTTGGGATTAGGAATGGTTTGGGAAGGGAGTTGGCTTGATCCTTGAGCTTGATTCTGATTGAGCCCACTAGCCAATTGACCCAATTGCCTTTCAAGGTTTTGAATATGTTGTTGTTGTTGTTGGAACATTTGTCGCACTTCCATCATTGGTTCTTGCTGATCATTTCCTCCATTTGATCTCCCATAACCTCCTTGATTAGAATAGCTCCTTGATTGACCTTGAAAAGATGAATGAGTTGGCTGAAATTGTGGAGCTTGTTGATTCGGTTGAAAACATGGTGGTTGGGGCTGACTAAAGGACTGATTGAGCTGTTGATAGGGCTGATCAAATGGCTGATATGCTTGGAAACATTGCTGGGCGTTGTGACCTTGAAAATTCTGATTCTGAGGTGGAAAATTAGATGGCGAAGGCTGAAAATTCTGCCCTTGAAACCCTTGATTGTAGGGCTGTGAAAACTGATTCATGGGCTGTGATGGCTGGAAATTCTGTTGGTTTTGAGCTGGGAAAACTGGGAATGATTGCCATCCTTGCTGCCCTTGATAAGGTTGCCGAAATTGAGGTTCAAATGCCGGATATTGTTGCTGAAAATGCTGAGAATTAAGCTGAAATTGAGGCTGAAAACTCGGATTTGATGGCTGAAATTTTTGCTGATTGTTCTGAGGTTGCTGTGAGTGCTGTAAACTTGGTTGAGGCTGCTGTGAGGACTGACTTTGAGGCTCTTGTTGGCAGAAAGCGTTCCCATACCTCAAGTTAGGATGATTCCTCCAACCGGGGTTATAGGTAGAGGAATATGGATTGTTTCTTGCTGGAAATTGTCCTCTCACTAATGCAGCTACTGTCTCGTCCTATTGGAGATTGGGGCATGTGTCTGAAGTGTGCTCTTGACTAGAACAAATGCCACACACACTTGTAATTTGGGTAGAGGGTGGAGGTACTGAAGGAGCAGAACTAAGTCTGTCCATTTTCAATTCCATTTGCTTGAAAGCTGAGGTGAGCTCCATCAATGCATTCTTAACCTCCTTGTTATCAGTAGGAACTACCTGAACTTCTCCCACTCCTCTGGTGGTCAAGGCTCTGCCTCCAAATTGTTGGGAATTCTCAGCCATATTAGAAATTAACTCCCTAGCTTGCATTGGTGACTTGTTCACTAGGGCCCCTCCAGATGCAGCATCAATCAGGACTCTCTCCATCTGCAGCAGTCCCTCATAAAAATATTGAATCAATAATTGCTCACTGATTCCATGCTGGGGGCAACTTGAACACAACTTATTAAATCTCTCCCAGTAATCATGCAGTGTTTCTCCCACCACCTGCTGAATCCCACAGATATTTTTTCTGATTATAGCTGTGCGGGAAGCTGGGAAATACTTCTCCAAAAATGCCTTCTTCATGGCTATCCAACTAGACACATGTCCTGTAGGCAAATAATAGAACCAGTCTTTGGCTGCTCCTGTCAATGTGAAGGGAAAAGCTCTCAGCTTGATGTCTTCTTCAGAAATGCCCTGAGGCTTCATAGTAGAGCACACCACATGGAATTCGTGCAAGTGTCTGTTTGGATCCTCCCCAGATAGACCCTGAAATTTTGGCAACAAATTAATAAGCCCAGATCTTAACTCAAAACTTTCTCCCAGCTCTGGATATGCTATGCTGGAGTACTGAAATGCAGCATCTGGTGCTGCGAGCTCCTTCATGGTTCTCTGGTGGTCTGCCATATCAATGCCTGAGTGAGTGCTGATAGTCTGAAGTGGAGGGATATCTGCAGTCTCAGAAAGAATAGCCTGGCTCCTCCTGACTCTGAAAGTCCTCTCAATCTCAGGATCAAAATCTTCCAATTCAGCACCTAGAGACCTGGTCATAAAAACAAAACAAATCGCAGTAAAAGTGGATAGAAAGATAAAACAAGTAAAATCAAATCAAAAGATATGACAATAAGCACAGAAACAAATCAAGAATGATATGAAATAAGTGCACAAGAAAAAATCAAACAAGTCAACTAACAGTTCCCCGGCAACGGCGCCAAAAATTTGACGCACCCAAATATACTAGTTAATTTGTCACGAAATGTATGGGCTCATCAAATTTAAATATCAATGAAGTGCTGGAAACCCTTTTACAATCAAAAATATGGAAATGTAATATAGGGGCCACAGGTCGTATTTTTTCTCGGGGATAGTTGTCTAGTTTGATTCAAACTCGTGTTTATGTGTCGTTTTTGTGTTTTCGGGTTTCTAACAAGTAATTGGATTTGGTTTGAAATTGAAAATGAAATTGCAATGGGAAAAATAGAAACCTTGATTAAATAAACTTAAGCAAGAAAAATGGTACTACAAGGCTCAGCTAGTGAAACCTAAACAAGCACTTACAATCATTTTTTTTTATGGAAAACGTTTCCTGTTTACAACCAACCAAAAGAAACTCCAAGCAATGAAGTAATGGCAGTGAAGGAATTTTCGAAAACAAACTAACTTGATACAATGGAAGACATGAGAGATGTATAACTCAAACAAACAACTTAACTACGCTAGCTAAATAGTTTTTGGGAACCAACCACTGCCGATAAAATTCAGAAATGAGTGAGTCTGAACTTATTGATTCAAACACAATCACATGCCACCCAATCTAGCTAAATCCGGATGCAAGAATGGCTAAGGCAAGTGGCACGCAAGGAAGAAATTCTTGTGCCGAAAGAAACTAACTCAAAATTCGGAAATAATGACCTTCCAACTTTCTATTTTCTTTTCTTTTCTTTTTAAAACTGATGGATGTGATTAGGAAACAAGCTATTAGGACAGAACTAAGCAAAACTGAAGTAAAGAAGTAAAACTGAAATCAGAGCTATAGAAACAGAATTTTCAGAAATGATGAACAGAAAACAGATTTGGCTTTTGGGATTTTTGATGGCACACCACAATGAAATTGATGCTCGAAACTTTAAGCAAGTGCTATTCTAAACCAAACAAACTATCTATCAAACATAGAGCAGGAATTAACAGCTAAGAACTCGGAAATTCGAAACAAATTCAGAAATTAAAGGCAAGAAAACAAATCTGAATTGAACTTGGCACGCAAACATTGGATTGGCACGCAGCATTTTGAACAAGAACTGGACTGAAATTTGAGCTATTCATTCACTAAACAAGTTCCTATATTACTCTACTTGCAGGATTTAAGCTAACTTATGGCTAACAACTTAAAAACCGAAATATTCAGTCACTAAACAGAAATTCAGAACAGAACAGTGCAAAAGTTGAAACTACAGCTATAACTTGGAAATTAAAGGTCTAATCTACTCCTCAACTCCTTCCTCAGCTCAAGAAATTCTTGGTTGTCAATCAAGAACCGGCTTCGAACCCCTAGGCTCAGCAAATCAGTGGACAATCAATTCTGAAATTGAATTTGCATCAAATCTGCGCTTGCTGAAATTTTCCATCCGATTTCTTCGTTCTCAATTGATGGAGCTGCGAGGACGATTTGGTAAACTTCTGAGATCACTTGAGAACCCCTACAAATGATTTGGAAGCTTGGAAATGGACTGTGGTTGAGAAGGAAGTGATCGGACTGAGGATTCCCGAAACCCTCAAGAAATCCCCTGTTCCAGCGCAATTGAGCAGAATTCTTCAAACCTTGATCACCAAAGACTCGATTCTCGATCTGGATTGGAAGATGAGGTGGTCACGCCTTCATGGAAGCAAAAATTTTGAAGAACGATGAAGAAACGAGGAAGAACGGCGAAGAACAGTGGAGGCTGGCTGAAGACGCGACAAAGGTTTTCTGCGCAGAAGATTTCCTTAAGTATTAACCAATGGACGGCTGTGATTGATTTGCTTCAATCCAACGGCTGATATTGGTCTGATTTGAGCCAAACTTTGATGATGAAGATCTGGGGTCGGGATCTGCCTCGTGGTAGCTCGGATCCTCCAGATTTGCAACGGATGGTCCAGATCTAGCTAATCTTTGAATGGATGATCTAGAGCCCTCCAAGCTTGATCCAACGGTTGATTTAGCTCTGATTGTGATGAAACCTTCAGATCTTGATCAGGGTGCTTGATCAACCCTAGCCCTAGCTCGGATTGCTTCAGATCATCCCGGATGGCTCCGATCTAGCCGCTTTTGAATCGAACGGCCCAGATTTAATCGTAATCTTGATAATCTGATCTGGGTTACTTCCGACTCGAGTTTGACCCAATATGCCCCAGGTCTTTGAACCTTGATGCCTACAAAAAATAAATCAAGAATTTAGTGGCCAATTAACCCAAATATATGTAATTTTGCAATTAAGTCCAAAATATGAATAAGTTCTAAAACCTAGGGCAATTTCACAATTTTAGCAATAAAAACATAGATCAAACATGGATTTAAGCACTCGAATGATCAATAAAATGGAATCTATCAGGTACCAGTCAGATCCAGGTGAAAGTCACTGGACAACTGTCAAGAATATTCTTAAGTACTTGCGAAGGACGAAAGAATATTTCTTGATATTTGGAGGCAATGAGGAGCTAGCTGTAAAGGGTTACAGTGACGCAGGCTTCTAAACAGACAGGGATGATTTTAGATCACAGTCAGGGTATGTATTTTGCCTGAATGGTGGCGCTGTGAGCTGGAAGAGTTCGAAGCAGGACATAGTCGTAGATTCTACAATAGAGGTCGAGTATATTGCCGCGTCTAAGGCGGCAAAAGAGGCTGTTTGGATCCGGAAGTTCATTACAGAGCTTGGTGTGGTTCCTAGCATAGTAGACCCGATAGACCTCTATTGTGACAACATTGGGGCTATTGCGCAGGCTAAGGAACCTCGCTCTCATCAGCGGACCAAACACATACTACGCCGCTTCCATCTCATTCGAGAGATCATCGATAGAGGAGATGTGAGGATATGCAGAGTACACACTGATTCTAACATCACAGATCCTTTAACCAAGGCTTTGGCACAAAAGAAGCATGATGCTCATACCAGGTCACTGGGTATTAGATATTACAGTGTTTGGCACTAGTGCTAGTAGGAGATTGTTAGTAGGAGTCCTAGAGCCAATTATGTGATGATTGACTAGGGAATTTTTTTGTATCATATTCTATCATTAATAAAGGCATGTTTGGTTATTATACTTACTTTGTATTTGTGTCAAATAACTAAGTATAATAATGTCCTTAGGTAGTAGGTTCTTATCTACATTATATCGATTGGTAGAATCGATAGTAAGATAATGTAGAGAATACTACACTAAACCATTCCTAGTCAATATTAATATTCAAGAACAATATTAATGCATTGAGACTAGCATGTAGGTCAACTGATGACTTGAGCTCACAAGTCATGAATATATGATATCAAGTTGACACATGGCTATACATTGGAGAATGTGTACTGAATTGACCCGCCATGAGAAAGTTTCATAGATTGTCATATGAGTGTCATAAACATTCTCATGTGACTATTAGTATGAATAGTCCTTAGACCTGAAGTCACTACGGTTCCCTACATAAGGAGTTATGTACTTTGGTATCGTCATATGGGAGGGATAGATCCCATCTACATCACTCACATCCCTCCGCATAATTCATTACATACCCAGTGATCGCCTTTAGACTACGTTTGGTAGGGGGTAATGTAATCGGGTCTGTAATGTAATCAAGTTTGTAATGTAATGTAATCTTGATTACATTGTTATGTTTGGTAATGAGTTGTATGTAATCATTGATAACCATTGCAAGTTGGATTCTTTTGTTTGGTGAGGGGTAATCCATCCTGTAATGTCATCAAGATTGACGACCGACGACCGCCACCGGCCGGCGACCGGCGGCCGACGACAGCCGGCGGCCGGCGACCGGCGACCGGCGACCAGCGGCCGGCGGCCGACGACCGGCGGCAACCAGCGGCCGATGACCGGCGAACCACCGGCGACCAACGACCGTCGCCGCCCGACCGCGACCGTCGCCGCCCGGCCGACGACTTTACAAGCTGTAATGTAATCAAGATTACAGAGGTTTTGTTTTGTAATCCAGATTACAAATCATCAACCTCTTTTGTAATCAAGATTACATTACATTACAATTTTAAAATTATTCCAAACAAAGGAATCCAACTTCTAATGTAATCTACATTACAGGGTGGATTACACCCTACCAAACACAGCCTTATAGTCCACCCTTTTACGGGTGACGTTTGACGATACCAAAGTACATAACTCCTTATGTAGGGAACCGTAGTGACTTCAGGTCTAAGGACTATTCATACTAAGAGTCACATGAGAAAGTTTATGACACTCATATGATAATCTATGAAACTTTCTCATGGCGAGTCAATTCAGTACACATTCTCCAATGTATACCATGTGTCAACTTGATATCATATATCCATGACTTGTGAGCTCATGTCATCAGTTGACCTACATGCTAGTCTCCATGCATTAATATTATCCTTGAATATTAATACTTGACTAGGAATGGTTTAGTATAGTATTCTCTACATTATCTCACTATCGATTCAACCAATCGATATAATGTAGATAAGAACCTACTACCCAAGGACATTATTATACTTAGTTATTTGACACAAATACAAAGTAAGTATAATAACCAAACATGCCTTTATTAATGATAGAATATGATACAAAAAAAATCCCTAGTCAATCATCACATAATTGGCTCTAGGGCTCCTACTAACAGATACCAAGTAAAATCGGTAGTGTTAACATTATTCTTTATTGTTAGTTTCATTTTTATTGTATATTCCGCTTGCGCAACTAACAACGTAGGTAGAAGAGTTCGAAAAAGTGCTATTTACCCCCTCTAGCAACGTACAAGTTCCAACAAGTGGTATCAGAGCGAAGAACTGCTCGTGATTGGTATAACCGCCAAGAAGATCAAAAGCTAGAGGGAAGAACAATGGAAGACAAATTTGGGGAAGACATTTACACTCCACCTCCCTACGACAATGAAGAATTCGGATATTGGAGGATGCGAATGAAGACGTGGCTTGAATGGAGTGGGGATGTAGGACGGCAATAGAAGAGCCCTTCAAAGTTCCAAAGGACAAGCACGGAAAGAAGCTTCGTCCTAGATATTGGGACAAAGAGCAACAAGAGCAATCTAGGGCGAATGAGAAGGTAATCAATATTTTGATTAATATTTTGCCTAACAATGTGTTGAGTAGTGTAGGGACATATACAAATGCATATGAGTTGTGGAATAAATTGGAAGAAGTTCATAAGAACCCTACACAAGATCAACAAGTTGAAGAGCCCGATGAAATGAATTCAAGTGTCCAAAAAGATCAAGAGAAGAAAGAATTGATCATATCATCAAGTAAAGAGGAAGGGCTAAGTGAAAGATCATCCACCTCAACAAGAGAAGAAGAGAAGGTGTCAAGTTCAAAAATTGAGGGTGAATGGGGCTGCTGATTATTTAGCCAATCAAGCCTTTAACTATCATGGGGATAAAATGTTAATAGAGCAGGATTTGGACATGATTCTGTATGGTATTTGTAAGATTTGTTGGTGCAGAAAGCACCCAAGTCGAACCTGAGTTTTGATAATGGAAAAAGGGTTCAAAAGTTAAGTCTTATTTGTTATCTAACATGCTACTCAAGTGTGCAGGAAAAGTCCTAGCGAAGGACTGCTAGGTACTGGCGAAGGAATGCCAGGATAAAAAGTCCTAGCGAAGGACTGCTAGGCACTGGCGAAGGAATGGTAGGGTACTGAAGCCCTAGCGAAGGACTGCTAGGCACCAGGCGAAGGACAGCTTGGGACTGAAGACCTGGCGAAGGAATGCTAGGCACCAGGCGAAGGACAGCTTGGGACTGAAGACCTGGCGAAGGAATGCTAGGCACCAGGCGAAGGACAGCTTGGTATCCAAGACCTGGCGAAGGACCGCTAGGCAAAAGTCCAACCGGAGGAGCCGGTTGGCGTCAGGTACATTCTCCCGAGAGGAGTAGGTGAGGACGCGTTCCCCGTAGAGGGAACAGTAGGCGTCGGTTAGACCTAGGGCTCTATTTTGGAGACCAAAGTCAGAACTAAGACAGCTAAGGCTGTATAAAACTTAAATATTATTACTTTATGTTGTTTTGGACTAACCCTGGATGTAGTACCGAAGGAATGAGTGTCTGCAGCTCAGAGAGCCTCAAAGGAGTGAGGCAACAGCTGAGTAGGGCGCCCGGAGTGTCCCGGGCGTCCCCAAGGTGAACACAAAACAGTCGAAGTAAAAGAACTGTTTCTGCAGCTATTGATCAGGGCGCCCCCGTGCTCCCGGGCGCCCCCACTGCTCCCGGGCACCCCCAGCGCTCCGGGCGCCCCTAGGTGAAGCTGACAGAACAGATCCCCTCGAAGCCAACGGATAAGAAGGAGACCCGGTCAACCCGGGCGCCCCCAGCATTCCGGGCGCCCCCGTCAAAGCTTGATCCTGAGTTTTAAGGGATCAGAGCTAACTGAGAAGGAAGTGGATTGACTGACACGTCGGGGGGGGCGCCCCCGACGACCCGGGCGCCCCCAGGTGCTATAAAAGGACCCTCGAACCAAGGGTTCAACACAACAATTCATTCAACGCAATCACGCTCTTCTGCTCCCGCGCTCTGCTCCAGAAACCTCCCGACTCGAGACTCAAGCGCCGACGACGTCTCGTTGCTCCGAAAATTCAATCTACATCGGACGTCGGTAAAAGATGAGTTGCTTTTAAGTTTACTATACTACTTTTGTAATATCTTTCTGTAAACGTTTTGCGCACTTATAGAATTGCCCGCAGAAAATGGTCAATGACCATGGGCCTTGGAGTAGGAGTCGACCTAGGCTCCGAACCAAGTAAAACTATCTGTGTTCGCGATTGTTTTTATTCTGCTGCGTACTTGCTCTAATTTCTATCCGAAAAGTGTTTAACGATATTCACCCCCCTATATCGTTTCTCTCGATCCAACAAGTGGTATTAGAGCGGGGAAGTTCAAATTTGGTGCAACCACCAGTTTGAAAATTTTTCGGATTTTTTTTCTTTTAATATTTTTTTTCTTTTCGTTCGAATTTCTTCTCGTTGATCGAGGTTGGTGCAACACCCCTCGACAAATATTTTTTTTTCTTTATCCCGCACTACTAATCCAAGACCAAGTCTTGGGATATCTCTCTCCTTTTCTTAGTTTCAGATAAATGGCCATGCAAGAAGAATTCAGCACAGCCAGACCTCCACTTTTCAATGGAGAAGACTTTTCTTACTGGAAAAGTCGAATGGAGGTCCACCTGAAAACTCAGGTGGACATGTGGATAATCATCCAGTCCGGACTGGAGATTCCGAGAAATGCTGAAAGAGTACCTCAAAGCTACACAGAGTGGGACACCGCTCTGAAACGGAAAAATGAAGCGGATGCAACGGCGACCCAGACCCTTTAATGCCGCTTAACAAAAGAGGAGCTGAACCGGGTAGGCCCTTTCAACAGTGCCAAGGAGTTGTGGGGAAAACTGATCGAGCTGCACGAAGGAACATCAGACACTCGGATCAGCAAGAGAGATCTGCTCTTGAACAAGCTGTATACCATCAAAATGGCCGACAACGAATCAGCAGCTCAGCTTCACGCCCGAATTCAAAAACTAATGAACGGACTACACACCATTGGTCACTAGGTAGAAAACCGTGACCTAATAAGGTACGCTTTAAATGCTTTCCCAAGAAACACCTTGTGGGCATCTATGGTAGATGCATACAAGGTTTCAAGGGACCTTTCAAAAATAAAATTAGATGAATTATTCTCTGAATTAGAACTGCATGAACAGACTAACTACAATCTGGCCGAGAAAGGTATTGCCTTTATTGTAGGTAAAACTGGAAGGACAACCAAGAAGAAGCCTCAACCTGAACCCGAGTCTAACTCAGACTTAGACTTAGAAGATGAAGAAGAGATCGACCTAAGCTGGTCCGACTGGCAAGAAACTACTACAAAGAACTGAAAAATCAAACCAACAGAAGGAAATCCAGCCGAAGAAAGGACGAACCAGCTGAACCTGCAAATGAAAAGAACAAGCCCAATTGGACCTGCTACGAGTGCAAGAAGAAGGGTCACTACAAGACGGAGTGTCTGAACCTAAAGGAAACCAAGAAGAATAGAAGGAAGAAGGTACTTCAAGCAACGTGGGACGAGTCCTCCTCCGAAGAAGAAGAAGAGGTCCCACAGTCGAACCTACTAGCACTAACCGCCTCAGAAGAAGTCGAGACCGAGTCAGAATCAGAACAGGACGACGCAGACTGACCTTTTCAGAAGATGGCAAAATCAAGGAACATAAAGATTTGGACCAATGGATGTTGGATAGCGGTTGCTCCAGACACATGACTAGAGATAAATTGAAATTCACCAAACTCAAGTTCAAGAACCTAGGCTCAGTGGCATTTGGCAACAATGCTACACTCAAGGTAATTGGGTCATGTAATATTGAACTTAAATCTGACTTTATTATTAAGAAAGTCCTTTTGGTTGAAAACTTCAATTATAACTTGGTTAGCATAAGTCAGTTATGTGATTCTGGTTATATAGTCACCTTCAACAATTCTAACTGCCTGATTAGAAATGTACAAGACTCAGAAATCATGCTTAAGGGCACTAGGAAAAATAATGTATACACTATAAACCTTCCCCTAGTACCTAAATGTATGTTAACTCAGTTAGAACAATCAAATCTCTGGCATAGGAGACTAGGTCACACTAACCTAAGAATTATTTCAAAAATCACTCAACTTGGCCTAATTAAAGGTATACCTAAAATTAAAAACCATGAAAACTTAATATGTGAATCATGCAATCAAGGTAAACAAACCAGATCTAATCACAAACTAATTCAATCTGATCTAACTCAAACCACACTTGAGCTCCTGCATCTTGACCTATTTGATTCACATGGAGCCAAGTCACTAAGCGGAAACCGATACTGCTTAGTAATAGTTGATGATTATTCTAGGTTTACCTGGGTTAGGTTTTTAAAGACCAAAGATGAAATCCTAAACCTATTTAATGAATTCTATAAGTTAATTGAAAATCAAAACAATACTAAAATTAAAAAACTTAGGAGTGACCACGGGGGAGAATTTGAAAATCAACGGTTCGAGGAATTCTGTAAGGTAAATGGATATCTACATGAATTTTCGTGTCCTAGAACCCCCCAGCAAAATGGGATAGTCGAAAGGAGAAATAGAACACTACAGGAAGCCGCTAGGGCTATGCTCAACGAATTCAACTTAGCTAACCAATACTGGGCAGAAGCAATTAGTACGGCTTGCTATATCCAAAATAGGGTCCTGATTAACAAGCGACACAACAAAACACCCTATGAACTATACTACCATAGACTTCCAAATCTACACTACCTAAGGGACTTTGGATGCAAAGTCAATATCCTAAATACCAAAGACCATTTAGGAAAATTCCAGTTTAAGTCAACCCCAGGCATCTTCCTAGGATATTCAACCACAAGTAGAGCCTATAGGGTTTACAACAAACAAACTAAGAAAATTGATGAAACAACAAACTTAATATTTGATGAAGAAATCAACCCAACATCTGATAATCCAGACCTAACGTCATCAAATTCTGATCAAGAGATTAATGAACAAACTGTTGAACCTTTAATTGAACCCTTAAATGAACTAACTATCGAACCAACTACTAAGTCAAATCAACCAACTGTTGACCCAATAATTGAACCAGCTCAAAGAGTTGAATCAAATAGTGAACCAAATCGACTAGCCGGACCTGAGGCTGAACCAAGTTCTAGAAAAATAAAAAAACCTAGACTCAATCATCCAACCGATCAAATTGTGGGTGATCCAACTCTAGGAGTCAGAACTAGGTCTTCCTATAGAAACCTTAGTCAGATAGCCATGATCTCAAAAATTGAACCCAAGACTATAGAGGAAGCCCTACCTGATCCTGATTGGATCATAGCTATGCAAGAAGAGCTAGCCCAATTCGAAAGAAACCAAGTCTGGGAATTAGTGTCTAAAACTGAGGGTAAATCCGTCATTGACACTAAGTGGGTTTTCAGGAATAAGTTAAATGATCAAGGAGAAATAGTCAGAAATAAAGCCCGCTTAGTAGCGAAAGGATTCAGCCAAGTAGAAAGATTAGATTACGACGAAACATATGCCCCAGTAGCTAGACTTGAGTCCATTAGGATGTTATTAGCCTTTGCATCCCATAAAGGATTCAAACTATACCAAATGGATGTAAAGTCAGCCTTTCTAAATGGATTCATTAAAGAAGAAGTTTATGTAAGACAACCCCCTAGGTTTGAGGACTTAGAAAGACCTGACCACGTTTATAAACTTACTAAAGCACTGTACGGATTAAAACAAGCACCTAGGGCCTGGTATGAACGCTTATCTACTTACTTAATCTCTAAAGAATTTAAACAAGGTCAAATTGACTCAACCTTATTTATTAAAACCCTAGGAAAAGATATATTTATTGCCCAAATCTACATAGATGACATAATCTTTGGGTCCACCAACTCAAACTTTCTAAAAGAATTTGTTAAAATAATGGAAAATGAATTTGAAATGAGCTTAGTTGGTGAACTTAACTTTTTCCTAGGCTTACAAATTAAACAAACTAGGGATGGAAACAATGTCCATCAATCCAAATATGCTAAAGAGTTAATAAAGAAATTTAAAATGGATAACTCTAAAAGCATAAGTACCCCCATGGCTACTAATATAAAAATAGACAGTGACCCTGATGGTAAACCAGTAGACCTTAAACTCTATAGAAGTATGATAGGAAGTCTACTGTACCTTACAGCCAACAGACCTGATTTCCTTTTTTCTGTAGGAATGTGTGCTAGATACCCAACATGTGCTAAGGAAACGCACTTAGCAACCCTAAAAAGAATACTAAGATATGTTAAGGGCACCCTAAATGTAGGGATTTGGTATCCTAGGACTTCAACTTTTGATTTGTCAGGATATTCAGATTCTGACTACGCTGATTGTAAATTAGATAGAAAGAGCACAAGTGGAAGCTGCCAACTGTTAGGAAATAGTCTAGTAAGTTGGTGCAGCAGAAAACAACACTGTGTAGCTCTATCCACAACTGATGCTTGTTGGATCGAGAAAACCGATAGAGGGGGGGGTGAATATCGGAAACCGTTTTTTGGAAATTTTAGAGCAAGTACGCAGCGGAAATTAAAAATCACAATACATAGACACAGTCGATTTTACTTGGTTCGGAGCCTATGTCGACTCCTACTCCAAGGCCCACGGTCGTTGACCGTTTACTTTGGGCAATTCTATATTTGGCGCAAAAACAGTTTACAAATATCGAATACAGAGTAAGAACTGTAAACTTTAACAATTAAGAAAAAGATGCTCTTCTTTTACCGACGTCCGATTGTAGGTTAACTTTTTCGGAGCAGCGGGACGTCGTCGGCTCGAGTTGGGCAGTTTCCGAAGCAAGGCGCTAGAGCAGAAGAGCGTAGAAGCGTTGAACGAATTGATATCCTGAAGCCCTAGTCGAGGGCCCTTTATATAGGGCCTGGGGGCGCCCGGGACGTCGGGGGCGCCCCCCCCCCCCCACGTGGCCTTTGATCCGCCAAAGTCTCGGTCAGCGTCTGATCCCTTTATCTTCGGGATCAGCTTTGACCGGGGCGCCCGGAGCGCTCGGGGCGCCCGGATTGACTGGGTCAATGTCTTATCTTTCTGGCTTCGAAGAGAGCTGCTTCGGCAGTTGGTGCTGGGGGCGGCCGCAGCGCAGGGGGCGCCCGGAGCACAGGGGGCGCCCGGGAGTTATACTGTTTGAAGCTTCTTTTTACTTGTGTGTTTCGTGTTCACCTTGGGGGCGCCCGGGACACTCCGGGCGCCCTGGTCAGCTGTTGCCTCACTCCTTTGAGGCTCTCTGAGCTGCAGACACTCGTTCCTTTGGTCCTGCATCCAGGGTTAGTCCAAAACACAAGAAGACATTAAGTGGTTAGTTTATACAGCCTTAGCTGTCTTGGTTCTGACTTTGGGTCTCCAAAATGGAGCCCTAGGTCGAACCGATGCCTACTGTTCCCTCGACGGGGAACGCGTCCTCACCTACTCCTCTCGGGAGAATGTACCTGATGCCAACCGCTCCTTTGGTTGGACTTTTGCCTGGCGGTCCTTTGCCAGGTCTTGGATACTGAGCTGTCCTTCGCCCGGTGCCTAGCATTCCTTCGCTAGGGCTTTGTATCCTAGCAGCCCTTCGCTAGGTGCCCAGCAGCCCTTCGCCAGGTCTTTGATGACTAGCAGCCCTTCGCTAGTTGCCTAGAAGTCCTTCGCTAGGACTTGATGACTAGCAGCCCTTCGCTAGTTGCCTAGCAGTCCTTCGCTAGGACTTGGTGACTAGCAGCCCTTCGCTAGTTGCCTAGCAGTCCTTCGCTAGGACTTGGTGACTAGCAGCCCTTCGCTAGTTGCCTAGCAGTCCTTCGCTAGGGCTTTTTATGCACACTCAGTGAACCACGTTAAATCAAAAATAGTACATAACTTTGAATCCTTTGCCAATATCAAAACAAGGTTCGATATGGTGCTTCCTGCACCAACAATGCTGAGTATGTAGCCTTAGGGGAGTGTGTAGCACAACTTTTCTGGATGATGCACACTCTTAAGGACTTCCATCTCAACTACACCCAAACTCAGGTTTTTATTGACAACATAAGCTCAATTAATCTAACTAAAAATCCAATCCAACATTCCAGAACTAAACACATAGAAGTTAAACATCACTTTGTAAGAGACCATGTAGCCAGGGGTGAAATAGTACTTAAGCATATAGACTCTAAATCTAACTTAGCTGACATATTTACTAAACCCCTACCTGAGTCTGAGTTCAGCTCACTAAGAAGGCAGTTAGGATTATGCTTGGTAGAATAGGTTTACTTTTTTTTGTTTTCTTACTACTCTACTCATTTCAAAATCAGTTTTTAAAGTAGTGTTTAAATGCTTTTAAAATCAGCCTTTATTCAGTTTTGAAAAATTTTAAAAAGTTTTCGACTTAGTTTTATTTTCAAAACTACCCACTTTCAAAACTAGGGCTTTTTTGTAAATGGACTTAGCCTAGGCCCTAACCCTAGAATTGCATGAACCTATAGATTTAGAAGCCAGTATCTCACAAGCACCTTAAGGTACTTTTGATTGATAACCTAGAAAGGGTTGAGATGCTTAGGTCTTTGATTTAATTCAAGATGCTTTTAAGTCAGTGCATCTGCAGTAATTGGGGCACTAAATACAACTTACACAGTAATCAAGTTAAGTGTCAAGTTTAGAAAATCTAACTTGAACAGAACACTTAACTTGACTAACCCCTATGAAAACTACTGTTTATAACAGTTAGTAAGTAGCTAATTGGGTTAGACAGGTCCCTAAAAGAGGAAATTGAAACTGATTTGATTCAATTCTCATCATGAATTGGTTCAGTACAGCAAAATCATGCAAGTTATTTTCCTTTATGCAATTTAATTACTCTGTTTCTGCTATATTTATTTGTGTTTGATATATGGTAAAGGGGGAGAGATAGGAAAGGAAAAAGTTTAAAAATTTTTTTCTAAATTTTTTTTCAAAATTTCAGACTCTATCCTTTATTCAAAAAGTATTTAATTAACTTTTTCAAAAGTACTAAGTTTTTCAAAGTACTTAATTAAGTTTTCCAAAAGTACTAAGTTTTTCAAAGTACTTAAGTTTTTCAAAAATTTTCTAAGTACTTAAGCTTTTCAAAAATTTTCTAAGTACTTAAGCTTTTCAAAAATTTTCTAAGTACTTAAAGTTTTTCAAAATTTTTCTAAGCACTTAACATTTCCAAAGTACTTAAGTTTTTCAAAACTTTTCTAAAGACTTAAGCCTTTCAAAACTTTTCTAAGTACTTAAGCTTCTCAAAAACTTTTCCAAATACTTAAACTTTTCTAAGTACTTAAGGTTTTCAGAAGCACTTAAGTTTTTCAAACATCACTATGTACTCTAAAACTTAAAGTTTTCAAAACTGTTGAGTACTTTAAACTTAAGGCGTCAAAATTTTTTCTTTAGTACTCAAAACCTAAGTTTTCAAAATCCTTCTTAAAGTTTTCAAAATTTGTCAAAGTGGTTAAATCTTTTTTTTCCAAAGTACACAATGAAAATCATTTTGGAAAAATATAGCTTTAAAGCTTAAAATTTTCTAAGTTAAAACCATCATTAGACTTAGAATCTATTTTCAAAAATCCCACGAATTTTTGAAAAATCTAGGGGGAGATTCCTTCCAGGGGGAGGGAACAAAATTTAATTTTTAGTTGCTCTGATTAACTTAACTTTTTGAACCAGCGTTGCTATAAATAAAAAAGGGGGAGATTGTTGGTGCAGAAAGCACCCAAGTCGAACCTGAGTTTTGATAATGGCAAAAGGGTTCAAAAGTTAAGTCTTATTTGTTATCTAACATGCTACTCAAGTGTGCAGGAAAAGTCCTAGCGAAGGACTGCTAGGCATTGGCGAAGGAATGCCAGGGTAAAAAGTCCAAGCGAAGGACTGCTAGGCACTGGCGAAGGAATGCCAAGGTAAAAAGTCCTAGCGAAGGACTGCTAGGTACTGGCGAAGGAATGCTAGGGTACTGAAGCCCTAGCGAAGGACTGCTAGGCGCCAGGCGAAGGACAGCTTGGGACTGAAGACCTGGCGAAGGAATGTTAGGCACCAGGCGAAGGACAGCTTGGTATCCAAGACCTGGCGAAGGATCGCTAGGCAAATGTCCAACCGGAGGAGCCGGTTGGCGTCAGGTACATTCTCCCGAGAGGAGTAGGTGAGGACGCGTTCCCCGTCGAGGGAACAGTAGACGTCGGTTCGACCTAGGGCTCCATTTTGGAGACCAACGTCAGAACCAAGACAGCTAAGGCTGTATAAAACTTAAATATTATTACTTTATGTTGTTTTGGACTAACCCTGGATGCAGGACCGAAGGAACGAGTGTCTGCAGCTCAGAGAGCCTCAAAGGAGTGAGGCAACAGCTGAGTAGGGCGCCCGTAGTGTCCCGGGCGCCCCCAAGGTGAACACAAAATAGTCGAAGTAAAAGAACTGTTTCTGCAGCTATTGGTCCAGGCGCCCCCGTGCTCCCGGGCGCCCCCGTGCTCCCGGGCACCCCCACTGCTCCCGGGCACCCCTAGGTGAAGCTGACAGAACAGATCCCCTCGAAGCCAACGGATAAGAAGGAGACCCGGTCAACCCGGGCGCCCCCGTCAAAGCTTGATCTCGAGTTTTAAGGGATCAGAGCTGACCGAGAAGGAAGTGGATCGACTGACACATGGGGGGTGCCCCCGACGATCCGGGCGCTCCCAGGTGCTATAAAAGGACCCTCGAACCAAGGCTTCAACACAACAATTCATTCAACGCAATCACGCTCTTCTGCTCCCGTGCTCTGCTCCGGAAACCTCCCGACTCGAGACTCAAGTGCCGACGACGTCCCGTTGCTCCGAAAATTCAATCTACATCGGACGTTGGTAAAAGAAGAGTTGCTTTTAAGTTTACTATACTGCTTTTGTAATATCTTTCTGTAAACGTTTTGCGCACTTATAGAATTGCCCGCAGAAAACGATCAACGACCGTGGGCCTTGGAGTAGGAGTCGACCTAGGCTCCGAACCAAGTAAAACTACCTGTGTTCGCAATTGTTTTTATTCCGCTGCGTACTTGCTCTAATTTATCTCCGAAAAGTGTTTAACGATATTCACCCCCCCCCCTCTATCGTTTCTCTCGATCCAACAAGATTGACAGGCTAGGATTACCTTACATAAGGTTTAGCCAGAAATTATTCTAATAATAGTATCAAATTGTTTGGGGCAGTGTTGAAGATATTATAGAATATGGTTTTATGATGTACTGAAGAAGGCTGCTGATGAGGATGTTATCGTCTTTGTTATGTCGATAATTATGGATGTGAAGAGTTGGCTAATCTGGTTGGCTGATATTATGCTAATTACAAATTATGGGGTTGCAAACAATGTGAAAGTTAAATTTTCTAGTGGATGAATCTCATCTTGATGAATGAATGAGAAATGGTTATAATTGCAAAAAATGTATTTCTGCTTTCTTTTGATAGAGAAAGTTTGAAGGCAGTATTATTTTCCCTGTTTCACTATTTTGATCTATAGTTAATGTAATTGTCATGGAAGTGTAGCAGAATTTGTTCTGTGTTATTTTCGATAGTTGGAAGAGGACCGGGTTTCTTATCCTTCTAGTACGTGGCAGAATCAGTTTTTTTTGCTTTAGTTCTGTTTCTCTGTGACAGGAGAGATGAAGTTAATTTGAAAGATGAAATGTTTATCTTCAATTGTTTCTTTGTAATATTATATGATTGAATGTGTGATGGGGAGTAAATGCAGCTGGGTAACATTTCTGCTGAGGAAACTGTTCTATCTGTAACTTTTTGTAGCTATGCGATGGTTTTATCTATTCACATCTGAATGAGGACTGTTGGAGAGTTTTGCTTGCTGAATTAAGAGCGATATATAGCTGGGAGATTTGCTAGTTTGTGTGGTTATCTGATATCCTTGATATTATAGAATCTGAGAAACTAGTTTATTTTTGCAAGCTGCATATGCTGGAATATCAGTTAGACTACTTAAAGCTGTCTGATGCTTCACTAAATATACTGGTTAGATCTGATATAAGCTTTTGAGTATTATTGTTATGTCATATGGTTTAGAATTTTGAAGACACACGGAGGTTTTATCTGTAACAGACGTGTCAAAGTATTGATAATTTCAATTCTGTTAGTTTCTTCAGGTATGGACTGTATTACTGGCTGAATTGCATTTTGTTTTGCTGATTTTGGCGTACTCTAAGACATTGAAGTATTACTGTCAAATTTTTATCTTCAGTATGCCAAACTGTTATTTCTATTTGCCAGAAAGTGATGAATGATTGATAATCCCAGGATGGTGAATGGTTTGTTTGAAGGCTGTTGAGCAAAGGATGTTATATAGGCTGGATTTTCTGTACATATTCTGATGTTTGGATGGTGAATGGTTGTGTAAAGGCTGTTTGAGCAAAGGATGTTATATAGGCTGGATTTTCTGTACATATTCTGTTGTTTTGGATGGTGAATGGATGCACCATAAAAACTATCCATCTAGTCCGTAGCAAACGGCTATGGTAAAGACAATTTTAAATCCGTTAATGGCTGAGGCTTTGCCAAAAAGGCTAATAGGGTGAATAGACCCACCTTTGGTCTATCTAGTCCGTAGTAACGGCTACGGTAAAGATATGTCAAATCCGTTTCTGGCTGGTCACTTGCCTAAAGTGAACATCGGGTGCGGGAGATGCTTGGAGATCAGATATGTATGCGGCTGAGTCATCTTCATTTGATTGGAAGGTTCAGAAAAGGTGAATATTTTTGGATAGATGAGAGGAAGCAAAAGGAATTAATCTGATAGAAGAGTTATCACACGGATGGAAAGGCTTCTAGCTTTACTTTGATGCTAAATAGGAAATAGGCTACGTTTGTTTAGCTTTCATATCTACATAACTTGTAAATCATTTTGAACCTTTGTAATTCTATATTAGAAGGTCAGGTTTGGTCCCCCTTCTAGTATGGATTTTCCTATCAGGAATAAATTTTTTTTAAAAAAAAAGTTCAAAAATTGAGGGGGAGGAGAGACCCTCAACCATGCCGGAACAAGTGGATGCATCCACTTCATCCAAGGTTGAAGAAGAAGTCAACCTAGCCTCCACCTCCACCAAAGCAAAGAAAAAGGAACATATTATATGATTTGATTGCAATGAAAAGGGGCACTACAAGGATAAGTGTCCAAAAGGTAAAAAGGAGGTAAAATCTAAACCCATTTCAAGTTCCTTTAAATCTAACGTGGTTGTAGGATTGGAGAAGCCCAAGAAAGGAAAAAGAAGATTAGATGCTTCACATGTAGAGAATTAGGGCACTACCACACCAAGTACCCAAAGAATAGTGAAATCAAGAAAATGGAGCATCTAAGAAGATGGGAGAAGGAGGAAAGAAAGAAGAGAAGAGGCTCACAACAAGGAGGGACTACAAGAGTAAGGGAGGTAATTCCTAACCCTAAGTTAAAGTGTAATTCTAATTTGAGTTCCTCATGCACATTAAAAATAGTGGTAATTATCCCTCCATGCATGCTAGATTTAATGAAAAATTCTTAATGGTGCACAATTTTAGATTTAGATACAATGATAGGACTAGGAATAACAAGGTAGATCAAAATCCTAGGAAAAGCATGCATCATGATAGACCTAAGACTTTTGTATCTAAGGATCAAAGCATTAACCCCAAAAAGAGGAGACATATACCTAGAAAAGAGGGTAGGTCTAGGAATGTCCAAAGTGGACATATGGACTCAAAGGTTAAACACTTAGAAAGGAAAAATCAAGCCTTGAGGGCAAGGCTTGATAAATTGGAAAAGACCCTAGAAAGATTCAAGGTTGAATCTAAGGGTTTAGACATGGTGTTGGGTAGTTTAAAACCCAACTATGATAGATCGGATTTGGGATACCGGTCTAGAGTCTCCAATGCCAACAAGAAGAAGTATGCTGAGAAAGCATATGATTATGGCAAAAAGGAGAAGTCCAAGGATGGAAAGGTGGTACCATTCAAAGGGAAAGATAATGACTTAACCAAGGACAAGATGTCCAAGGTTAATAAGGTTAGATTTGTAGGCCAAGAATCACCGGGGGCTCATCGGTGTGGCCTAGTGTGGATTGAGTCACCTAGGGTGGTGGCTAGTGCTAAGAGCTCAAGGGGAGCTCTAGGAGCCTTTGGGATCCATGGTAAATGGATCTCAAGAGGTTTTTCTCCTAGGAAATTAGATGAAATATGCCAAAAAAGGGTTGAAAGATATGGGTAAGACTTAAGCCTAGGGAATTGGCACATTAAAAGAGATTTTAGGGAGAAAAGGATGAAAATAGGGGTATATTCGAGAAAATTGGTTTTTAATGTGAAAATGTCATACAACTTGGTACTAGGAATGTAATGTGATTGAATATGGGAAGAGGCATCAAGGTGAGGTCGAAATTAGAACCTTTGGACAAGGTTTAAATGATACAATTTAGGAGAAATAAAATTTCATGTCAATCTTGGGATATGGAGTACATTTGTTTGGAAACATATTTTTCCCAAGTAGATATAGGCTTCACAAATCTCCCTACAAAATTTCAGATTTTTCGGAGATTTGTAGAATTATCTAGGCATTACTGAAATTGGGTTGAAAACTTGAAATTCAGGTATCAGCCGACTGCCCTGGGGGCAGTCGACTGATCCAAGTGAATTCATCCTTGAGAGCTCTCTGTTCGATTTGCCAGTCGACTGCCATTGGGTCAGTCGACTGATTAGTAGGATTAAGGATAAAAGACCTATTAGATGATAAGAAATTACAAAATTGGAAGCATAGGAAAGGTTCATGAGAGTTTAGGCCATAATTTGATATGCTTAAGATTCATTGGATAATTTTGAATGACAAGTGTTTGATGAAGGAAAGGATATGGAAGTTTCCCATACATATCTAAGGATTAAGAGATAAAAAGGGGGAGGCTTTAATCATACTAAGGATACATAAAAGGGAAAATTGAGGACAATTCCTTGTATGAATTGATAATGGTTAGAAGTGACAAACACAAGGAATCTTGAATAGAGTTTAAAATTGATACAAAATGTCAATATTTTTGGAAATTAGAGAATGTACCAAAAGTCAAGCACATTTGATATTTTCATGGAATTATATTTTTCTATGATAGGATATATCCTAGCAAATGTGCTTGCAATCCTTTAAGACTTTTTCATGGTTTTGTTGAGTTCTTTTTGGCACTAGGGATAAGGTTGCTTGGGGGCAATCCTTAATGGTGTCCAAGGGGGGAAGAACGTGGAAGTTGAGTTGGGTAGAACTTGACTTGGTGTTATGGGTTAAGTTGTGTAGAACTTAACCTTGGTAAATTGAAAATTGGGAGAAGACATAGGTCAAGGGGGAGGTTGCCTCCTAGTTGCCTTAATTTTCATAGAAAATTTTTGGATTTTGTGTCCAACTTGGGAATGGTGATAGATACATTATGGAATGTATTTTTTCCAAGTTGGTATGGGTACCACAAACTTCTCCACAAAATTTGAGAATTTTTGAAGATTTGTGAAATTTCTGGTGCATTTCTAAATGTGGCCTAAAAAACTGATATTCAGAGTATCAGTAGACTACCCTGGGGGGCAGTCGACTGGTAAAGGTTGATTTGTGTATCAGCAGCTGATTTGGGATCCAAATGATGGAAAACAAGTGTATGGGGGGTTAGTACACTGTGTTTAGGATCATTGGAAATTAAAAGAACCACTAATTGGGATATTTTTGGGTTCTTTTTGATGTTAGGCAAAGGGGGAGAAGTGTGTTGGTGCAGAATGCACCTAAGTCAAACCTGTGTTTTAATAATGGCAACATAGGTCAAAAGTTAAGTCTTTCTTGTTTTCTAACAAGTTAATCAAGTGTGCAGGAAAAGCCCTAGCAAAGGACAGCTAGGCAACTGGCAAAGGACTGCCAGTGGCAAAGCCCTAGCGAAGGACTGCTAGGCAACTGGCGAAGGACTGCCAGTAGAAAAGACCTAGCGAAGAACTGCTAGGCAACTGGCGAAGGACAGCCAGTATCCAAGCCCTAGCGAAGGACTGCTAGGCAACTGGCGAAGGACTGCCAGCATCAAAGCCCTAGCGAAGGAATGCTAGGCACCGGGCGATGGACAGCTCGGCATCCAAGCCCTGACAAAGGACCGTCAGGCAAAAGTCCAACCAAAGGGGCGGTTGGCATCAGGTAAACTCTCCCGAGAGGAGTAGGTGAGGACGCGTTCCCCGTCGAGGGAACAGTAGGCGTCGGTTCGACCTAGGACTCCATTTTGGAGACCAAAGTCAGAACCAAGACAGCTAAGGCTGTATAAACTAATAATTAATTGTGTTATTGTGTTTTGGACTAACCCTGGATGCAGGACCGAAGGAACGTGTGTCTGCAACTCAGAGAGCCTCAAAGGAGTGAGGCAGCAGCTGAGGAAGGCGCCCTGAGTGTCCAGGGCGCCCTCAAGGTGAACCAAAACCAAGCGAAGTAAAAAGAGCTTCGGCTGCTTACTGGGCAAGGCGCCCTCAGCAGCGAAGGCGCCCTCGTCAGCGAAGGCGCCCTCAGCAGCCAGGGCGCCTCCAAGCCCAAGACTGCGAAGCCAGCTTAATCCACAGCCGAGAATTATGTGCGGAAGAAGTCAGCCAAGGCGCCCTCTGCGACCAGGGCGCCCCAGAGGTCAAACCTCATCCCTATTGCGGTGGGATAACGCTTGACCGAGCGAAGCGCGGATCTGCTGACACGTGGCAGGGCGCCCCCGACGTCCAGGGCGCCCTAGGTGCTATAAATAGCACCCCTCGACCCCAAGCTTGAAAAAAACTTCGTACAAAAGCTTCCGTACTCTTCTGTGCTCACGCCTTGTTCCAGAAAGTGCCCAACTCGAGCGACGATGTCCTGCTGCTCCGGAAAGTCAACCTACAACCGGACGTCGGTAACAGAAGAAATTTCTTTTAAAAGTTTATAGTGTTATACTTGTAAATCTCTTTCTGTAAACTGATTTTGCGTTCATATAGAATTGCCCAAAGTAAACGATCAACGATCGTGGGTCTTGGAGTAGGAGTCGACCTAGGCTCCGAACCAAGTAAAAAATACTGTGTTTGCGTGTTTTGTTTATTTCCGCTGTGCAAATTACTCTCTCCATAAATTCGAAAAGTTTGTCGATATTCACCCCCCCCTCTATCGACTCTATCGATCCAACAAGTGGTATCAGAGCGGGGTTATTCAAACTTGGTGCAACCACCAGTTTGAAAATTTCTTTTCGGATTTTCGAATTTTTTTTAATATTTTTTTCGATTTTTTTTGTTAATCGAGGTTGGTGCAACACCCCTCGATATTTTATTTCCTAATCCAGCACTACTAATCCAAGACCTAGTCTTGGAAAATTTGTTCTTCTGTAAGTTTTTTGTTATAGATCCAATGGTCATGCAAGAGGGATTCAGCATCGCCAGACCTCCACTTTTCAGTGGAGAAGACTTTTCTTATTGGAAAAGTCGTATGGAGGTCCACCTGAAAACTCAGGTGGATATGTGGATCATCATCCAGTCCGGTCTGGAGATCCCCAAAAACGCCGAAGGACAACCACAAAGCTACTCCGAATGGGACAACTCCCTTAAACGCAAAATAGAAGCCGACGCAAAAGCGACACAAACCCTACAATGCGGGCTGACAAAGGAAGAGCTGAACCGCGTGGGCCCCTTCAATAGTGCAAAGGAGCTATGGACAAAACTGATCGAGCTGCACGAAGGGACTTCAGATACTCGGATCAGCAAGCGGGATCTGCTACTAAACAAACTCTACACTATAAAGATGGCCGACAACGAAACAGCAGCCCAGCTCCACGCAAGAATCCAAGAGGTAATGAACGGTCTTCACACAATAGGTCACAAGGTTGAAAACCGTGACCTAATAAGGTATGCTCTAAACGCCTTCCCTAGAAACACCTTATGGGCATCTATGGTAGATGCATACAAGGTCTCTAGGGATCTTTCTAAAATAAAGTTAGACGAATTATTTTCTGAACTAGAACTGCACGAACAAACTAACACCAATATGGTCGAGAAAAGTATTGCTTTCGTTGCAGGTAAAACAGGAAGGACCACGAAGAAGAAGCCTGAACCCGAAACTGAGTCTAACTCTGACTCAGACTCAGAAGAAGAAGATGGAGATCAAACTAAGCTGGTCCAGCTCGCTCGAAGCTACTACAAGGAGCTGAAGAACCGAACCAACAAATGGAAAACCGGCCGAAGAAAGGACGAACCAGCTGAACCAGCAAGCAAGCCCAATGTGACCTGCTATGAGTGCAAGAAAAAGGGCCACTACAAGTCAGAGTGCCCTAACCTAAAGGAGACTAAAAAGACGAGAAGAAAGAAGGCACTGCAAGCAACCTGGGACGAGTCTTCCTCAGAAGAAGAAGAAGAGGCACCCCAGTCCAACCTCCTAGCTCTGACCGCCTCAGATAAAGTCGAGACAGAATCAGAATCAGAACAAGAGGACGGCGAGCTGACCTTCACAGAAGACGGAGAAATTAAGGTAACTGGTTTTAATAGATTACAGTTAACTGAATTGATTTCTTTTCTTTCTCGAGATTTGGCAAAAGCCAAACTCCGGGTCGAAACCCTCCGACAGGAAGTAAAACTCCTGAAAGAGGGAGCTGACTCTAAACCCTTAACCGAGAGAGTTCAGGAAGGAACTCCTACTCAAGTTGAAAAACTTGAAAAGGAAAACTCCTCCTTGAAAACTCAGGTTAAGGATTTTAGAACAGCTTTAGAACGATTTACATCTGGTTCCAAGGGTCTTGACATGATCCTTGGAAAACAGAAATCAGTTCTAAATCGATCCGGACTTGGCTATCGAACCAAATCCCGACAAAGATCATATTTGACTGTACTGAATCAGTCCAGAGGAAAAATTCAGGCATGGGTACCTAAACTGTGCCTGAACCAACCTACTGGATCAAATCAGTATTGGATCCCCAAGGACAAGATTCACATCTTGCCCAACCATCACCGCGGCTTTAGTCCAGGGGGAGCCAAACTGAAAACTATTTTTATTATTAGATAAACATGTTATTTTTGATTTAAATTGCTTGCTTGATTGATTGATTATTTATTTTCTGCAATATACCATGCTTAGACTTAGGCTAGCTTAAGGACTAAACAAACTTAGTTGAAATTTGACAACATAGTATTGGGTAGAGGTGAGATGATAGTACGTTAGGGAAACCAATTCTAATAAGATCAAGTTCACTTGGTCTCTTTAGACTGGTGAAACTAGCCGAAGCTACCGATCCAAAACCCAAACTAGTTAGACCAGAAATGTTTCAGAAATTGATTTTGAAAATGAAATTTCATTAAAAGGCTTTGTCAAGGAAAGGGTGGATGATCCCATAAGGCTTCGACCAAAGAAGGCCTAGTACCTCGCCAAGACCTGGAAGCCAATTTTTGAAATTCAAATTCAAATTAATTTTTGTCAAATTCGAATCTAACACAAAATTTCAGCTAAGCATAGATTTAAACATCTTTTCAAAAATTTCAAAAATAATTAATTAAGTTTTCAAAATTTAATTATCCTTCAAACATAATCAAAATTTTTAAAACTATCAAAACCTGTCTCACAAAACCCATAAGGTTAACATGATTGAAAACCCTAGATTTGGGTGAGACAGACTAGGCAGTGAAACTCAATTTAAGCTATTCCTGATTCTAATTGGATCCAAATCAAAAAAATTCTTTATGCGTAGGAACATAAAGATTTGGACCAATGGATGTTGGATAGCGGTTGCTCCAGACACATGACTAGAGATAAATTGAAGTTCACCAAGCTCAAACTCAAAAACCTAGGCTCAGTGGCATTTGGCAATAATGCTACACTCAAGGTAATTGGGTCAGGTAATATTGAGCTTAAATCTGATTTCATTATTAAGAAAGTTCTATTGGTTGAAAATTTTAATTTTAACTTGCTTAGCATAGGTCAGTTATGTGATTCTGGTTATATAGTTACTTTCAATAATTCTAACTGCCTGATTAGAAATGAACAAGACTCAGAAATCATACTTAAGGGCACTAGGAAAAACAATGTATACACTATAAATCTTCCCCTTATACCCAAATGTATGTTAACACAATTAGAACAAACAAACCTCTGGCATAGGAGATTAGGTCATACCAATGTAAGAACTATATCAAAAATTACCCAACTTGGCTTAATCAAAGGTATCCCCAAAATCAAAAATAATGAAAACCTAATATGTGAATCATGTAATCAAGGCAAACAAACCAAATCCAATCACAAACTTATTCAATCTGACTTAACTCAAACTACACTTGAGCTCCTGCACCTTGACCTATTTGATTCACATGGAGCCAAGTCACTAAGCGGGAACCGATACTACTTAGTAATAGTTGATGATTACTCTAGGTTTACCTGGGTTAGGTTCCTAAAAACCAAAGATGAAACCCTAAAACTATTTGTTGAATTCTGTAAACTAATTGAAAATCAAAACGACACTAAAATAAAAAGACTTAGGAGTGATCACGGGGGAGAATTTGAGAATCAACGATTCGAAGAATTCTGTAAAATAAATGGGTATTTACATGAATTTTCATGTCCTAGAACCCCACAACAAAATGGGATAGTTGAGCGAAGGAATAGAACCTTATAAGAAGTCGCTAGGGCTATGCTCAACGAATTTAATCTAGAAAACCAATTTTAGGCAGAAGCAATTAGTACAGCCTGTTATATCCAAAATAGGGTTTTAATTAACAAGCGACACAACAAAACCCCCTATGAATTGTACTACCATAGACTACCAAATTTACATTACCTAAGGGTCTTTGGATGTAAAGTCCATATCCTAAACATCAAAGACTATTTAGGAAAATTTCAATCCAAGTCAAACCCTGGTATCTTCCTAGGATACTCAACCACAAGTAGAGCCTATAGAGTTTATAACAAACAAACTAAGAAAATGAAAGAAACTACAAACTTAATTTTTGATGAAGAAATCAATTCAACATCTAATAATCCAGATTTAACTTCATCACACTCTGACCAAGAAAATAATGAACCCTTAATTGAACCCTTAAACGAGTTAACCATTGAACCAATTAATGAGTCAACTGAAACAAATATTGAACCAACAAATCATCCAGCCCAAAGAATCGAAACAAACCATCCAGCCGGACCTGAGGCTGAACCAAGCTCTAGGAGAACCAAGAAACCCAGACTTAGTCACCCAACCGATCAAATTGTGGGTGATCCAACTCTAGGAGTCAGGACTAGGTCTTCCTATAGGAACCTTAGTCAAATAGCTATGATATCAAAAATTGAACCCAAAACTATAGAAGAAGCCCTACCTGATCCTGATTGGATCATAGCTATGCAAGAAGAACTAGCTCAATTCGAGAGAAACCAAGTCTGGGAATTAGTACCTAAACCTGAAGATAAATCCATCATAGATACTAAGTGGGTCTTTAGAAACAAGCTAAATGATCAAGGAGAAATAGTCAGAAATAAAGCCCGCTTAGTAGCTAAGGGATTCAGCCAAGTAGAGGGACTAGACTATGATGAAACATATGCCCCAGTAGCTAGACTTGAGTCCATTAGAATGTTATTGGTCTTTGCATCCCATAAAGGATTCAAATTATATCAAATGGATGTAAAGTCAGCCTTTTTAAATGGATTTATAAAAGAAGAAGTTTATGTAGGACAACCCCCAGGGTTTGAGGACCTAGACAAACCTAACTACGTTTACAAACTAACTAAAGCACTATATGGGTTAAAACAAGCACCTAGGGCCTGGTACGAACGATTATCAACCTATTTGACTTCTAAAGAATTTAAACAAGGCCAAATTGACTCAACATTATTCATTAAAACCCTAGGAAAAGATATATTTATTGCTCAAATTTACGTAGATGACATAATCTTTGGATCCACCAACACCAACTTTCTAAAAGAATTTGTCAAAATAATGGAAGATGAATTTGAAATGAGCCTAGTTGGTGAGCTTACCTTTTTTCTAGGCTTATAAATTAAACAAACTAGGGATGGTAACTACTACGTTCATCAATTCAAATATGCTAAAGAATTAATAAAGAAATTTAAAATGGATAATTCTAAAAGTATAAGTACCCCCATGGCCACTAATGTAAAAATAGATAGTGACCCTGATGATAAACCAGTAGATCTTAAACTCTATAGGAGTATGATAGGTAGCCTACTGTACCTTACAGCCAGTAGACCTGATATTCTGTTTGCTGTAGGGATGTGTGCATGATACCAAACCTGTGCTAAGGAAACGCACTTAGCAGCCCTAAAAAGAATACTGAGATATGTAAAGGGCACCCTAAATGTAGGGATTTGGTATCCTAGGACCTCAACTTTTGCCTTAACCGGATACTCAGATTCTGACTACGCTGGATGTAAATTAGATAGAAAGAGCACAAGTGGAAGCTGCCAACTGTTAGCTCACAGTCTAGTCAGTTGGTGCAGCAGAAAACAACACTGTGTGGCTCTATCCACAACTGAAGCTGAGTATGTAGCATTAGGAGAGTGTGTTGCTCAACTTTTATGGATGATGCACACACTTAAGGACTTCCAGCTCAACTACACCCAAACTCAAGTGTTTATTGACAATATAAGTTCAATTAATTTAACCAAGAACCCAATTCAACACTCCAGAACCAAATATATAGAAGTCAAACATCATTTTGTAAGAGACCATGTAACCAGGGGTGAAATAGTACTTAAATACATTGACTCTAAATCCAACCTAGCTAATATATTCACAAAGCCCTTACCTGAGTCTGAGTTCAGCTCACTAAGAAGGCAGTTAGGATTGTGCCTTGTAGAATAGATTTTTTTGGCTTAAGTTAAAATTATTTTTAAAAGTTGTTTTGAAAAATTGCTTTACTCAATTTTAAAATCAGTTTTCATTTTCGACTTAGTTTTATTTAAAAACTACCCCCTTTCAAAACTAGGGATTTTTCGAAAATGGACTTAGCCTAGGCGCTAACCCTAGAACTGCATGCACCTATAGACATAGAAGCCAGCATCTCACAAGCACCTTAGGGTACTTATGATTGATAACCTAGAAAGGGTTGAGATGCTTAGGTCTTTGCCTTAATTCAAGATGCTTTAAGTCAGTGCATCTGCAGTAATTGGGGCACTAAATACAACTTATACAGCAATCAAGTTAAGTGTCAAGCTTAGAAAATCTAACTTGAACAGAAACACTTAACTTGACTAACCCTAGCAAAAACTACTGTATATAACAGTTAGTAAGTAGCTAATTGAGTTAGACAGGTCCCTACAGACAAAAACTGATTGATTTAGTGTAAATCTAACTGGTTCAGTACAGTAAATTATTATTTATTTTTCTTTATTATTGACACATATTTATCTGTTTTGATATATGGCAAAGGGGGAGATAGTTATAGGAAAGAGAAAAATTATTATTTTTTTTCTAAATTTTTCCTTTATTCAAAAAGGTTCAAAAACATACTCATCCTTTATGCAAAAGCTTAAACTTTTTGAAGAAGTAATTAAGTACTTAAAAGCTTTCAAAATTTTGCTAAGTACTCTAGCTTCAAAATTCTTTCAAAATTTTGCTAAGTACTCTAGCTTCAAAATTCTTTACTTAAAAGCTTTCAAAATTTTGTTTAGTACTCTAGCTTCAAAATGCTTTCAAAATTTTGCTAAGTACTCTAGCTTCAAAATTCTTTACTTAAAAGCTTTCAAAATTTTGCTAAGTACTCTAGCTTCAAAATTATTTACTTAAAGCTTTCAAAATTCTTTACTTCAAGCTTTCAAAATGTTGCTAAGTACTCTAGCTTCAAAATTTTTTCAAGCTTTCAAATTTTGCAAAGTACTCTAGCCTTTCAAAAGATTCTTACTTAAGCTTGTCAAAATTATTTTTACTCTAAAGCTTAAAGTTTTTCAAATTGTTAAGTACTAAAGTGTTTCAAGCTTGTTATATCATACAAAAACTGTGCTAACATTTTGAGTACTTTAAAACTTAAGACTTTAAAATTTCTTAGGTACTCTAATTATGGTTTAAAAACTCTACTATGTAATTTTAAGTTACTTCTAAATACCTAAAACTTAAGCACAAGTAAAGTTTTTAAAACCCCACGAATTTTTGAAAAATATAGGGGGAGATTCCTTCCAGGGGGAGGGAACAAAAGTTAAAACTTTTTCATGTTTTGCTTAAACTTAACATTTTGAACTAAGGTTGCCATAAATCAAAAAGGGGGAGATTGTTGGTGCAGAATGCACCTAAGTCAAACCTGTGTTTTGATAATGGCAACATAGGTCAAAAGTTAAGTCTTTCTTGTTTTCTAACAAGTTAATCAAGTGTGCAGGAAAAGCCCTAGCAAAGGACAGCTAGGCAACTGGCAAAGGACTGCCAGTGGCAAAGCCCTAGCGAAGGACTGCTAGGCAACTGGCGAAGGACTGCCAGTAGAAAAGACCTAGCGAAGAACTGCTAGGCAACTGGTGAAGAACAGCCAGTATCCAAGCCCTAGCGAAGGACTGCTAGGCAACTGGCGAAGGACTGCCAGCATCAAAGCCCTAGCGAAGGAATGCTAGGCACCGGGTGATGGACAGCTCGGCATCCAAGCCCTGACAAAGGACCGTCAGGCAAAAGTCCAACCAAAGGGGCGGTTGGTATCAGGTAAACTCTCCCGAGAGGAGTAGGTGAGGACGCGTTCCCCGTCGAGGGAACAGTAGGCGTCGGTTCGACCTAGGACTCCATTTTGGAGACCAAAGTCAGAACCAAGACAGCTAAGGCTGTATAAACTAATAATTAATTGTGTTATTGTGTTTTGGACTAACCCTGGATGCAGGACCGAAGGAATGTGTGTCTGCAACTCAGAGAGCCTCAAAGGAGTGAGGCAGCAGCTGAGGAAGGCGCCCTGAGTGTCTAGGGCGCCCTCAAGGTGAACCAGAACCAAGCGAAGTAAAAAGAGCTTCGGCTGCTTACTGGGCAAGGCGCCCTCAGCAGCGAAGGCGCCCTCGTCAGCGAAGGCGCCCTCAGCAGCTAGGGCGCCTCCAAGCCCAAGACTGCGAAGCCAGCTTAATCCACAGCCGAGAATTCTGCGCGGAAGAAGTTAGCCAAGGCGCCCTCTGCGACCAGGGCGCCCCAGAGGTCAAACCTCATCCCTATTGCGGTGGGATAACGCTTGACCGAGCGAAGCGCGGATCTGCTGACACGTGGCAGGGCGCCCTCGACGTCCAGGGTGCCCTAGGTGCTATAAATAGCACCCCTCGACCCTAAGCTTGAAAAAAACTTCGTACAAAAGCTTCCGTCCTCTTCTGTGCTCACGCCTTGTTCCAGAAAGTGCCCAACTCGAGCGACGACGTCCTGCTGCTCCGGAAAGTCAACCTACAACCGGACGTCGGTAACAGAAGAAATTTCTTTTAAAAGTTTATAGTGCTATACTTGTAAATCTCTTTCTGTAAACTGATTTTGCGTTCATATAGAATTGCCCAAAGTAAACGATCAACGATCGTGGGCCTTGGAGTAGGAGTCGACCTAGGCTCCGAACCAAGTAAAAAATACTATGTTCGCGTGTTTTGTTTATTTCCGCTGTGCAAATTACTCTCTCCATAAATTCGAAAAGTTTGTCGATATTCAACCCCCCCCTCTATCGACTCTATCGATCCAACAAAGTGTTGGGTTTAATTTGGGAAACCAAACACACCTTTGTAAGAAACCCTAGGTTTAGGGGGAGCTGAGATTAAGGAGGAGCATGGTTACTCCATCATTGGCGTAAGTGGAACCTTGGGGAGGTTCTTAAAAAGCCTTTGTAAGTCCAATGTAGGGGGAGCTTGGGAGAAGCTTTAAAAAGCCCGATTTTGGTGAAAAATCCAAACTTGGAATGTTAGGTGTGGAAAAATTCTAACTTGGAGGGTTAGGTATGGCAAAGTCCTAACTTGGAGGGTTAGGTGTGGAAAAGTCCTAACTTGGAAGGTTAGGTGTGATAAAGTCCTAACATGGAGGGTTAGGTGTTAGGGAGCCTTGGGATAGGTTTTAAAAAGCCCGTTTCGAAAATTCCTAACTTGGAGGGTTAGGTGTGGGATGCCTTGGGATAGGATCCATGAATGCAATATTGCATATGCATTCGCGGTGTAAGTCCAAGATGGAGTCTTGGCAACGTAAGACCAGTTGTTTGTTTAGAATTGTTTTTGCTAATTATTCCTATTGACTACTATTTGGTTTCCCTAACTTAAACATATTGCCAAACATCAAAAAGGGGGAGATTGTTGAGGCAATCCGTGGTCCGGAGTGACCATGAGTTTTGATGTTTGGGCAAAGGGTTTATGTTAGGTTTCCCTTGTGTTCTAATACGTGTATGTTGAGTGTGCAGGTTGTACAGGTTACACATAATGACTTGATTGGACGTCCTTAGTACGGTGAAGGGTGGCATGGAGACAAGTCACGAGCTTGTGTGTGCACCTGAGGGACAATGGAGAGCAGGGACGATGAGATGAGAGGCGCGGACTTCGAGGCATGCGTAAAGGATGGCATGGAGGCAAGCTGGAGGCTTGCGTGCATCCGAGGGACGGGAGCCGAATATGAAGAGGGCGCGAAGGCAATAGTCGAGGCTGCTGATGAGGAGTCAGTTGAGTTGTGAGGGTACGAGTGATGTGTGATTGTACTCGGGAAATCTTAGGTTTTGAGTGCTGAGAGAAGTGTACTCGGGAAGGGAAACCCTAGGTGTGTGAGTGGGGCAGTCGACTGATAAAACTCACAGAATGCTTTCAGGCCTGGACCAGTCGACTAGTAAATGAGTAGTCAACTGGTAACCCCAAAAACTAGCCGTTGGCTAGCAATTAAGGCTAGACCAGTCGACTGGTAAATGGACAGTCGACTAGTGGTGAGGGTTTCAGACTTAGTTCTATTTAAGAGGACTTCGTCTTGGCTGAAGGTTTTGATGAAACAAGCTTGGTTAAGGCTTGTTAGTAGTCTCTCGAGCCCAGGTATTGTCAAGGTGATTGTGGCGAGGTTTCTCCACCCACAAGGAGCGACAAGGGCTAGCCGGAGGTTATCCGGAGAGTGATCCACCGACGGATTCTTGGATTAGTCACCCTTAGGGGTGGATATCAAGTAAAACCGTTATTGTTAGCATTGTTCTTTGTTATTAGTTTTATTTTTATTGTATATTCCGATTGCGCAACTTACAACGTAGGTAGAAGAGTTCGAAGAAGTGTTATTCACCTCCTTCCCTCTAGCAACGTACAAGATCCAACACACCGGTGTGGTCTTGCCTTTGTAGATGAGTCACCTAGGGTGGTGGATAGGGCTAAGAGCTCAAGGGAGATCTCTAGAGGTCAAAATGGGATCTATGGTCAATGAATCTCAGGAAGGTTTCTTCAAGAAGATTAGATGGATTTAGGGGTGTACCAAAGGATTTGGAAGACTCATTTGAGTCTTAATTTTAGGGAATTGACACATTAAAAGGAAGTTTGTGGAGTAAAAGATGACAATGGGATCATATTATGTGAAAATTGGTGTTTAATGTGTAAACGCCATATAACTTAGTGCTAGGAATGTATTATGATTAAGTATGAGAAGATACATCAAGGAGAGGTCAAAACTAGAACTTTTGGATAAGTTTCAATTACACAATTTAGGTAGTTTTGCATTTCGTGCCAATCTTGGGATTTGGAGTAGTATTGTTTGAAAATATATTTTTCCCAAGTAAAGGCTCCACAAATCTCTACATAAAATTTCAGATTTTTTGGTGATTTTTGGAATTAACTACGCATTTATCAAATTTGGACTGAAAACTAGGAATTCACAGGTATCAGGGTAGTCGACTGAACTCTCGGGTTAGTTCCTCAGTCAACTGCCCTTGGGGCAGACGACTGATGTTTCGGTAAGTTTTTGAATTAAGAGTACCAGTCGACTGATGTTGGATCAGTCGACTGATCTTTCAGGTTTGTGATTTCTGAGGGTTTTTCAGAAATAATTTGGGTTCTCCTTGGCACTAGGGGTAGGATTGCTTAGGGTAATCTTTTTGATAATGTCAAAGGGGGAGAATTTGTGGTGTTAAGTTAGGTTTAACTTAACATGGGAGAACTTGTGGTGTTAAGGTGGGTATAACTTAACTTGGTGTTGTGAGTGAGAATTGAAAATTAGGAGAGGGCATAGGTTAAGGGGGAGGTTGCCTCTTGGATACTATGCTTTTAATTTTCAATTGCTATTGTTGTTATTTTACCTAACTTAAACATATTGTCACACATCAAAAAAGGGTAGATTGTTAGGGGCAATCGGCCCATGTATGATCTGGAGGATCATAGGTTTTAATGTGTGTGTCAATATGGTTAAGTTAGGATTTTATTGTGTTCTAATATATGTATGTAAGTGTGTAGGTTTGCAGGTACACATAGACTTGGTTGGATGTCTTCAGGTGAAGGGTGGCATGGAGGCAAGCTGTGGGCTTGTGTGCACATCCGAGGGACCATGGACAAAGCAGGGACAATGAGCTGAGGGAAGCGGACTTCGAGGCGTACGTGAAGGATGGCATGGAGGCAAACCGCGGGCTTGTGTGCGTATCCGAGGGACGAGGGCCAAAGTCGAAGAGGGCGTGAAGGCGACGGATCAAGGCTAATGAAGCAGAGACGATGAGCCGAGTGACACGGACTTCTAGGCATGCGTGAAGGATGACATGGAGGCAAGCCGAGGGCTTTCGTGCGTATCTAAGGGACGGGAGCCGAAGATGAAGAGGGCGTGAAGGCAATAGATCGAGACTGCTATTTGAAGAGTCAACCAGGTCGTGAGGGTCCGAGTGTTGAGTAATTGTACTCGGGAACTAAGCCGGGACGAGTGCGGAGAGAAATATACTCGGGAAGGGCAACCCTAGGCTTAGGGAAGGACCAGTCGACTGCCCCAAGGGCAGTCGACTAGTGTGGCCAGAATTCGAAAGGTCAGGCTTGAATTTCGAATTCCCAAGAGGCCAGTCGACTGCCCCAGGGGCAGTCGACTAATAATGGTCACATTTTAGCTCGAGCGCTATTTAAGGGAGTTCGTTTAGGGCTTTTCATCCTTGTCGAAACCTGCTTGGATAGAGCTAGTTAGTAGTCTATTGTGCTCAAGTAGTGTCCAGAGGTTGTGGTGAGGATTCTCCACCCATAAGGAGCTATAAGATCTAGCCGGAGGTGCTCCGGGGAATCATCCACCGATGAATTAGGGATCGCCCACCTTACGGGTAGCCGTGGAGTAGGAGTTTTATCTCCGAACCACGTAATTAGCTGTGTTTCTTTTCGTTAGTTTTGTTTTTATTTAGTATATTCCGCTTTCGCATTAATGATTGTAGGAAGAAAGTCGAAAGAAACTATTCACCCCCCATAGCTTGACGGTGACGATCTATCAATTACCTCCTTATCCGCCTCCGCTTCTTCCGTTTAATTCTTGGTCCAATACCGAGGTTGGAAGCGTTTTCCCTTTTTGTCTATTAGAGCTTCAAATTGCATTTCCAGTGTGGTCCAATGATCCCAATCAATTTGAACCATGTCTCCAAGCGTTTCCTCCAATAATCAAAGTCATCTCGATCGTACAGAGGTGGGATCCGAATATACCATCCAAGCGGACCTTCCGACTCCATCTTCCTCTAGCACCTTTTGATCTCCCGGCGATTAGTCCGTAGATGAGCGACCTTTGCTCTGATACCACTTGTTAGGAATGTGATCGTCAAGCTAGAGGGGGGGTGAATAGCTTTTTCTTGGTTCGTTCTTCCTACGATGTTAGCGTGCGCAAGCGGAAACAATAATAACACGAATAAAACAAATGCTAACACCAACCTTTACGTGGTTCGGAGATGACGCTCCTACTCCACGACTGTCCGTAAGGTGGACGCTCCCTTGATCCTTTGGTGGATCACTCCCCGGATGCCCTCCGGCTACCTCGTGTAGCTCCTTGTGGGTGGAGAAACCTCGCCACAAACCAACCTTCACTTCTGAGCTCTTACAATACTATTTGTCCTTTAACCAAAGCCAAATTCGTTAAGAAGTTTCAGCCAAAACCGAGCCCCTTTAAATAGTGCTCAAGGCTAAGAACCTCGCTACCAGTCAACTGGTCCATTACCAGTCGACTGATCCCACTCAAATTCGACTGTTACAAGCCCAACGTTTGAATTCCAGCCACACCAGTCGACTGCTCCAGGGGTAGTCAACTGGTCCATTGCCAGTCGACTGATATTTCTATTAGTTTGAGTTCCCCTGCTGGCAGTCGACTGATCCATTCCCAATCAATTGCCCAGCTTACAAATTCACTCTCCCTCACTCCGAAGACCCTCCTTCACGTATGCCTTCAAGTCCACTCCCTTGGCTCGCCCCTTGAAGTCCTCTTCCACCGGTTGTCGTCCCTCAGATGCGCACGCAAGCCCTCAGCTTACCTCCATGTCATCCTTCACATATGCCCTTAGAAGTCCACTTCCCCAGCATGCCCTTGGAGTCCTCTTCCCTCGGCTCTCGTCCGTCGGATGCGTCCTCCATGTGTGACTCACCAAGTCCTGCAAACTCAATCACACATATCAACCACAAAGGTAAACCTAACTTAAACCTTTTGCCCAAATATCAAAACACATGGTCACTCTGGACCATAGATTTCCCCAACACTTGTATCCTGAGAAACGGACGTCCATTATTATAACATCGAAGCATAGCCGGAAGAGGACAAATCTATTTTAAGGAAACTACTTTACGCAGACCTCGGCAACTCTTACTTTCACTCCAAGTCGGGAACTCCAGGTCATGAGTTTGTACTTAACTCTACGACTCAGGAATCTATAGCTCGAGAACCTCCAGATCGGGAGTTTGTACATAAACTATACGACTCAGGAATCTACAACGCAGGAGTCTACCGGTCAGGAGTCTGTACTTACACTCTGTGACTTGGGAATCTACAACCTAGGAGTCTCTAGGTCGGGAGTATGTACTTAGACTCTACAACTCAGGAATCTGCAACTCAGGAGTTGGACTCAGGAGCCTCCAAGCTGTAACGCCCGTTTTTTTTTTCTTTCCATAAAGCGGCATTACGTTAACATGGATAGGGCAGGTGGACATCATAATGCAGCGGAAAAACTTTAAACTTACACCTACCTGTACCTACTACGATTCCTAATATGATGACATGGGAACTTGGCATATTAACTTCATACTTAGCATCATATCATGTCATACTTAGCATTAGGTCATAGAGTCACATAAGTCATCATTCAAGCACATAAGCAGCAAAGGTAAAGTTCTAGCATAAGACGAGTAAACATATTGTCTTCATGGCCAAGTCACTACCACACACATGCATTCTTGCCCTCCTGCTGCTTCCTTACTATCCCTTTGTGTGATCTGCGGTATAAGGAAATAAGACTATAAGCACACAGGCTTAGTAAGACTCTTTCCTACTCACTAAAACCATTCATCACTTAATAATGAGCACATGAAACCTTAACATACTTGGTGCTCTACTTAGAACATAAGCATCTAGGATCACTTAGCATATATTTGACATGGCATGAACATAAACATAATAAACATTCTTAGCATGACATGATACATGGCATAAACCTAACATAAATAAACATTCCTAGCATGGCATGATACATGGCATAACCATAAACATAAATAAACATTCCTAGCATGACATGATACATGGCATAACCATAAACATAATAAACATTCTTAGCAGGGCATGATACATGGCATAAACCTAAACATAAATAAACATTCCTAGCAGGGCATGATACATGGCATAAACCTAAACATAAATAAACATTCTTAGCATGACATGATACATGGCGTAACCATAAACATAATAAACATTCTTAGCATGGCATGATACATGGCATAAACCTAAACATAAATAAACATTCTTAGCATGGCATGATACGTGGCATAAACATAAACATAAGCATAAATCGTTTACTATCATGCATATTTTCTTGACATGAAACATAAGCATAAGACATTACAATCATGGCAGAATGCATAACATGAATGAATGCATAAGTCTAATGCATATACATAAGGATGCTTAACTTTTAAAATCATACTTTTAAATACTTAAACATAATCATAACATCATTGGGGGTCCCTGGCTTGTACCACATACATACATCATAAGCGCGCATCCCTAAGTAAATATGAGGTAGCGAGCCCCGACCTACTAGGGTAAGGACAGCATAGTCGGTAGTCCCAAAACCGGGGCATTCTTAAGGTGCCCATCCCTGTTGCACAGCTTCGGTAGTGCCAGAACCGTGGACAGCATAATTGGTAGTCCAGAACCGGGGTGTTCTTAAGGTGCCAATCCCTTGGACCCATACATCGGTCCGGTACAAGCCCATTCATAAAGTAAAATACTTCACATGCTTCAACATTCATACATCATGGCATGCATCTTTATTCATAAACATAGCATGCATCTTCGTTCATAAACATGACATGCATCTTCATTCATAAAACATGGCATGCATCTTCATTCATAAACATGTTACCTATTATCCAAGTGCATGACATAGAACATAAGACATTCATAAATAAACCCTATTAAGCATGGCATCCAAACATACACACATGAAAGATGGTGCTTAAGGTTAGGGTATAGGTAACTTAATTTCTACCACATGCTTGAACCTTTCTATATACTTCATAATAAAGCATAAACCATCATTCTTCGAACCCTAACTCCACCCAAACCCTAGTGACCATGCTTGGCCGAAACCTACAAGGGAGGGATTCCATCATTCAATGACATGTAAGGTAGCATAAGGAAAAAGAAACAACCATACAATACATCTAAGGCCATAAGGGGCCATTAGGGCTCATGATTAGGGTTTACCCTAACTCTTAGCCCTATTTTTCTAGGGTTGGCCGAAACATGCTTGGACCATGGGTGCTTGAATAAATTCGTAAAATTTCCAATTAATCATCTAACACCTTCCATACCATACCATAGGAGCCATTGGACCCCTTACTTGAGGTAAGCCCCAACTTCATGCCCTAGAACCCTTCTTGGCCGAAACCTTTAGGGCCACAAGGCCTTGTGAAAATTCACACAAATCACCTTCAACCTCCCTTTGAATCATGGGGATACCCAAAGCACATACTTGAAAGGTTAGGTCCAATCCTAACCAAAGAATCATGGTGAGGGTCTCAAACCCTAAGGGGTCTTTTAGAGTGCTCCAAAAATTCCTCAAAAATTATATTTAATCTATGTTCATCATGATAACACATTATAAAACATGAGAGGAGTTTTAAACATCACCTTGGACCCAAAACCTATAGTGGCCAAAACCTAGGTTAGGGTTCATGGCTCTTTTCCTTTTTTTTCAACATAAAATTCAAACAAGACTTTCATATCATGGTAAACTTCAAGGAGAGCTATTATACCACAGGTGAGGGAGTCTTACATTGGTTAATCTTGATTATAGACCTTAGATTTGGGTGAAGGATGAAGATCTTGTTGCCTCTTGACCACCCCTAACCTTTGTACCCTTGCAAAAGCCTTGGATCTTGGAGATGGAGCCTTAGGTGAACCTTTTCCAAGGGAGAATCCCCTCTTGGGGTTTCGGCTAGAGTGAGGGAGGAGGAAGAAGAAAAGTGGATTTGATGGAAGGAAGGAAGTAACTCTCATTCCCCCTCTTTATAACACATTAAGGAGGGTAAGTGAAGAGTCATGGTGTCTCTTCATTTTCCCTAAGCTTTAACCATAATCCACTTCATTTCCTCATAGTACTCCCTCGCTAGGTGAATTGGTTACAGAATGCATGGTTGTACAAGAGGTCCAAGGTTCAATCCTTGGTGCATGCACTAATTTTCCATTTTATTTTTATTTTATTTTTCTATTATTTCGAAAATCCCTTAAAAATTCCCCCATAATTATATTAATATTTCTCATTAAAATCCCTTTATATTTCTATAAATTTTTACCTAAGATTCACCAATAATCATGGTACTAGAAAGCCTATATAAGGCCCATTAGTGCCTATTTCCCCAATTTAAATGGAAAAAGCATGGATTTCTAGGTTAAAATTCGTGTTAATGTTCCTAGGTCCCTCGGAAAATTTTCTAGACATGCTCAATATTTTAAAGAAATATTAGAAAAATTTTCTGGGTCGTTACAATCCCCTATACCTCGTGAAAGTTCGTCCTCGAACTTAGAATAGCTCCGGGTACTTGCGCCTCATCTCGTCCTCGCGTTCCCAGGTAGCTTCTTCGAACCGTTGACTTTGCCATAGAACCTTGACTAAGGGTACTTCCTTACTCCTTAGCTTCTTAACTTCCCGATCCAAGATCTGGATAGGTCTGCTTTCATAGCTTAGGTCCTCCTGCACTTGTACTGTCTGTGGCTCGATCACTCGGTCTATATTTGGGATACACTTTTTAAGCGTTGACACATGGAACACATTATGAATGGCCGACATCTCTGGAGGCAGCTCCAGCTCATATGCCACTTTACCAACTCTTTTCAGAATCAGGTACGGCCCCACATAACGCAGACATAGTTTTCCTTTCCTCCCAAATCTTGTCACCCCTTTCATAGGAGCCACTTTGAGGAACACCAAATCTCCAACATTAAATTCCAGTGGTCTACGCTGGACATCGGCATAACTCTTCTGCCGGCTCTGAGCAGCCTCTATCCGTTGTCAAATATTCTGTATAGCTCGGGTGGTGCTGTCAATGACATCCGTTGTGAGCCCCATTTCCTTCTTTTCGCCACCCTCGTACCAACAGATCGGAGACCTACATCTCCTCCCATACAAGGCTTCATAAGGTGTCATTCCAATAGTAGCTTGGTAGCTATTGTTATAAGCGAATTCCGCTAAGCATAGATATCGACACCAACTCCCTTTGAAATCCAAGGCACAAGCTCGCAACATGTCTTCTAGTACTTGATTCACCCGTTCAGTTTGCCCATCAGTCTGAGGGTGAAAGGCGGTGCTAAATCGTAATTTAGTGCCGAGAGACTTCTGAACACACTCCCAAAAATGCGAAGTAAAGCGATCATCCCTATCTGAGATGATGGTTTTGGGAACTCCATGAAGTCTGATTATCTCCTTAACATATAATTGAGCCAGTTGTTCCATTGAATCAGTCATCTTGATTGCCAGGAAGTGAGCAGACTTCGTCAGCCTGTCCACAATTACCCAAATCGCATCATATCCATTCGTAGTCCTAGGAAGCCCTGAAATAAAATACATAGAGATGTCTTCCCATTTCCACTCCGGAATTGCGAGTGGCTGCAGAACTCCTCCGGGTCGCTGGTGTTCTGCTTTTACTTGCTGGCAAGTTATGCAAGTACTAACATGATGAGCCACATCCCTCTTCATACCGGACCACCAAAACTTCTCCGTCAGATCTTGATACATCTTGGTGGATCCTGGGTGCATCGAATAAGGGGTTCCGTGAGCTTCTGCCAGTATTTCCCTTCGAAGCTCCGGATCATTAGGAATACATAGACGATCCCTAAGGTAAAGTACTCCCCCTTTGGCGATATGAAAACCATCGCCCTTTCCTTCTAGGATCTCCTGTTTTATTTTCTGAAGACCCAGATCACCATTTTGTTTTTCCAATATGTCCTCAAATAGCGTGGGTGATATGGTCATGGTGGAAAGTCGTCCGGAGATGACCTTGACCCCAAAATTCATAATTTCTTCTTTGAGTGGTCGGGGTAATATGGCTATGGACATCAAGGTGGCACTTGACTTCCGGCTGAGTGCATCGGCCACTTTATTTGCCTTCCCTGGATGGTAGAAGATCTCGCAGTCGTAGTCCTTCACCAACTCAAGCCATCGGCGTTGTCTCATATTCAGGTCTTTCTGAGTGAGGAAATATCGCAGACTCTGGTGGTCTGTATAAATCTTACACTGCACTCCATATAGATAATGCCTCCATATTTTAAGAGCGAAGACCACCGCGGCCAGTTCCAGATCATGAGTGGGGTAATTCTGTTCATATTCCTTGAGTTGTCTAGAGGCGTAGGCAATAACCTTTCCATTCTACATAAGTACAGCTCCAAGTCCTAGTTTGGAGGCATCACTATACATGTTGAAGCTCTGATTACATTCCGGAAGGGTAAGGATTGGAGCGCTTGTAAGTCTCCTTTTTATTTCCAAGAAACTCCTTTCACAGTTTTCTGTCCATTCATACTTCTTATCCTTCCGGGTGAGAGCCATTAAAGGGGCTGCAATCCTCGAGAAGTCCTCCACAAATTTTCTATAATAGCTTGCCAGCCCAAGAAAACTTCTGATTTCCCTGGCGTTCTTCGGTCGGCTCCAGTTATTCACAGCTTCAATCTTTATTGGATCTACCATAACTCCGTCTTTGGAAATAATATGACCCAAAAAGCCCACTTGGTCGAGTCAGAACTCGCATTTGGAAAATTTTGCGTACAGTTGCTTTTCCCGAAGAATCTCTAATACTATCTTCAGGTGCTCAGCGTGCTCTTCTTGGGTCCTCGAATAAATAAGGATATCATCGATGAAGACGATCACAAATTTGTCGAGGAACGACGAGAATACCCGATTCATAAGGTCCATAAACATAGCGGGAGCATTCGTCACGCCGAAGGGCATAACCACAAACTCAAAGTGCCCGTACCTTGTTCGGAAAGCCGTCTTTGGAATATCCTCCTGTTTTACTCTAACTTGATGGTAACCAGACCTCAAATCAATTTTTGAGAAAACAGTGGCTCCCTTTAATTGGTCAAACAGGTCATCTATCCTCGAAAGGGGATACCTGTTCTTGATCGTTACGTTGTTCAGCGCTCGGTAATCTATACACATTTGCATAGTTCTATCCTTCTTCTTCACAAACAGTACCGGAGCTCCCCACGGGGAATGACTAGGGCGAATAAATCCCTTATCCAGCAACTCCTGTAGTTGTTCCTGAAGCTCCTTTAATTCAACCGGCGCCATACGGTAAGGTGCCTTGGAGATCGGGTTAGTACCAGGAACCAATTCGATCTCAAATTCCACTTCTTTATCAGGAGCTAATCCTGGTAATTCATCTGGGAAAATCTCTAGGTAATCGCATACCACCCGAACATCTTCCAGCTTCTGGTTCTTCACTTGACTAGCATCAACCACATATGCTAGAAATCCAGTACATCCTTTGTCTAACATTTTCTGGGCTTGGAGAGTTGATAAATATTTCCCGGTTCTTTTCCTTGGCTCTCCGATGAATTCGAACCTAGAACCTGCCTCAGGTCGGAAGACCACCTTTCTCTTACGGCACTCAATAGAAGTACCGTATTTATCCAGGAAATCCATTCCCAATATAACATCATAATCTTGCATGTCGAGTACTATCAGATCGCAGTAAAGTTCCCTTCCTGCAATTCCGACCGGCACCGCACGCAGCACATGAGTGGATGTCATTATTTCCCCCGAAGGTAGGGTCGTTAAGAACCTACAGTCTAACACTTGCGGACGCCTATCTATCTTCTTGGTATATGGCACAGAAATGAACGAGTGCGTTGCCCCAGTATCAAATAATGCAGTAGCATACTGACTAAAAATAAGTATCTGACCTGTGACAACCATAGAAGCTTCCGCAGCGTCTTCCTTGGTAACCGAGAAAACCCTGGCATTCATCATAGTCGGTTGGGCCTCCAGCATCGGGGTACCTTCTGGTTCAGCTTGCATATAGTATAGTTTCGCTGGGGCACCTTGGTACTGGACGAGTTGTTGGGAAGGTGTCTGGCTCCTGGTAGGACAGTAAGCCACCATATGCCCTTCCACTCCACAGGTGAAGCACCGATTCGTACCTCTTCGGCATTCCCCAGGGTGTCGTTTTCCGCATGTTGCGCACAGGATAGGCTTGACCGATTTATTTGTTGGGCCTCCTTGAGGGTTGTTCCATGACTTCCGTTTACCACTCTGATCTCCCTTCCAGTTGTTATTGACGCCCTGGGGTTTTTGCCCTCCTAAGCGGTGATGAAAGGAAAACATCAAAAATAATGGAAGGAAGAATCGAGAATCCCGGAGTGAACTTAATCCTTACTTTCATTTAGCGCCTTCCTTTGTTGATTGATATTGTTTAGATAGTGCTCAGTGAGTAGGGCGCTACCAAACAACTCCTCGGCGGTCTGCGGTCGGTTAACTCCGCCAGCCACGTTCAGAGCTATTTCGGGCCGCAACATTTTCAGCATAAGTCGGACCCTTTCTTTCTCGGTGCGGACCAGCTCAGGGCATAGGCGAGCTAGTCGATTGAATTTCTTCACGGCTTCATTGACCGAGAGGTCACCCTGTCGAAATTCCGTGAACTCGTCGTAATGTCTGTTGGTGACACGCATGTTGAAGAATTCCTCGAAGAACTCCGACTCGAAGTCAAACCAAGTCATCTGGCCCACTTGTCTTTTGGCCTTGACCCTCTCCCACCACATTCTGGCATCTCCAGAAAGGCAGAAGGACGCACACTTGATCTTTTCATGCTCCGGCCAGTCTAGCAGCTCCATGGTACTTTCCACTGTCTTGAACCATGCTTGGGCGTCCCACGGTTCGCCAACACCCGAGAAATTTTCCGGTTTCAGCTTCAACCACTGAATCAGATAAGCCACTTGACGTGATGCAGTGCTCGGGACTGTCGGAGGGTTCTGCGTAACTGTGGGCGCAACGGGTATAGCAGTCTGGTTCACTAGTGGAGTAGTGGAATTTTCTTGCTGGTTCATCAAGGTATTAATGGTTTGTTGCTGCTCCGTGACTTGACGCTGGAGCTGGGTTACTAATTGCACCAGGTCAGGCGATGGGGTTGCCTCGTTAAGTCAGTTACTCTGTCTTCTAGCCATGTTTTTCTTCACCAAAGACAAGTATGGCCAATATCAATTTTTTTTTCTACCCCTATATTATTCTAAATATTTAATTCATAAAAGAAGATAAAATATCGTTCATCGTTATATATCCTAGAGTACTTTTTATCATAAACATCGTTCATACTTGCATATCCCAAAACCATAAAACATCCTAGAAGTGCTTACTACTATAAGATACGTAAAGAGGTACTTACTTGGAAGCTGCAGGAAGAGGGCTTGATGCGTGTGTAGTGAGATGGTAACCGCTCTGATACCAACCTGTAACGCCCGCTTTTTTTTTCTTTACATAAGGCGGCGTTACGTTAACATGGATAGGGCAGGTGGACATCATAATGCAGCGGAAAAACTTTAAACTTACACCTACCTGTACCGACTACCATTCCTAACATGATGACATGGGAACTTGGCATATTAACTTCATACTTAGCATCATATCATGTCATACTTAGCATTAGGTCATAGAGTCACATAAGTCATCATTCAAACACATAAGCAGCAAAAGTAAAGTTCTAGCATAAGACGAGTAAACATATTGTCTTCTTGGCCAAGTCACTACCACACACATGCATTCTTGTCCTCCTGCTGCTTCCTTACTGTCCCCTTGTGTGATCTGCGGTATAAGGAAATAAGACTATAAGCACACAGGCTTAGTAAGACTCATTCCTACTCACGAAAACCATTCATCACTTAATAATGAGCACATGAAACCTTAACATACTTGGTGCTCTACTTAGAACATAAGTATCTAGGATCACTTAGCATATATTTGACATGGCATGAACATAAACATAATAAACATTCTTAGCATGGCATGATACATGGCATAAACCTAACATAAATAAACATTCCTAGCATGGCATGATACATGGCATAACCATAAACATAAATAAACATTCCTAGAATGGCATGATACATGGCATAACCATAAACATAATAAACATTCTTAGCAGGGCATGATACATGGCATAAACCTAAACATAAATAAACATTCTTAGCAGGGCATGATACATGGCATAAACCTAAACATAAATAAACATTCTTAGCATGGCATGATACATGGCGTAACCATAAACATAATAAACATTCTTAGCATGGCATGATACATGGCATAAACCTAAACATAAATAAACATTCTTAGCATGGCATGATACGTGGCATAAACATAAACATAAGCATAAATCGTTTACTATCATGCATATTTTCTTGACATGAAACATAAGCATAAGACATTACTATCATGGCAGAATGCATAACATGAATGAATGCATAAGTCTAAAGCATATACATAAGGATGCTTAACTTTTAAAATCATACTTTTAAATACTTAAACATAATCATAACATCATTGGGGGTCCCCGGCTTGTACCACATACATACATCATAAGCGTGCATCCCTAAGTAAATACGAGGTAGCGAGCCCCGACCTACTAGGGTAAGGACAGCATAGTCGGTAGTCCCAAAACCGGGGTGTTCTTAAGGTGCCCATCCCTGTTGCACAGCTTCGGTAGTGCCAGAACCGTGGACAGCATAGTCGGTAGTTCAGAACTGGGGCGTTCTTAAGGTGCCCATCCCTTGGACCCATACTTCGGTCCAGTACAAGCTCATTCATAAAGTAAAATACTTCACATACTTCATCATTCATACATCATGGCATGCATCTTTATTCATAAACATAGCATGCATCTTCGTTCATAAACATGACATGCATCTTCATTCATAAAACATGGCATGCATCTTCATTCATAAACATGTTACCTATTATCCAAGTGCATGGCATAGAACATAAGATATTCATAAATAAACCCTATTAAGCATGGCATCCAAACATATACACATGAAACATGGTGCTTAAGGTTAGGGTTATAGGTAACTTAATTTCTACCACATGCTTGAACCTTTCTATATACTTCATAATAAAGCATAAACCATCATTCTTCGAACCCTAACTCCACCCAAACCCTAGTGACCATGCTTGGCCGAAACCTACAAGGGAGGGATTCCATCATTCAATGACATGTAAGGTAGCATAAGGAAAAAGAAACAACCATACAATACATCTAAGGCTATAAGGGGCCATTAGGGCTCATGATTAGGGTTTACCCTAACTCTTAGCCCTATTTTTCTAGGGTTGGCCGAAACATGCTTGGACCATGGGTGCTTGAATAAATTCGTAAAATTTCCAATTAATCATCTAACACCTTCCATACCATACCATAGGAGCCATTGGACCCCTTACTTGAGGTAAGCCCCAACTTCATGCCCTAGAACCCTTCTTGGCCGAAACCTTTAGGGCCACAAGGCCTTGTGAAAATTCACACAAATCACCTTCAACCTCCCTTTGAATCATGGGGATACCCAAAGCACATACTTGAAAGGTTAGGTCCAATCCTAACCAAAGAATCATGGTGAGGGTCTCAAACCCTAAGGGGTCTTTAGAGTACTCCAAAAATTCCCCAAAAATTATATTTATTCTATGTTCATCATGATAACACATTAGAAAACATGAGAGGAGTTTTTAACATCACCTTGGACCCAAAACCTATAGTGGCCGAAACCTAGGTTAGGGTTCATGGCTCTTTTCCCTTTTTTTCAACATAAAATTCAAACAAGACTTTCATATCATGGTAAACTTCAAGGAGAGCTATTATACCACAGGTGAAGGAGTCTTACATTGTTTAATCTTGATTGTAGACCTTAGATTTGGGAGAAGGATGAAGATCTTGTTGCCTCTTGACCACCCCTAACCTTTGTACCCTTGCAAAAGCCTTGGATCTTGGAGATGGAGCCTTAGGTGAACCTTTTCCAAGGGAGAATCCCCTCTTGGGGTTTCAGCTAGAGTGAGGGAGGAGGAAGAAGAAAGGTGGATTTGATGGAAGGAAGGAAGTAACTCCCATTCCCCCTCTTTATAACACATTAAGGAGGGTAAGTGAAGAGTCATGGTGTCTCTTCATTTTCCCTAAGCCTTAACCATAACCCACTTCATTTCCTCATAGCACTCCCTGGCTAGGTGAATTGGTTAGAGCATGCATGATTGTACAAGAGGTCCAAGGTTCAATCCTTGGTGCATGCACTAATTTTCTATTTTATTTTTATTTTATTTTTCTATTATTTCGAAAATCCCTTAAAAATTCCCCCATAATTATATTAATATTTCTCATTAAAATCCCTTTATATTTCTATAAATTTTTACCTAAGATTCACCAATAATCTTGGTACTAGAAAGCCTATATAAGGCCCATTAGTGCCTATTTCCCCAATTTAAATGGAAAAAGCATGGATTTCTAGGTTAAAATTCGTGTTAATGTTCCTAGGTCCCTCGGAAAATTATCTAGACATGCTCAATATTTTAAAGAAATATTAGGAAAATTTTTCGGGCCGTTACACAAGCCGAGAGTATGCACTTAGCCTTTGTGCTCGGGAGTCGAACTGAACAGCCTCCAAGTCGGGAGCCTCAAGTCGGTAGTCTATACTTTAACTCTGCATTAGAGAGTCTACACATGCATTCAAGGCAACTTAGTGTAGGGTATGGCTTGGTAGGTTTCCTCAGCGAATACCTTGTCAATCCGAGAGACCTCTCCATATCTACGGATTAAAATTTAATCCGAATAGAGAGCCATCTCCCATCGACCGTCTCGTGCCGTATCGAACGATCCAAATTACAACTTAGCCAATTACCAAAATCGGCCTTGTAATTTGCTCGACCATTCGACCGTGGAAAAGGTGATGAGTTGTCGCCGGCTTTTGTGTTTATGGTCGGGGTCCAGTTAATAATTTATTCATCAAGATTCGGAATCAAAATAATAAATTATCAAACATAAAATGATGAGACGAACAAGACAAGCACATAATTGGCATAAGGTTAATTAAAAGAGCATAGGGAAAGATATACCTTCCCGATCACCTCGCGGTCTTCTACCTTATGTCCCTCCCTTCGCGGACATCGTGTGGGCGATGATCTACCATGATCCAAGATCACCGAGAGCTCCAAAATAATCCTATCTTCTAGCCGACCAAAACCCTAGTCCCTAGGGTTTGCGCCGCCGGCCTCCTTCCCTCTCCCTTTGCGCCGCCGACCGTCGGAGCTGCCTCCAAGCCTCCAGACTAGCAGCCCACTTTGAGAGGCTTTATAGAAGATGAAGGAGAAGATCTCCTTCCTTTCTTACCCGACTCAAGCCTAGAAGCCCTCTCCTCCTCACCTTGCGGCGCCGCCGGCCAAGGATCCGTCGCCGCCTCCTTCCGGCCACCCGACCTCCCTCTCTCTCACCGAAGATCGCCACAAAGAAGAGGAGACTCTCCTCTTGTTGTCTAGTGGGGCTTGAACATGGTGAGCTTGAGGAAGGGAGGAGAAAACAAGAGTTCCAATAACTCTTGTTGCCGTGACCTAGGAGAGAGAAGGAGAGAAGATGAAAAATAAGCATGGGGTTGGATTAATTAGATTTTTGCCTTGGTTTCTTGATCTCATAGGGTATTTATAGGGCTAAGATAGGGACCAAGAGGAGGAGTTGGTTCTTGGCACACTAATGGATCTAAACCCGATCCATTAATTAAGATCCATTCCATTAAAGGATCTTAATTAAACTTCCTCTCCAACCCTCATATTTTCATATGGGCTCCACATATTACGAGTCGTCCATCCCCCCATGTTTAAGATCTCGAATTCCCGTTAATTAATTAAATTACTGACAATTTAAATTAATTAACTTCTGGATCCTTGATAAGTACCACTCAGCCTTATCATCGCGCCGGATCAAATCCACCTGCAGGGTTTAGCACGGTGAACCTTTTGAGCTCATCAAGGGGGCATCATCATCCTGACTAACCAGGACATGGATTCCATTAATAATCAATGGAACATCATATTATTAATATTATCTCCCAACTTATCAGGCCTATCGATCTAACTGAATAGATCTCGCCCATTGGTAAATCAAAGAAACAATAATTAATAATATATATCCGTTATTATCTCAGGATTAAGGGATCGTACTCCATAATATAAACTGAGGTCCTATCCAATTATCGAGTCAGTACAAATTGGATAACCTCGGGTTTTGGTCTTGCTCAATGTACTCAAAGCACACTAGTGTAATTCTATAGTCAAGACCAACCATACCTAACTACACTACAACCATCCCGATGCGTTGTCCAATTCCATCTCGGTTGTGAGCCTCTACTTATACTAGGCAGGGAACTGACAACACAATCTTTCGTGTGTCACCACACACCATGTTATCTACAATGCGTAGTATTGGACTTCATGCATGTACTAATGTAAACAGGTACCTAGTATAGTTGTGATTCTCTTTTCATAATAAAGATGTTCATATATAAAAGTCATGTCTTTCAGTATACACAACTTACAATCTCCCACTTATACTTAAAGACATTGCTGCTCTATCACTACCATACATCTGAATCCCATATCCTCCACATGCCGATCAAAAGCTCTAGCTGGAAGAGCTTTAGTGAAAGGATCTGTCAGGTTGTCCTCTGATGCAATCTTGGCGACATCCATTTCTCCTCGCTTTACAATTTCTCGTATCAGGTGGTACTTGCGCTCTATGTGTTTACTCGCCTTATGGGCTCGTGGTTCCTTCGAGTTTGCAACTGCAGCACTGTTATCACAAAAGATTGTGATAGATCTGGACAAACCAGGAATCACATCCAAGTCCATGATGAAGTTTCTACAGCTTCCTTGGCTGCCTCTGAGGCTACCACATATTTAGCTTCCATGGTGGAGTCCGCCACGCACTTCTGCTTGACACTCCTCTAGACAATGGCTCCACCTCCTAAAGAACATAAACCCTGAGGTAGACTTACTCTTGTCCCTATCTGACTGGAAATTTGAGTCCGTATAACCCACAGGGACTAATTGATCTGCCCGATAAACCAGCATATAATCCCTAGTCCATCTCAGGTATTTCAATATATGCTTTACCGTAGTCCAATGTCCCTATCCAGGGTTACACTGATATCTGCTAACCATGCCCATGACAAAACAGATGTCAAGTCTCGTGCACAACATAGCATGCATGCGGCTTCCTACTGCCGAAGCACAAGGAACCGCCTTCTTTTCTCTATCTCCTTTGATATTTTTGGACACATCTCCTTAGATAGAGGAACCCCATGCTTGAAGGGTAGGAAACCCTTCTTGGAGTTTTCCATGCTAAAACGAGACAAGACAGTGTCAACATATGAAGCTTGGGATAAGCATAATATCCTTTTCTAGCGATCCCTTATGACCATGATCCCAAGGATGTGTCCCGCTTCTCCTAAGTCCTTCATATCAAACTGCTTTGATAGCCAGACCCTTACGTCTGATAACACTTTGACATTGTTGCCAATTAACAAAATATCATCTACGTAAAGTACAAGAAACACCACGACGTTTCCGTCATATCTTTTATACACACATGACTCATCCGGGCTTTGAGTAAATCCATATGACTGGATTACTTCATCAAAGCAAATGTTCCAAGACCTTGAAGCTTGCTTCAATCCATAGATGGATCGATTAAGCTTGCATACTAGATGCTCTTTGTCCTTTGCAATGAAACCTTCTGGTTGCTTCATGTAGATGGTCTCCTCAAGACTTCCGTTAAGGAAAGTCATCTTGACATCCATCTGCCACACCTCATAGTCCATATGAGCTGCAATAGATAAGAGAATCCGGATCGACTTAAGCATGGCTACCGACGAAAAGGTCTCCTCATAATCGATACCCTCTTTCTGAGTGTACTCTTTCGCAACAAGCCTTGCTTTGAATGTCTCAACCTTCCCGTCTGATCCTCTCTTTTTCTTGTAGATCCACTTGCATCCAATGGCTTTTACACCATTGGGTGGTTCTACTAGCTCCTAGACATGGTTAGAATCCATCGATTCTATCTCAGAGTTCATTGCCCTTTTGCCAAGAATCTGCATCCTTGTCTTGGAGGGCCTCGTCGTAGGTCCAAGGATCCGGTTCATGTTTACTAGAGACCAAGTCCGAAGACTCTCCCAAAAATATGAACCTTTCAAGCTGTCTCACAACCCTCCAACTGTGACGAGGTGCTACCTGTGTTTCCTTAGTGACACGCGGTGTAGTGACTTGTGGTGTGTCCTCTTGTACAATTGGTCCTAAGGTCGGAATCTCCCCTCTTAACTCTTCAAGCACTAGTCTACTCTTTGGCTTATGGTTCATCACATAATTCTCTTTCAAGAATCTGGCATTTGTGCTAACAATTACCTTTTGATCCTTAGGACTATAGAACAGACCACCCTTCGTTCCTCTAGGGTAGCCTACGAACAGACGTACCTCCGTACGAGATTCCTGTTGATGCAGTCTGGCCCTGATTGTTGTTTTGGTGTTGACACCGATTTTAGTTTAGGTGGATGATTATTGATTATGATTAAGTCCTGGTCGGGGATCAGGCATGGTATGGAAAATCCTAGCTTGGAGGGCTAGGTGTTGGAAAATCATAACCTGGAGGGTTAGGTGTTGAAAATCCTAGCTTGGAGGGCTAGGTGTGTGAGAAGTCCTAATTCGGAAGAGGTGGGTGAAAAGTCCTAGCTTGGAGGGCTAGGTGTGTGAGAAGTCCTAATTCGGAAGAGGTGGGTGAAAAGTCCTAGCTTGGAGGGCTAGGTGAAAAGTCCTAACTTGGAGGGTTAGGTCCAAATTCCCATCTTGGAGAATTAGGTGAAAAAGTCCAGGCTTGGAGGGTCAGGTCCTAGCTTGGAGGGCTAGGATTGGAAAGTCCTAATCCAGAAAAGTTGGGTGAAAAGTCCTAGCTTGGAGGGCTAGGTGAAAAGTCCTAACTTGGAGGGTTAGGTGCAAATTCCCAACTTGGAGGATTAGGTGAGAAATCCTTAGCTTGGAGGGCTAAGGTGGATGAAACCCTAGCTTGGAGGGCTGGGTTGGAGCCCCTGGATCGGTCTGGTGACCGATCAGGGAGTTGGCATGGTGCTCCTTCGTGGATCGGTCCGGTGACCGATCCAGCGATGACTGATCGGTCTGGTGACCGATCAGTGGGTATTCGTATCACCCACTGCTTGGCTCCTGATCGGTCTGGTGACCGATCAGGGAGCAAACAGTGAGGTTGAGTTCCCTTGCTGAACTGCTCCTGATCGGTCTGGTGACCGATCAGGATCACTGTGCAGATCATTCTGGAGAACGATCCAGCATCGCAGGTTCCTCGCTATGATCGATCAGGACGGAGCCTGATCGGTCTGATCACGACCTGATCGATCTGGTGACCGATCAAAGGTTACCTGATCGGTCCAGTGATTGATCAGGGAGTCTGGACTGTGAAACTCAGAAATCGCCTGATAAAGGGGTGGATCGGTCGGGTGATCGACCCACAACCTAGGATCGGTCTGGTGATCGGTCCAGGAAAATCCTAAAGAAGTCGCGATTTCTGATTAAGCGTTGGGGATCGATCAGGACGGATCGTGATCGGTCTGGACCTAGCCTGATCGGTCTGGTGACCAATCAGGAGGCTCTCTGATCGGTCCGGTGACCGATCACTTTAATTCAAATTGCACTGTCAGGCGCTCTAATCGCGCCTGACCATATCCAATTCTCTGCTGCTTACATCTGATACTTGATTTACTATGTGATATGCGGCTCTAACACTCTGATTAAGCTGCAGGTGACAGGGGAGGATTCAAACACTCAAGGAGAAGTCAATGGAGGCTTTCCTTGGAGCAGGTTTGTCCGTTTTCCATCTCAGGTTGCAACGGTTGGAGCCGTAGACTGGAGCTGTAGACTGGAGCTTGGCTGAGGGGATCTCAGGAAGTCCTGGGAGGGCTCAGTGGTAGCTGGCGTTGGCAAAGAGGCAGATGGAGGCTGCAAGAGATGTTGTCACCTGATGCTAAGTGGAGAAACAAAAAGGGTGGAAGAAGGCTTCGAGGAAGAAGAGTTCGTGAACTAAGTTCTTGCCGCGCCTTGTGTTCTCCACAACTTGCTTGCTGTGTTCCTGAAGTTGTCATCACCTTGAGCAAGCGATTGCATTCTTGAAGCAACCATCCATTACTTGAGCGCTTGAAGGAGAGAACAAGAGGCTTGGAGTCCGACAGCGGGAAGACAGGAGGAAGGGTTTCTTGCATGAGATCGCCGCTGGGTGGAGCTCAGGAAAGCTTGCTGTGTTCTTGTCTTTGCTGAGTGCTTGAGTAAGATCTTTCTTGTTGTTTCATTGAGCTTAAACATTTATCTGCGATTGAAATGCTGTGGAGAGGTTTCTCCACCGAGAAGGAGGTTGTCTTCTATCCGGTGCTAACCGGGGCTTAATCTGCCAACGATCAAGGGATCGCCCACCTTAAGGGCATGCCAAGGAGTAGGGGCAAGTTATCCCCGAACCTTGTAAACCCTCCTTGTTAGCGATCTTGCTAGTTGAAGTTGTTTCCCTTCATTTTCTGTATCTGCATTTTCTATTTTCATACTTCCGCTGTGCTACTAACAAAGTGAAGTGCAGAAATTGGATTTGGATCTAAGTGAAAGTGATTGGCTATATTCACCCCCCCTCTCTAGCCATCCGGTTTCTAACAAGTGGTATCAAGCTTGGGGCTCTGTTCACGGCTTAACATCCAAGAGCTATCAACAAGATGGCTTTGAGAGAAGGATTTTCCACCACTCGACCTCCTTTCTTTGATGACGCTGATTTTCAATATTGGAGATCAAAGATGGAGTATTACTTGAAGATGGACATCAATACTTGGTTCGCGGTTAAGGAGGGATTCACCCCTCCTAAGGATGATGAAGGCAAAGAACTTGAGTTGTGGAGATGGACTGCCGAACAAACTCGAAAGAGTGAAGCCGACGCGAAGGCGGTTGTCACTCTACAATGTGGCATGAACAAAGACCAACTCATCAAGGTTGGTCCTTTCACAAGTGCAAAGGACTTGTGGAACAAACTCATTGAGCTTCACGAGGGCACCTGAGACTCAAGAATCGCAAAGAGGGATTTGTTCCTCAACCAACTCCAAAATCTCTCCATGAAGGAGAATGAATCGGTAAGTGAGCTCCATAGCCGGTTCAAGGAAGTCCTCAATGGGCTTCATTCGATTGATGAAAAGGTCGAGAATCGCGACCTTGTGAGGTATGTCTTGAAAGCCTTTCCAAGGAATGCTTTGTGGTCATCCATGGTGGATGCCTACAAAGTTTCCAAGGATCTATCCATTGTAAAGTTAGATGATTTATTTTGTGAGTTGGAATTGCATGAAATAGCTAACAAAGGCCCCAAGGAGAAGGGGATTGCTTTAGTTGCAGGGGACCGATCCAACAAGAAGAAGAAGGAGAAGGAAGTCTCTTCATCTTCATCCTCTTCCGAATCCGAGTCCGATTCCGAAGAAGATGGCAGCGGCTCCTCATCCTCCGAAATGGCGAACTTTGTGAGAAGGATGATGAGAAGGGGTCGACGCTTCAAGAGTAGAGGTAACTCTAGTGAAGCTAAACTTGATAAGACTAATGCATCTTGCATTGAGTGTGGTAGGAAAGGGCACTTCAAGAACGAATGCCCAAAGTGTAACGCACGCTTTTTTTTTTTTCATAAGCGGCGTTACGTTAACATGCTTAGGGCATGTAGACATCATAAGGCAGCGGAATAACTTTAACTTATACATGCCCTGTTACCATTCTTAACTTAAGGACATATGAACCTTAGCATATTAACTTTGAACGTAAGCATCATATCATATCATGTCATACGTAACGTCATGTCATAAGGTTCCATAGGTCATTATTCAGACATATAAGTAACCAAAGTGAAGTTCTAACATAAACAGTAAACATAGAGTTTCCTGGGCCAAGTCACTACTACACACATGCGTTCTTGCCCTCCTGCTGCTTCCATCATTGTCCCCTTGAATGATCTGCGGTATAAGGAAATAAGACTATAAGCACATAGGCTTAGTAAGACTCTTTCCTACTCACAAAACCATTCATCATTCATCATCTCGTAATGAGCATATGAAAACATTAACATACTTGGTGCTCTACTTAGGACATAACATCTTAAATCACTTATCGTATACATAGCATGCATGAACATAAACATAGTAGCATTCTAAGCATGGCATAATACTTGGCATGGACATAAACATAGTAGCATTCTAAGCATGGCATAACACTTGGCATGAACATAAACATAGTAGCATTCTAAGCATGGCATAATACTTGGCATGAACATAAACATAGTAGCATTCTAAGCATGGCATAATACTTGGCACGAACATAAACATAATGAACATTCTTCCTATCATAACATATGAGCATCTTCTTAACATTATCATGGCATAGATCATTTGTTCTCATGCATATTTCTTAACATGAAGCGTAAGCATAAAATCTTATTATCATAGCATAATGCATAACATGAATGGAGGCATGAGTGGAATGCATATACATATATGGATGCTTAGTTTAAAATCATACTTTTCATGAACATACTTTTCATAAACATACTTTTTCATAATGAATGCATGGGCAATGCATATATATCATAAGGATGCTTAATCTTTAAAAACAAACTTTTCATTTCTTAAACATAATCATCATAACATCATTTGGGGTCCCCGGCTTGTACCACATACATACATCATAGCGCGCATCCCTAGTAAATCCGAGGTAGCTAGCCCCGACCTACTAGGGTAAGGACAGCATAATCGGTAGTCCCCGAACCGAGGCGCTTCTTAAGGAGCCCATCCCTGTTGCACAGCTCCGGTAGTGCCAGAACCGTGGACAGCTTCGGTAGTCCATAACCGGGACGTTCTTAAGGTGTCCATCCCTTGGACCCATACTTCGGTCCGGTACAAGCCCATACATAAAGTAAAATACTTTTCATGCTTCATCATTCATAAAACATTCATGGCATACTCATCATAGCATAACTTGTTACGGCTCGGCCCGTCTACCGGCCCATTTACCGGTCCTCTCGACCGTCGTACCGTCGACCATCGATCGAGCCGTTTAGCATATTTATGCCTTAAAGACATAAGCATCATCTTTCATTCATCATACTTGTCATTCATCATTTTCATTCTTAGACATGGCATATGTACACATCATTCATAGAGCATGGCATATCATTCCTAAACATGGCATATCATGCATAACCATGGCATATCATTCATAAACATGACATATCATTCGTAACATGGCATATCATTCATAACATGACATATCATTCATAAACATGACATATCATGCATAACCATGGCATATCATTCATAAACATGGCATATCATTCGTAAACATGGCATATCATTCATAAACATGGCATATCATGCATAACCATGGCATATCATACGTAAACATAGCATATCATTCATAACATGGCATATCATTCATAAACATGACATATCATGCATAACCATGGCATATCATTCGTAAACATGGCATATCATTCATAAATATGGCATATCATGCATAACCATGACATATCATACGTAAACATAGCATATCATTCATAACATGGCCTATCATTTATAAACATAAATCACATCTTACCATAAGGCCCTTGGGACCCTTACTTGTAATAAATCTTAACTTTTATCCTATTAACCCTTATTGGCCGAAACTTGTGGAGTCCCAAGGCCATGTGAAAATTCACATAACCACCATCCATCATCCTTATATCATGGCAACACATAAACATATGCTTGAAGTTAAAGACTCAACCCTAACCCTTGGGTCCTTGGGGTTGGCTGAACCATATGGGCCTCTAGGATGCTCCAAAAATTCACAAAAATTATACATAACTTCTAAACATCATAAGGGAACATCAAATAACATTATCATGATTTTTAACATATTTTTAGATATTTAAATCATGGTGGACGAAACCCTTGAACTTAAGGTTCTGGGTTTTGCTTCTTTCATGTTGGCCGAAACTCTAGGGTGTCCTAGGGTACTCCAAAAATTCCAAAAAATTATACTTAACTTCTAAACATCATAAGGGAACATTAAATAACATTATCATGATTTTTAACATATTTCTATACATTTAAAACATAGTGGACGAAACCCTTGAACTTAAGGTTCTGGGTTTTGCTTCTTTCATGTTGGCCGAAACTCTAGGGTATCCTAGGGTACTAAAAAAATTCCCAAAAATTATACTTAACTTTTAAACATCATAAGAGAATATTAAATAACATTATCATGATTTTTAACATATTTCTAGACATTTAAAACATAGTGGCCGAAACCCTTGAACTTAAGGTTCTGGGTTTTGCTTCTTTCATGTTGGCCGAAACTCTAGGGTATCCTAGGGTACTCCAAAAATTCCCAAAAATTATAATTAACTTCTAAACATCATAAGGGAACATTGAATAGCATTATACATATTTTTATCATAATTTTAGATCTTAAAAACATGGTGGCCGAAACCTTTAAACATAAAGTTCTTGGTTTTCTTTCCTTTCAACATCAAATCCAAAAACTATCCAATATATCATGTTAAAAATCATAAAAATCATAGGGAACTATTATACCACAGGTGAGGGAGTCTTACCTTGGGGTTTCTAAATTTTTAGACCTTGGATGGAGAGAAGGAAGAAGACTTGATGTCTCTTGACCACACCTAGTCCTTGGATCCTTCTAAGAACTTTAGATCTTGAGAGATGGAGCCTTGGTGGAAACTTTTCCAAGGGGAACTCTTCCTTAGAATTTCGGCTAGAATGAGGAGGGAGGAGGGGAGCAAATGCACTTGATGGTGAAGAGAAGTAACCCCCCAAACCCCCTCTTTATAGCTCCTTTAAAGAGGCAAATGAAGAGTCTCTCCATGACCCTTCATCTCCTTCTACTTCTTAACTAACCTCCACTTCATTTACTCATATGTATTCCTTGCTAGGTGAGTTGGTTAAAGCATTCATGGTTGTATAAGAGGTCCAAGGTTCAATTCTTGGCCCATGCACCTTTATTTTTATTTTATTTTTCATTTTATTTAAACCTTTTCCTCCAATTTTCGAAAGTTCCCTTTTATTTCGAAAATTCTCCAAAAATCACCCATAATTATGCTAATATTCTTAAATAAAATTCTTTTATATTTATATTAATTTTACCTAATTTATATTAATTTTACCTAATTAATCCCCATTTTTTGGAGCCCATTTAAAGCTCATTAGTACCTAATTTCTCCATTAAAATAGAAAAATTAGGCTAAGACTTACCCATAATCATGCTAATATGCCTAATTAAATCCTATTTATATTTATACTAATTATTACCGAAATCCACCTATAATCCTGGTACTAAAAAGCCCACATAAAGCCCATTAGTACTTAGTTTTCTCAATTTAAATGAGAAAACATGGATTTTCTAGGCCAAAGTTCTCCTTAATATTTCTAGGTCCCTTGGAAAATTATTTAAACATGCTTAATATTTTAGGAAAATATTAAGAGAATTTTTCGGGTCGTTACACAAAGCTTAAGAAGAAGGAGGAGAAATTCAAAAAGAAAGAAGAAAAATCCAAGAAGAAGAAGAAGGCCTTGAAGGCCACTTGGGATGAGTCATCCTCTAGCTCATCCGATGAAGAGAAGGAGGAGAAGAGCACAAGGCATGTGACACTTATGACTCTTGGAGAGGAAAGCAGTGATGAATCATCCAATTCCTCAAACGCGGCTTCATCATCTTCGGATGATGAAGAGGTAACTTCTCCCGAGCTTGAAAAATATTATAGAGCAATTGCATGTTTAACTAGTATGCTTAAGAAGTCAAAAAATAAGGTTAAAGCATTGCAATTAGAAATTGATCAATTGAAATTATCTAGGGATGATAACATTGATGATTTGCATGTTGAATTGTTAGAAGATGAAATTAAATCATTGAAACTTGAAGTTGAAAAGTTGAAATCCTCTAAGGTTGAGGAAGTGAATGACTTGCATGATGAGTAACTAGTAGAAGAAAACCAATCATTGAAGAGTGAAGTTGAGAAACTCAAGAATATTCTTGAGAAGTTCTCAACTAGCTCTAAGACCCTAGACATGATCTTAAATGCCCAAAGGGTGGTCTACAATAGGGTCGGTATTGGTTACCGTCCTAAAGAACCCTTATTTGTGTCTCTTATGTCTAGGACTGATATGAGACAATCTATGACACCCAAGGGTCAAAAGAAAGTGGTCAAGGCATGGGTGCCTAAGTCTTGTTTAGTTGATGCTTTAGGTCCCAAGGTTTGGGTACCTAAAACTTCTATTTTTCGAATTGTGTAGGTTATGATTGAGGGGGAGCATCTATCAACTTGGTTTGTTGATAGTGGATGCTCCAAACACATGACCGGGGATAGATCATTGTTTACCACACTTCACAAGAAAAGTAAAGGTAATGTTTCATTTGGTAATAATGGTAGTCTTAAGGTCATAGGAATAGGAGACATTCAAATATCCGAATGTCTTAGAATCTCAAATGTCCTTCTAGTCAAGGGGATGAAATTTAATCTCCTAAGTGTGAGTCAATTGTGTGACACGGGTTACATAATTGATTTCCAACCAAGTCAATGTCTAGTTAGACAACATGACACCTTGGACACGGTACTAGTAGGAACAAGAGTAGACAATATTTATCAAGTTTCATTTAAAAGTGCTACTAATGTTTCTGCTAAGTGTTTCATGTCAAAAGAAGAAGAGTCCACACTTTGGCACCGGAGGCTAGCACATGTGAACATGAAGAACATCCGGAAGTTGGGCAACAAGGGGTTAGTCCGTGGCTTACCAAGCATCAAGTATGAGAAAGACAAACTTTGTGATGCATGTCAAATGGGTAAGCAAACAAAATCTGCACATAAAGGTAAAAGCGCTGTAAGTACTTCTACTGCATTAGATTTACTTCACATGGATCTATTTGATTGTAGTACTATCATATCATTGAATGGAAGTAGATATTGTTTTGTGATCATTGATGATTTCACTAGATATACATGGACCTACTTTTTAAAATATAAGGACCAAACCTTAGATGTTTTCATTTCTTTCTGTAGGAGGGTAGAAAATAAAAAATCATTAACAATTAAGACAATTAGAAGTGATCATGGAGGTGAATTTCAAAATTAAAGGTTTTTGGAATTTTGTCAAGATAGGGGTTATAGACATGAGTTTTCTACTCCTAGAACACCACAACAAAATGGGGTTGTAGAGAGGATGAACCGTGTACTTCAAGAGGCAGCACGAAGCATGCTTAATGAGTACTCACTCCCGAGTTACTTATGGGCTGAAGCTGTAAATACAGCTTGCTATGTGCAAAACCGGGTCCTCATTCATAGGTTTTTAGCGAAGACTCTCCATGAACTTTGGTTTGGAAAACCACCTACGGTTAAACACCTTCAGGTGTTTGGTTGTAAGGTGTTCATTCTAAACACCAAGGATCATCTTGGAAAGTTCACGGCGAAGGCTGATGAAGGGATACTAGTCGGGTACTCCCTGGTTAGTAAAGCCTATCGAGTCTACAACAAGAAGTCTAGACTAGTTGAAAAATCTTCTGATGTTGTATTTGAAGAAATTCCAAAAGTCAATGGTTAACCAGAAGATGAAGTCCAATTCGAACTTAGGAGACTAAGTTTGAATGAAAATCCAAATGTTGTTGATGGTGATGAATCCGATGACGGTGAGCCTAGACAATCCATAGATCAGCCGGATCCTAAGGCTGAACTTGTGTCTAATGAGCCCATTCAAGAAGCACCACCAACACCAAGGCAAACTAGATTAGCCTCTAGTCATCCCCAAGACCAAATTGTTGGAGACATCCATCATGGGGTTAGAACTAGATCATTCTTCCGAAATGAGGCTAATGAAGTTGCCCTAATTTCAAAATTGAACCTAGAAAAATTGATGAAGCATTAAATGATCCCGATTGGATTATTGCAATGCAAGATGAACTAGGTCAATTCGAAAGGAGTCAAGTTTGGGACTTAGTCCCTAGACCTAAGAAGACCACCATCATTGGAACCAAATGGGTCTTCAAGAACAAATTGAACCATAAGGGAGAAATCATTAGAAACAAGGCACGCGTGGTAGCCAAGGGCTATAGTCAAGTTGAAGGCCTTGATTATGATGAGACCTATGCTCCCGTGGCATGATTAGAGTCCATTCGATTGATGCTTGCATTTGCAGCACATCGTGGCTTCAAATTATACCAAATCGATGTCAAATCGGCATTTCTAAATGGTTTGATTAGAGAAGAGATCTACGTCGAACAACCACCGGGGTTTGAGAGTTCCGAATTTCCAAACCACGTGTTCAAGCTCAAAAAGGCACTCTATGGCCTTAAACAAGCACCCCGAGCTTGGTATGAGCGTTGTCGACATTCTTAATTGAGAAGGGCTTCGTTAGAGGCCAAATAGACCCTACACTATTTCTACGAAGAGATGGTGACGATATTTTTGTAGCCCAAGTATATGTCGATGACATAATTTATGGCTCAAACAATAAGGGCTATTTAAATGAGTTCATTGGACACATGGAGAGTGAATTTGAAATGAGTCTAGTGGGAGAGTTGACTTTCTTCCTTGGACTTGAAATCAAGCAAACTCGCGATGGTATCCATGTGCACCAATCAAAGTATACACAAGAAATGCTTCAAAAATTCAATATGAGTGATTCAAAAGAGGTAACCACTCCTATGGCTACAAACACAAGACTAGACAATGATGAGAGTGTAAACCCGTTGATTTGACTCAATATCGAAGCATGATAGGTCGTTTGCTATACCTCACAGCTAGTCGACCAGATATTCTTTTTGTTGTGGGTATGTGCGCTAGGTACCAAGTTTGTGCCAAGGAATCTCACCTAATCGCTGTTAAGCGAATTTTGAGATATCTCAAAGGCACAATAGGAGTTGGTCTTTGGTACCCCCGTACCGAATCATTTGATTTAATTGGCTATATGGATTTTGACTACGCTGGATGTAAGTTGGACCGGAAGGGTACAAGTGGGGGTTGCCAATTCTTAGGTTCGTCTTTAGTAAGTTGGTCAAGTCGGAAGCAACATTGTGTTGCTCTCTTCACGACCGAGGCAGAATATATTGCTATGGGAGAGAGTGTAACACCCCAAAATTTCCCATATGAAATATTATGAATTCATGAAACATAATTATTATGAAATTTTATAATGGGCTTGGCTTAATGGGCTTGGATGTGGGTTAGTGCAAAATGTAATAAAAAGAAGATGTAGAAAGGAGGAAGCAGGGATTGAACCTTGAACCTCCTAGTTGCACTAACAATGTCTTAAGCATTGCACCAAGCCATGTTTCAAGTTGAGAGAATAAGAAACATGCTTGTTAAAGCTAGGGAAGTGAAGAGACATGTCCCTTCATAAGAAGAGTATAAATAAGAGAGGGAGAAAAAAGTTACATTTCTTCTTCTTCTTCCCCACTTCAATTTTCGAAAACCTAGAGCCCTTCTTCTCCCTTTCCAATTTCGAAAAGTGCACCCTAGGGTTCTAACCCTAGGGAATTGGAAGGAAGAGGAACCATTCAAGGATCTTGCCCTCTACTAGGGCCAAGAGTGCTAGAGAAGTCTAACAAGGGAAATTCTCATTTCTCCTTCAACCAAGGGTACCCTAAGGAGTAAGAGAAGGAGAAATTCAAGCGAAAGGATGTAAGTATCCCCTCGCCTGCAGTGTAATGGTCATTGTATGTTTGTTTTTTTTCTTCTTCTCCTTGATTGTTTCGAAAATGGGGATTTTCCCCTTGATGAGTTTCGGCCACCCCTTAGGGGAAGGCCTTGGTTACTCCTTAATACATGAGAAGACCCCTTGGAACTTAGGGTATATGTATATGTTATTTCCTTCAAAATGTTGTGAACAAAACCTAGGGTTTTACCCTTGTATAGGTTTCGGCCACTCCAAGGGGGAGACCTTGGTTACTCCTTAATGCATGAGAAGACCCTTGGAACTTAGAGTATACATATATGTTGTGTCCCTTCATTTTGTGATGAGAAAAACTAGGGTTTAGGGTTGGATGGGTTTCGGCCAAGGCATGGGAACTAGGGTTTGTGAGGGTTGAATTATCCTATAATATATATCCATGCTTAGTGTATTGTAAGATAGTGTATACAAGGTGTTTGTATAAATGCCTGTGTGAATGTTTTATTGCAAAAACCCTAATTTCCCCTACCCTATGACTTTCGGCCAACACCCTAAGATTAGGGTTTGTGAAGGTTAAACTACCCTATGGAATATGCTTATGTTGGGGATGATGATATGTATATGCATGTGATGTTTAAATGGAATGTTTGATTGGAAAACTTTAACTTTTAGCATGCTACCACTTCCTATGATATGAGTATGATCTATGTGACCAATCTTGTCATATATATAAGTATATTTAAGTGGTTGAATTATGATGTATATATGAGCATGTCTTATAGCCCATGGGGCACCTTTATGAGATTGCATGTGATGTGTATGTTAAAATGCTTGAAAGGATACTCCACTAAGTATGGGATCAAGAACACCCTTATGTTGTGTGGTGTGTCCCTATGGGATCAGAAACACCCTTGAAGAGTGGTGTGTCCCTTGAGAAGTGAATTTGGAGTACTCCTTAGCATATATGTAAAGACATGATAAGTATTTTATTTTGGAAGTTGTGTACCCGACTCGTAAGGGGGTCGTTAAACAAATCCGGGGTGCATGTTAACGTAAGGTCCTGGCTCCGGTAGGACGTAAGGGTCCTGCTCTAATTGGTTGGTGGCTCGCTACCCCAATCCATTAGGGAACGCGCATTATGTGGTACACAACTGGGCCCTATATGATATGGATGTATTTTTAAGTAATACCTTTATGGAATTGTTTTGAAAAACATTGATTATATGTGAAGGGTATGCTTAAGATACTTTATGCTGCATGCTTAGAGACTTTGATATTTAGTATGCTATGATGAACTCATGTTTATGATTTATTATGTGTACATGTTGTATGCTTTCGTATGGATTTTGCGAGTATGACAGGATCCTTACTAAGCTTTTGTGCTTACTAGTTAAGTGTTGTCTTATGCTGCAGATAAAGGTAAGGAACACTTGAACTAAAGGAAGAGGCAGGAGGGCTGAAGATGTGTGGGGTGGTGGCTCGGGAAAGAAAGATTTCTATATATCTACTTTATTATGCTTTTGTTAGTGACTCCTTGATAAGGAATGTTAGTAATTACCCTTATAATTGATTAGGTTTGATTATGTTGTGAGTTGAACTACTTGTGAACCTTACTATCATGACTCACGTATTACTAAACTTACTATGCACCTACTATGTTCCAATGATTCAAGCATGATATTAGATTGGCATGTATCGACTAGTGTGCTTAGCACTTGTAAATATCACCTGATAGTTAGATAAGCATGCTCAGCACTTAGTCCTCGCACCCTTGCATTGGTTGTTTTAATTTTATGCTAGAAGAAAAGAAAATAATTATATGATTGGTTGTTACGTAACCCCGCCCCGAGAGTAGATATAAGGGCGGGCGTTACAGGTTGGTATCAGAGCAAGTTTCCCCTCCACCACACACACATCAAGCTTCATCCTGCCGCTTCCAAGTAAGAGATCCTAACCTCGCTTTACTTTATTTCATGTACAATAATGATTATATAGAAATGATTTATGCGTGCATAACCAATGAAAGTAGTGTTAACTCTTATGTGGTTATTTATCACCTGTATGATAGATAATAACCAGTAATTGTAAGATATGTGAACATGAACGCTACTTCTTCTTATATATATATGTATGCATTAATAATTTAGAATTTTGGGTAAGAGGGTGATTACATATTGTAATCACTAGTGTACACTACACCGATTGGGTGTGTGTTTTCCTCTGTATATATTTGCGAATTGAAAAAGGAATGGTTTAGTACTAACCATGTCATTTTCTTTTCCAGATGTTGCATGAGGACTACACTGAGAGGTGCCGCGAGCTGATGGAGCGGATAGAGGCAGTTGAGTACTGTCCGACCCGGGGAATTCAAGGCAACATAGGATTTTTGGATCGGCTATTCTGGAAACTGGAGCGGGAAGGGTTTCCAGTCATGGACGATCATAGGATCGGAGCTTTACTTCGTTCATTGCCCAACCTGGCAAGAGAGGTTGCGCATCAGATCTGGGGACAGCACAGATGCTGTATCTCATATGTGGACTTATGTAGGCAGCTTCTCCGCCATGAGTTCCCAGAAGATCTGGGAGACTCGTAGGAGGATCCCGAGCCGTCCGAGGAGGATCCCGAGCCCTCCGAGGAGGATCCTGAGCTGTTCGAGGAGGATCCCGAGCCATTCGAGGAGGATCCCGATCCCTTCGAGGAGGATCCCGAGCCCTTCGAGGAGGATCCCGAGCCATTCGAGGAGGACTTCGAGCCCTTCGAGGAGGATCCCGAGCCCTTTGAGGAGGATCCCGAGATGCTGGAGATGTTCCAGGAAGACCTTGAAGCGGTCGAGGAGATTCTCGAGATTGAAGAAGAAGACCCGATGGGAATAGTAGAGGATCCTGAGGCGGGCCAAAGGGAGATGAGCGAGGAGGTAGTAGTCATCGCTACGATGTTCTTTATTTTGGGCCTAACGGCAGCCCATCTGGCTCGCTGAGTTGGACTAGTTTTGTATGTAGACTTATAAGAATGAATAAAAAAATAAATTTTGAGTGATATAATAAATAAAATCTTATTTACCCGATATTGATCATGCGACACATAAGGACGAATATTACGGAAAACATAATATGAGTTGGGTTACCTATGATCACGATCAAGTATCATTCTTGGGACACGTTATCTCCAAGGAAGGAGTAATGGTGGACCCAATTAAAATCGAAGCCGTGAGTAACTGGACTAGACCCAAGAATGCCAGTGAAATCAGAAGTCTCCTCGGGCTAGCAGGCTATTACAGAAAATTCGTAGAGAACTTCTCTCGGATTGCAGCCCCTATGACAGCTCTTACAAAGAAGGACAAGAAATATGTATGGACCGAGGAATGTGAAAAGTGTTGGTGCAAGTTGCGTCAATGATGTTCCTCTTTAAGTGTTTTAATGTTTGACAATTCACTTAAGTCAGTGATATATTGAACAGACAAAGGGGAGCAAAAGTGAAGTAAACTAAGCTGAAGAAAAGTCCTAGTTAATCTAGGCATCGAAACCCTAAGTCCCAGCGAATGGCTGCTGGGCACCTAGCGAAGGGCTGTTAGGTATCGTAACCCTAAGACTTAGCGAAGGGATGCTAGGCACCTAGCGAAGGGCTGCTAGGCATAGAAGACCTAGCGAAGGATTGCTAGGCACCAGGCGAAGGACCGCTTGGTAACAAAGACCTAGCGAAGGGCTGCTAGGGAATGAAGACCTGGCGAAGGACTGCTAGGCACCTAGCGAAGGATTGCTAGGTAATGAAGTCTTGGTCCAAGGGACTAAGCAACTTAGCTGAGCGATGACTAAGGACAGGAGTAGAGACGGGTCAGGGTTTGGGCGTCTCGAGATCCGGAGTAATCGGAAGCTAAGTAAAAGTCCACCCGAAGGGCTGGGTGGCAACCGTCTCCTGAAAGGAGTAGGTGAAGGGCGAGTTCTCGGGGATAGAAACTCGTGCCGGTTCGACCTAGGGTTTCGTGCAAATCCGAAGTCCGAACTAAGTCCTTAAGCCTTATATTATATGTATATATGCTTTGTGTTTGTGTATCTTGCAGGTAACAAGAACCGGAGACAAAGCAAGCTCAAAAACCCATTTGAAGGCTTTAAGGAGGGCGCCCCCATCAAGGAGGGCGCCCTCACCAACTAGGGCGCCCTGAACAGCCAGGGCGCCCTGAGCCAAGTGTAAAACTGCAGTAAACGTGAAGCAGGCAGAACAGGTGCCAAGCAGGGCGCCCTGAGCATCCGGGGCGCCTTGGTTCAAAGCTGTATTTGCAGTTTCAAACCCAAAACACAGATAAGCCATCATGAGGGCGCCCCGGCTGACCAGGGCGCCCTGGTCAACGCTGTTATCAGCTCCGGCGAAGTAGGCGCAAGGATAAGGTTTGACCGTGTCTTCCGGGGCACCCCCAGCGTATAGGGCGCCCCAGGAGGCCTATATAAGGGGCTTCAACCCCTCTGCTTCAAACACAACTGCCAAGCACTGTTTGATCATTCTGACCGAAGACAATGCGCTAGAAACGAGGCTCTACGACTGGGAGGCTCCAGGAGGAGGTGCGCGGTACTTCGGAGGTCCAGATCGGCCGAGCTTCAGACCTTTTCTCGTTGGTTTGCTTTTTAATTACTCTACTTAAAATTTCCATATATTGCTTGTAATTCTGCACTGTAAGTCGGGTTTCTCCGCCTCCGGAAAGTCCGGAAAGGAGACCAATAGTGGACGGGCGTTCCCGTGCATAGGCCTTGGATGTACTGACCCTGGGGGGTCGGGAACCAAGTAAAAATCCACTGTGTCACTGTCTTGTTTTTCGTTCTATTTATTTTCCGCTGCGTTACTAATATTCTAAGTCTAGAACGAACGAGTTTTCCGCGAAAAGCTTTCACGGTCGATATTCACCCCCCCTCTATCGACGGCACCGGTCCTACAATTGGTATCAGAGCCGAGCCGCTCTTCACCGGACTAACCGCCGACGGAGTAACGACGCCAGGAGTTGAGGGGGAGCCCAGGGGTGAATCAGGTATATTTTTTTAATGTCTAATTTTAAATTGCATATTATTTGTTTCACGTGCAGGGAGAGAGGGCACTATAAAAATCAGTGCCCTACTCGTAAGATTCGGTCTACACCACCGGCGGCAAAGGAGGCACCAGCGCCAGGAAACCGGAGGGACAAAAGCCATATCAGATGCTTCAAGTGCGAAAAATACGGGCATTACAAAAACAAATGTCCGGCGAAGGTACGTAAGATTTACGTTCCAAAAATTTTAAAAGTTCCTGCACTATCTTTAGATAATTCAGTTAATTTTTCTAAATTAGATTTACTGCATAGTAAAATTAGTATTTTGCATGAAAACTTAGAAAATATAGACATGTCTAAAATTTCAGAAATTAATTATTTAATTCAGAACATTAATTTAGCAATTACTAAAATAAATTGTGATAATGTTAATTCAGATAAATCTGATAATTTTTCAGATAAATCTGAATTCAAAAATCTTAAGGATGATCCTAAATTCGAAAATACTTTAGATAATTATGAATTCAAATTTGAAAATCCGTTGTATAATTCTAAATTCGAATTTGAAAATTCTAAATTTAATCCAGAATTTAATTCAGAAAATCTTAAAGATAATTCAGAAATTAATTCTTAAAATCTTAAGGATAATTCTAAAGATAATTATGAGGATAATTCTGAAGATGATATCTCATTAGATAATAATTTAATTATCCCTTTAGATAATCCTGAAACCTTAATTAGTGGCCCAATTTACTCCACCTACTGTGAGGATATTGAAAAATCTAATCTTAAAGAGGATATGGAACTATCCAAGATTAAGGCCATAATCAATAACAATTACAAAAATTCAAATAAATCAAAATTATTAGAAAAACTTGAAAAGAAAGATAAAGATGAAGAAGAAATTTTTGAAATAATGAAAATGATGAATTTAAACCCACAATTATTAATTAATCATTATAACCTTAAAAAATTCGAAATTAAATTAAATTAAATTAAAACCTAATTCGAAATTAAATTAAAGTAAATTAAATCCTAATTCGAAATCTTAATTAATTTCAAATTAAATCTTAATTAATTTCAAATTAAATCTTAATTAAATCCCAATTAAATTCAAATTAAATCTTAATTAAATCCTAATTATATTCAAATTAAATCTTAATTAAATCCTAATTAACTTCAAACTAAATCTTAATTAATTCTTAATAAGTTAAATAAATTCAAATTAATTAATTCTTAATAATTCAAATTCAAATTAATTAATTCTTAATAATTCAAATTCAAATTAATTAATTCTTAATAATTCAAATTCGAACTAATTAATCTTAATTCAAATTAATTAATTAATTCTTAATAATTCAAATTCGAAATAATTAATTCTTAATTCAAATTAATTAATTAAATCTTATATAATTCGAATTAATTCAAATAATTTAAGTAAAAATCAATTAAATTCAAATTAATTCATATAAACTTAATTAATTCAATTTACTCCAATTAAAACTTGACTTTAAATTCAAACATCAATTAATTCTTAATTAACATAAACTCGAACTAAAACTAAAACCTTACCCAAACCGCAACAATTAAAATTAATAAAATTAAATATGTCAAAGTGGGTTGACATATTCGCCGGTTCACACGACATGTATCAAATCGGGAATTTGATACATCTTTAGAAACATAAGTAAAATGATTTAAATTGTTTGACTCATGCATAATTGACATGACATGCATTTGCTATTCTTTTAAAATACATGACATGTCATTCATATTTAAATTTTATGCATATATTAGAACGGCTATAGGAAAAAGAATAATTGAAACTTGATCAACCTAGTATTGGGTGGAGGTGAGATGATAGTACGTTAGGGAAGTCATCTTGGCAGAACTAGCCGAAGCTACCGATCCAAGATCCAAACTAGTTAGACCAGAATTTTTCAAAAAGTAATTTTGAAAATGAAATTTCATTAAAAGGCTTTGTCAAGGAAAGGGTGGATGATCCCATAAGGCTACGGCCAAAGAAGGCCTAGTGCCTCGCCAAGACCTGGAAGCCAATTTTTGAAATTCAAATTCAAGTCACTTCTTGTCAAATTCAAATCTAACACAAGCTTCAGTTAAACCTTAGAATTAATAATAAATTAAGAAAAATGATTCAAGCATCTCACAATACACCTATAAGGCAACTATGCTTGTTGTATTGATACATCTAAAATGGGTGAGATGTTAAGGACTAATGAATTGAAAAATATTTTTCAAAATTGTTAGAATATTTTCATAAAAATATATTTTCAAAATAGTGCTTCAACATAATAATGTTTTTATGAAATTCATGCTTGTCTGTTTGATTATATATATTATACATTTTCCAAAAATATATCTTTTCAAAAATTTGCTTGACTCACTCTATTAGACACAAGCCTCTTAGGACAACACTAAAGTTCCTTAGGGCACTTAGATAGAGTCAAACGGTATCGGGTACAGGGGGAGTACTTTTCACTTTTTTAAAAAAAAAATTTTGCACTGTAAAAATTACTATTATTTGAAAATACTTTTCAAAATCTGATCTTTAAATTGTTATCACTTGTGTCTTTCGAAAAAGGTTTATGTTGTGAAATTTATCTGTCGTGTTTGATTTTGATAAACCCTAAAGACACAGAGGAAGGTCCACTTCATGATCTAAAAGGACTCCTAGGACGTGTCAGTTTTAGGGGAAGTCTGAGTCAATATTCTGACAAGTATTAAATTATTTATTTTAAAAATTATTAGAATATTCTTTTGATCTGAATCAAACCTTAAGACTCATAGGAAGAGTACTTGTGGTCAACAAGCTTCCCAGGACTGAGTCAAATTTAGGGGGAGGTTAAATTAAAGAATTATTGAATAATTCAAATATTTTCATGCGCGATATTTTCAAATCCTATTGAAAACATGAGTATTATTATAAAATGCTATCAAATTTTTATAAAATTTTTTCAAAAATTCATCTGACTTTGATCAATTTGATATAATATCTTGAGTTTGAAAAATCCCCCAGGACACTTAGGAAAATGTCCTTGTAGTCAACAAGGTTTCCTATGATTGTGTCAGACTGGAAGATAAAACGAATCAAGTATTATAACTTTAAAATTCTTTTACTTTTCAAAATTAACTTACAGTCTGTGACTTATGAAATTTTTGAAATAATATTTACTTGGGTTGGAAAACTTCCAGGACACTTAGGAAATATCCTTGTAGTCAACAAGGTTTCCCAGGATAGTGTCAAACTGAAAAATAATCCAAGTAAAGTTAAATATTATGTTTTCAAAAGTACTTATGTCTTTCAAAGCCTAATATTCTTTCAAAAGTACTTAATTTTTTTAAAAAAAATTATATTTTTCAAAAGTACCTACTCTCTTCAAAAATTACTTATTATTTTTCAAAATATCATTTCTCAAAAACTGCTGACTCTATTATTTTTCAAAAGTAGTTGCATGCCTCAAAGATCATCTTTCAAGATATTTGACATTTTCTCAAAAACATTGTCTAAATTCAAAATACTTAAGTATTAGTTTTATGCAATGCTTTCAAAACAATTTTTGCACTAAGTATTTTCAAAAAGAACCAAAAGTTGTTAATGTTGTTGCAAGTATTTTATTTTTGATGTATGACAAAGGGGGAGAGATGAGATGTGTGCTTAAGTTAGAAAAATTTTTCCCCGAAAATCAAAAATGTAGTTTCAAAACCTATATCATTTTTTTTCTTGTTTTTTATCCAAAGGATAGTGAGTTAGCCCCTTAAACCAATCTAACTTAAGTTATTGTCAAACATCAAAAAGGGGGAGATTGTTGGTGCAAGTTGCGTCAATGATGTTCCTCTTTAAGTTTTTAATGTTTGACAATTCACTTAAGTCAGTGATATATTGAACAGACAAAGGGGAGCAAAAGTGAAGTAAACTAAGCTGAAGAAAAGTCCTAGTTAATCTAGGCATCGAAACCCTAAGTCCCAGCGAATGGCTGCTGGGCACCTAGCGAAGGGCTGCTAGGTATTGTAACCCTAAGACCTAGCGAAGGGATGCTAGGCACCTAGCGAAGGGCTACTAGGCATAGAAGACCTAACGAAGGATTGCTAGGCACCAGGCGAAGGACCGCTTGGTAACAAAGACCTAGCGAAGGGCTGCTAGGCACCTGGCGAAGGGCTGCTAGGGAATGAAGACCTGGCGAAGGACTGCTAGGCACCTAGCGAAGGATTGCTAGGTAATGAAGTCTTGGTCCAAGGGACTAAGCAACTTAGCTGAGCGATGACTAAGGACAGGAGTAGAGACGGGTCAGGGTTTGGGTGTCTCGAGATCCGGAGTAATCGGAAGCTAAGTAAAAGTCCACCCGAAGGGCTGGGTGGCAACCGTCTCCTGAAAGGAGTAGGTGAAGGGCGAGTTCTCGGGGATAGGAACTCGTGCCGGTTCGACCTAGGGTTTCGTGCAAATCCGAAGTCCGAACTAAGTCCTTAAGCCTAATATTATATGTATATATGCTTTGTGTTTGTGTATCTTGCAGGTAACAAGAACCGGAGACAAAGCAAGCTCAAAAACCCATTTGAAGGCTTTAAGGAGGGCGCCCCCATCAAGGAGGGCGCCCTCACCAACCAGGCGCCCTGAACAGCCAGGGCGCCCTGAGCCAAGTGTAAAACTGCAGTAAACGTGAAGCAGGCAGAACAGGTGTCAAGCAGGGCGCCCTGAGCGTCCGGGGCGCCTTGGTTCAAAGCTGTATTTGCAGTTTCAAACCCAAAACACAGATAAACCATCATGAGGGCGCCCCGGCTGACCAGGGCGCCCTGGTCAACGCTGTTATCAGCTCCGGCGAAGTAGGCGTAAGGATAAGGTTTGACCGAGTCTTCCGGGGCGCCCCCAGGAGGCCTATATAAGGGGCTTCGACCCCTCTGCTTCAAACACAACTGCCAAGCACTGTTCTGATCATTCTGACCGACGACAACGCGCTAGAAATGAGGCTCTATGACTGGGAGGCTCCAGGAGGAGGTGCACGGCACTTCGGAGGTCCAGATCGGCCGAGCTTCAGACCTTTTCTCGTTGGTTTGCTTTTTAATTACTGTACTTAAAATTTCCATATTATTGCTTGTAATTCTGCACTGTAAGTCGGGTTTCTCCGCCTCCGGAAAGTCCGGAAAGGAGACCAATAGTGGACGGGCGTTCCCGTGCATAGGCCTTGGATGTACTGACCCTGGGGGGTCGGGAACCAAGTAAAAATCCGCCGTGTCACTGTCTTGTTTTTCGTTCTATTTATTTTCCGCTGCGTTACTAATATTCTAAGTCTAGAACGAATGAGTTTTCCATGAGGTTTCCGCGAAAAGCTTTCACGGTCGATATTCACCCCCCCCCCTCTATCGACGGCACCGGTCCTACAAAAAGAGCTTTACGGAACTGAAAATGAGGCTGACTAGCGCTCCAATATTGACTCTTCCAGAGAGCGATATGGGTTTCGATATGTACAGCGACGCATCCAAACTTGGACTCGGAGCTGTGCTTATGCAAAATGGGAAGGTAATTGCCTATGCCTCTAGGCAACTGAAGGAACATGAAAGAAATTACCCTACCCATGACTTAGAGTTAGCAGCGATGGTCTTTGCACTGAAAATATGGAGGCACTATCTATATGGAACCCAGTGTAAAGTTTATACAGATCACCAGAGTCTGCGGTATTTCTTCGCCCAGAAAGATCTGAATATGAGACAGCGCAGATGGCTTGAATTGGTCAAGGATTATGACTGTGAGATCCTGTACCATCCGGGAAAAGCCAGCAAGGTAGCTGATGCTCTCAGCAGAAAAGCATGTGCTGCCTTGATGTCTTTATCAGCTTTGTCACAACCCTTAGGGGAAGAAATTATGAATTACGGAATTGAAATCATATCGGGACAGTTATCCACCCTGATGATTGCGCCGACATTATTCGGCGATATTCTGGAAAAGCATAATCATGATCCGAGCCTTCAGAGAATCAAGCAAGAAGTTCTCGAAGGCAAGGACGATGGATTTAGGATTTTGGACAGCGGAGTCTTATATCTTCGGGATCGATTATGTGTTCCCGATGACTCCGACTTACGGACAAGGATTCTCGAGGAAGCTCACGGAACACCTTATGCGATGCATCCTGGGTCTACCAAGATGTATCAAGATCTGAAGAGCAAGTTTTGGTGGTCCGGTATGAAGCGAGATGTAGCCCACTATATCAGTATGTGTTTGACCTGCCAGAGGGTCAAAGCAGAACACCAGAGGCTGGAGGAGTTTTGCAACCTCTGTCTATTCCCGAGTGGAAATGGGAAGACATCTCCATGGATTTCATCTATGGGCTACCTAGAACGACGAATGGATATGATGACATATGGGTTATTGTGGACAGACTCACCAAGTCTGCCCATTTTCTGGCCATCAGGATGACCCACTCAGTAGAGCAGTTGGCTCAACTGTACGTCAAGGAAATTATCCGACTGCACGGAGTTCCCAAGACCATTATCTCTGATAGGGATGGTCGATTTACTTTAGATTTTTGGGGACACGTGCAGAAGGCTCTTGGCACGAAGTTGAAATTCAGTACGACCTTTCACCCCCAGACTGACGGGCAGACTGAAAGAGTGAATCAAATATTAGAGGACATGTTACGAGCTTGTGCCTTGGACTTCAAGGGAAGCTGGTGCCGATACCTGAGCCTGGCAGAGTTTGCTTATAACAACAGTTATCAGGCTACTATCGGGATGGCACCGTATGAAGCACTATACGGAAGGAAATGCAGATCTCCTATATGCTGGCTTGAGAGTGGTGAAAAGAAGGAGATGGGACTTCGGACTAATATTATAGATGAAACCACTCAGGCTATAAAGAATATCCGCCAGAGGATAGAGACTGCTCAGAGCCGGCAGAAAAGCTACGCTGACAAGCGACGCAGACCACTAGAGTTTGAGGTTGGGGATTCAGTATTCCTGAAAGTGGCCCCTATGAAAGGGGTGATGAGATTTGGGAAGAAAGGGAAGCTGAGTCCGAGATATGTGGGACCGTATCAAATTCTGAGACGGGTAGGCAAAGTGGCCTACGAACTGGAGTTACTGCCAAAAATGTCGGCTATCCACAATGTCTTCCATGTATCAATGCTCAAGAAATGTATCTCTGATGTGAATCAGGTGATAGAGTCCCAACCAGTACAAGACCAAGAGAACCTAAGCTCCGAACGCCGACCTATTCAGATCCTAGATCGGGAAGTCAAAAAGCTAAGGAACAAGGAAGTACCCTTAGTAAAGGTTCTGTGGCGGAACGAACAATACGAAGAAGCCACATGGGAACGAGAGGAGACAATACGATTAAAGTATCGGAATTATTTTAAAGTTCGGGACGAACTTTTTATAAGGTATGGAGGATTGTAACACCCCAAAATTTCCCATATGAAATATTATGAATTCATGAAACATAATTATTATGAAATTTTATGATGGGCTTGGCTTAATGGGCTTGGATGTGGGTTAGTGCAAAATGAAATAAAAAGAAGATGTAGAAAGGAGGAAGCAGGGATTGAACCTTGAACCTCCTAGTTGCACTAACAATGTCTTAACCATTGCACCAAGCCATGTTTCATGTTGAGCGAATAAGAAACATGCTTGTTAAAGCTAGGGAAGTGAAGAGACATGTCCCTTCATGAGAAGAGTATAAATAAGAGAGGGAGAAAGAAGTTACATTTCTTCTTCTTCTTCCCCACTTTAATTTTCGAAAACCTAGAGCCCTTCTTCTCCCTTTCCAATTTCGAAAAGTGCACCCTAGGGTTCTAACCCTAGGGAATTGGAAGGAAGAGGAACCATTCAAGGATCTTGCCCTCTACTAGGGCCAAGAGTGCTAGAGAAGTCTAACAAGGGAAATTCTCATTTCTCCTTCAACCAAGGGTACCCTAAGGAGTAAGAGAAGGAGAAATTCAAGCGAAAGGATGTAAGTATCCCCTCGCCTGCAGTGTAATGGTCATTGTATGTTTGTTTTTTTTTCTTCTTCTCCTTGATTGTTTCGAAAATGGGGATTTTCCCCTTGATGAGTTTCGGCCACCCCTTAGGGGAAGGCCTTGGTTACTCCTTAATACATGAGAAGACCCCTTGGAACTTAGGGTATATGTATATGTTGTTTCCTTCAAAATGTTGTGAACAAAACCTAGGGTTTTACCCTTGTATAGGTTTCGGCCACTCCAAGGGGGAGACCTTGGTTACTCCTTAATGCATGAGAAGACCTCTTGAAACTTAGAGTATACATATATGTTGTGTCCCTTCATTTTGTGATGACAAAAACTAGGGTTTAGGGTTGGATGGGTTTCGGCCAAGGCATGGGAACTAGGGTTTGTGAGGGTTGAATTATCCTATAATATATATCCATGCTTAGTGTATTGTAAGATAGTGTATACAAGGTGTTTGTATAAATGCCTGTGTGAATGTTTTATTGCAAAAACCCTAATTTCCCCTACCCTATGACTTTCGGCCAACACCCTAAGATTAGGGTTTGTGAAGGTTAAACTACCCTATGGAATATGCTTATGTTGGGGATGATGATATGTATATGCATGTGATGTTTAAATGGAATGTTTGATTGGAAAACATTAACTTTTAGCATGCTACCACTTCCTATGATATGAGTATGATCTATGTGACCAATCTTGTCATATATATTAGTATGTTTAAGTGGTTGAATTATGATGTATATATGAGCATGTCTTATAGCCCATGGGGCACCTTTATGAGATTGCATGTGATGTGTATGTTAAAATGCTTGAAAGGATACTCCACTAAGTATGGGATCAAGAACACCCTTATGTTGTGTGGTGTGTCCCTATGGGATCAGAAACACCCTTGAAGAGTGGTGTGTCCCTTGAGAAGTGAATTTGGAGTACTCCTTAGCATATATGTAAAGACATGATAAGTATTTTACTTTGGAAGTTGTGTACCCGACTCGTAAGGGGGTCGTTAAACAAATCCGGGGTGCATGTTAACGTAAGGTCATGGCTCCGGTAGGACGTAAGGGTCCTGCTCTAATTGGTTGGTGGCTCGCTACCCCAATCCATTAGGGAACGCGCATTATGTGGTACACAACTGGGCCCTATATGATATGGATGTATTTTTAAGTAATACCTTTATGGAATTGTTTTGAAAAACATTGATTATATGTGAAGGGTATGCTTAAGATACTTTATGCTGCATGCTTAGAAACTTTGATATTTAGTATGCTATGATGAACTCATGTTTATGATTTATTATGTGTACATGTTGTATGCTTTCGTATGGATTTTGCGAGTAGGACAGGATCCTTACTAAGCTTTTGTGCTTACTAGTTAAGTGTTGTCTTATGCTGCAGATAAAGGTAAGGAACACTTGAACTAAAGGAAGAGGCAGGAGGGCTGAAGATGTGTGGGGTGGTGGCTCGGGAAAGAAAGATTTCTATATATCTACTTTATTATGCTTTTGTTAGTGACTCCTTGATAAGGAATGTTAGTAATTACCCTTATAATTGATTAGGTTTGATTATGTTGTGAGTTGAACTACTTGTGAACCTTACTATCATGACTCACGTATTACTAAACTTACTATGCACCTACCATGTTCCAATGATTCAAGCATGATATTAGATTGGCATGTATCGACTAGTGTGCTTAGCACTTGTAAATATCACCTGATAGTTAGATAAGCATGCTCAGCACTTAGTCCTCGCACCCTTGCATTGGTTGTTTTAATTTTATGCTAGAAGAAAAGAAAATAATTATATGATTGGTTGTTACGTAACCCCGCCCCGAGAGTAGATATAAGGGCGGGCGTTACAGAGAGCGTATCACAATTGTTGTGGATGATACATACTTTAGAGGACTATGGATTGAGTTACAAGGGTGTGCAAGTGTTATGTGATAACATTAGCACAATGAACCTATCCAAGAATCTAGTCCATCATTATAGGACCAAACACATTGAGGTGCGTCACCACTTCATTAGGGATCATGTTGCTAGGGGAGATATTGTACTCTCGCATGTAGAGTCCAAATCAAACCTAGCTGACATTTTCACTAAACCACTCCCCGAAAATAAATTTAGTTTCCTAAGACGGGAGTTGGGAATGTGTCATGCTTCATGAATTTCAAAATGCTTTCAAACCTTTCATGATTATTTCGAAATTGTTGGGAAACAATTGGGTAACTTTGGGGACATCACACACAAACTATAAGGTTTAACAAAACGTTTTTGTTTGCTAGATATGGGGTGAGATGTTAGGATCAACTAAATTTCTCAAAATGTCAATGCATCCCTTGAAAAATTAAGTTGACGAGATAATAATCACTTCGGTGACCAAGTGTGGGGAAAACCAATGCATAACACATGTGTATTTGGCTCCATGATCATACTTGGACATTCCAATCAAGGCAACTTGATTGGAAACTTGAATTTGGAACAAAACTTGATTGAATTTGCTTGAATGATTGTTGATTGAGTTTGACTCCATTAGGATAGATCAAAGTGATTGTTGAACCTATAAGGATCTTTGATCCTTGTTCAGGGATCAATTTTAGTCATGAGATCATGTCCAAGTTCGATAAACTTCATCAAATCTCGATTGGAAAAATTCTGAAAATCTGAAACTGAATGTTTCGGATCGTATCAGGGAGTATCAGGAACCCTGATCGGTCACCGGACCGATCAGGAATAAGGCTGATCGGTCCCCAGACCGATCTGCTCTACTCTACAATGATCGGTCAACAGACCGATCAGAGGGCTTCAGTGACTTCACGAAATTCTGATCAACCTTACTGAGCCAGCCTGGATCGGTCCTCGGACCGATCTGGCACCCGACCAATCAGGAGTGCTTCATGAATTTCAAAATGCTTTCAAACCCTTCATGATTATTTCGAAATTGTTGGGAAACAATTGGGTAACTTTGGGGACATCTCACACAAATTATAAGGTTTAACAAAACGTTTTTGTTTGCTAGATATGGGGTGAGATGTTAGGATCAACTAAATTTCTCAAAATGTCAATGCATCCCTTGAGAAATTAAGTTGACGAGATAATAATCACTTCGGTGACCAAGTGTGGGGAAAACCAATGCATAACACATATGTATTTGGCTCCATGATCATACTTGGACATTCCAATCAAGGTAACTTAATTGGAAACTTGAATTTGGAACAAAACTTGATTGAATTTGCTTGAATGATTGTTGATTGAGTTTGACTCCATTAGGATGGATCAAAGTGATTAATGAACCTATAAGGATCTTTGATCCTTGTTCAGGGATCAATTTTAGTCATGAGATAATGTCCAAGTTCGATAAACTTCATCAAATCTCGATTGGAAAAATTCTAAAAATCTGAAACTGAATGTTTCAGATCGTATCAAGGAGTATCAGGAACCCTGATCGGTCACCGGACCGATCAGGAATAAGGCTGATCGGTCCCCGGACTGATCTGGCTCCACTCTGCAACGATCGGTCAACAGACCGATCAGAGGGGTTTCAGTGACTTCACGAAATTCTGATCAACCTTACTGAGCCAACCTGGATCGGTCCCCGGACCGATCTGGCACCCTCTGGTGATCGGTCCGCAGACTGATCAGGGGGCTCACAGGTTTCTCTCCGAACCCTACTGTTCGTGTCCTGATCGATCATCCGACCGATCAGGAGTGCACCTGATCGGTCACCCGACCGATCAGGCCCAGGTCAGTCCGATCAGGCTATATCCTGATCGATCTAGCCGCTATCAGATCGAACGGTGATCCGTTCAAACGCATTAAATTGCGATTGGTGGACCGATCCACCAACCGATTAACTTCGCGTAAAATCCCTTCAGTGCCGAACCCTAGCGCCGAAAAACCTCCCACCTGTGCAATCTTTGTGTCGTGCGAAAGCTCTCCCAGTGCTTTCTTCTTCCTCGAGAGAGTCTGCGCGCGTGCGATCCTAAGGGGTTCTTCCGAGCTCTGTCTTCTTCCTGCGACGTTTTCTCTCGCTGAAGGGCTGTGCGATCTCTCTTGCGCCGAGTCTCTCTTTGCGCAAGCTTGCTTTTCCAACCTCCAAGAACTTCACAAATGGCACCTAAGTAAGTTTTTGTCTCAGTTTTTCTTTCAAGTCAGTTCATAGATTATGTTGTGAGGCTAACCATGTTTTGTGTCGTGATCTCTTGTTTCGTGCTGTGACCCCTTGATCTGACCGTGACCCTCTTGATCGAATGCTTCACTTTATGTTTATCACTCTATGATCAAATCTTGGTCCAATTGTGTTCTCTTAATCATTGTGTCTTGATCACGTTCTCTGATTGGGTTTAACCTTACCTTGATCATATGTGTCTATTCCAATCTTTAGAAAGTCCTCTAAGGGTAAAGAAGCTGCTGAGGGCAGTTCGAGGGGGAAAACCCCTTCTTCATCTGCCCCTTCCAGAAGGCCACAGCCTTCTTCTAGCTCCCTGTTCCCAAATGCGGCCTGTGAACAGGCCTTCCAGTCAAGGACCTTCAAATTACTATCCTGCCGATCCATTGATATCCCTTTTCTGACTGAACATTGTCCGTTGGTCATAGACATTGTCACTTTCTACAACCTGGGTTTTCTTCTTTCCTTGGAACGGACCATCAATTACAACCTAGTCTCAGAATTCTACAACAATCTACAGCAAGGTCCTCAAGGGAGCTTCGAGTTCACTACTCGAGTCGGCAAGAAGAACCTTGATTTCTCGTATGAGATTTTAGCGGAGTACTTAGGAGGTCGACGATCACCTAACCTCTATTCGATCTATCCCGATCTCCCTGATCCTCTGCTGGCCCCATTTGTAGATGTTACCCCCGACTCCATCTATCAGCACTTCTTTGGCCATCCCCGCCCAGCCGGACTCGATGAGTTGGGTCCTGATTTTCCTACTTTTGCAGCCCTACGACTTGCTCAAGTTGACTACGTCCTTTTCAAGATAATCACAAATTGCATCTTACCCATCACTTCAAAGCCTTTGACTGAGATCCGACCTTATCACTGCCTTATGCTCTACGGCATGCACCGCCAGATGGACTTCGACATCATGGAGAGCATCTTCCAGTCCATCCTGTCCTATCGTGAGTTGAGCCGTCGCACGGTCTACATGTCATTTGGTCATGTCATTACTGACTGGCTTATGTCAGTTGGTGTTGATGTCACCAAAGGCAGGACCGTGCCCATGGTCAAACAGGATTGTCGGCTTGGTCGCCGGGCTTTTGCGAAATCTGGCATTATTATTCGTGAGTGCGATGGGGCCTTAGTATGGAAGGATGGGAGAGGACTTGGTGACCTACCTGGGGGAGCACCACATTTTCAGGCACCACCCGAGGCTGCTGCACTACATGAGGCTCCTGCTGCTGACGCCGAGTACGACTATGAGCTTGACCCAGATCTACGATGGCAGATCTCCGAGTTGGATTGGATCCTCCAGGAGGATATTCATTTGAGGGAGCTCCATCGAGAGGAGGCCCGCTCGGATTTCCATTCCTTTGATCACCGTTTGACCGGCGTAGAGTCTACTATCTCTGGGGTCCAGGCATTGCAGTAGACTTGGTACGCAGAGTGGCGCCACCATACATTTCCAGGAGATGCCCCTTAGAGCAGTGCTGCACCAGGGTCTGCGGATGCCACGATGGATGACCTCATGCACGATGACGACCCCCCCCCCGCGCTGACGTTTGAGCTTGGATGTCTGCTACCGCTTCTCATGGTCTGTGTACTTGACCATTTTTGGTCTGTGTGACTTTTGGGCTGTATGCCCCATGACTTGCTTATTGTGGTATTGCACCACACGTATCTGGATTTTGATGCATTTGTCTTGCATCGTGTGATTTCTCTGGATGTTTTATGACTTATTTCTTCTGACTTTGATACATGTTTTATCCTACTTTTGTATGCTTCTTGTTGATGCTATGTTGTACTATCTACATATTTGATCCATAGCTATCTTCATGCTTATGATGTCATGCTCATATGATACATATGCTTGTTTTGCCATGCCTATATCTTTTTGTCATATGTATTCATATGCTTATCAAAAATTAAATTGTTGTTTTGGGATACCCCTAGGGTTGAGGGGGAGTATAGTTTAAACTTAACAGCCCTTCTAGACCCCTTTTCGATGTTCGACAAAGGGGGAGAGTGTTGGTTGGTTAAGTTTAGGATGATCATGTTGTAGGGGGAGGATCTGGATTCCCCTATGATTCTAAATTTGAAAAACTTGATTGAGAATCCCTAAACATAAAATCGGGTTGTCAAACAACAAAAAGGGGGAGATTGTTGATGCAGTCTGGCCCTGATTGTTGTTTTGGTGTTGACACCAATTTTAGTTTAGGTGGATGATTATTGATTATGATTAAGTCCTGTTCGGGGATCAAGCATGGTATGGAAAATCCTAGCTTGGAGGGCTAGGTGTTGGAAAATCCTAACCTGGAGGGTTAGGTGTTGAAAATCCTAGCTTGGAGGGTTAGGTGTGTGAGAAGTCCTAATTCGGAAGAGGTGGGTGAAAAGTCCTAGCTTGGAGGGCTAGGTGAAAACTCCTAACTTGGAGGGTTAGGTGCAAATTCCCATCTTGGAGAATTAGGTGAAAAAGTCCTGGCTTGGAGGGTCAGGTCCTAGCTTGGAGGGCTAGGTTTGGAAAGTCCTAATCCGAAAAATTTGGGTGAAAAGTCCTAGCTTGGAGGGCTAAGTGAAAAGTCCTAACTTGGAGGGTTAGGTGCAAATTCACAACTTGGAGGATTAGGTGAGAAATCCTTAGCTTGGAGGGCTAAGGTGGATGAAACCCTAGCTTGGAGGGCTGGGTTGGAGCCCCTGGATCGGTCTGGTGACCGATCAGGGAGTTGGCACGGTGCTCCTTCGTAGATCGGTCCGGTGACCGATCCAGCGATGACTGATCGGTCTAGTGACCGATCAGGGGGTATTCGTTTCACCCACTGCTTGGCTCTTGATCGGTCTGGTAACCGATCAGGGAGCAAACAGTGAGGTTGAGTTCCCTTGCTGAACTGCTCCTGATCGGTCTGGTGACCGATCAGGATCACTGTGCAGATTGTTCTGGAGAACGATCCAGCATCGCAGGTTCCTCCCTATGATCGATCACGACGAAGCCTGATCGGTCTGATCACGACCTGATCGGTCTGGTGACTGATCAGGAGGTTACCTGATCGGTCCGGTGATTGATCAGGGAGTCTGGACTGCGAAACTCAGAAATCGCCCGATAAAGGGGTGGATCGGTCGGGTGATCGACCCACAACCTGGGATCGGTCTGGTGATCGGTCCAGGAGAATCCCAAAGAAGTCGCGATTTCTGATTGAGCGTTGGGGATCGATCAGGACGGATCCTGATCGGTCTGGACCTAGCCTGATCGGTCTGGTGACCGATCAGGAGGCTCTTTGATCGGTCCGGTGACCGATCACTTTAATTCAAATTGCACTATCAGGCGTTCTGATCGCGCCTGACCATATCCGATTCTCTGCTGCTTACATCTGATACTTGATTTACTGTGTGATATGCTGCTCTAACACTCTGATTAAGCTGCAGGTGACAGGGGAGGATTCAAACACTCAAGGAGAAGTCAATGGAGGCTTTCCTTGGAGCAGGTTTGCCCGTTTTCCATCTCAGGTTGCAACGGCTGGAGCTGCAGACTGGAGTTGCTGACTGGAGCTTGGCTGAGGGGATCTCAGGAAGTCCAGGAAGGGCTCAGTGGTAGCTAGCGTTGGCAGTGAGGCAGCTGGAGGCTGCAGGAGATGTTGTCACCTGATGCTGAGTGGAGAAACAAAAAGGGTGGAAGAAGGCTTCGAGGAAGAAGAGTTCGTGAACTAAGTTCTTGTCGCGCCTTGTGTTCTCCACAACTTGCTTGCTGTGTTCCTGAAGTTGTCATCACATTGAGCAAGTGATTGCATTCTTGAAGCAACCATCCATTACTTGAGTGCTTGAAGGAGAGAACAAGAGGCTTGGAGTCCGACAGCGGGAAGACACGAGGAAGGATTTCTTGCGTGAGATCGCCGCTGGGTGGAGCTCAGGAAAGCTTGCTGTGTTCTTCTCTTTGCTGAGTGCTTGAGTAAGATATTTCTTGTTGTTTCATTGAGCTTAAACATTTATCTGTGATTGAAACGCTGTGGAGAGGTTTCTCCACCGAGAAGGAGGTTGTCTTCTATCCGGTGCTAACCGGGGCTTGATCTGCCGACGATCAAGGGATCGCCCACCTTAAGGGCACGCCAAGGAGTAGGGGCAAGTTATCCCCGAACCTTGTAAACCCTCCTTGTTAGCGATCTTGCTAGTTGTAGTTGTTTCCCTTCATTTTCTGTTTCTGCATTTTCTATTTTCATACTTCCGCTGTGCTACTAACAAAGTGAAGTGTAGAAATTGGATTTGTAAACCCTCCTCGAAATTGCATTTTCTACCAACTCTAGCTACCTGCGCTGCCTCATATTCAGATCCTTTTGAGTGAAGAAGTACTTCAAACTCTGATGGTCTGTGAAGATTCTGCACTGCACTCCATACAGGTAGTGTCTCCAGAGCTTCAGTGCAAAAACCACAGCTGCTAGCTCAAGGTCATGGGTAGGGTAATTCTTCTCATAGTCCTTGAGCTGTCTGGAGGCATATGCTATTACTTTACCGTCTTGCATGAGGACAGCTCCAAGCCCATCTTGGATGCATCACTGTAGATGTCAAAGGCCTTGTCACTCTCTGAACAGTCAGGATGGGAGCACTAGTCAATCTTTCTTTAGTTCTAGAGCTGTGCTCGCATTATCTGACCACTCAAACATCTGATTCTTTCTGGTCAGGGCTGTGAGTGGAGAGGCTATTCTGGAAAAGTCCTCCACAAATTTCTGTAATATCCTGCCAGGCCTAAGAAGCTTCTGATTTCACTGGCATTCTTGGGTCTACACCAGTTGCTGACTGCTTCTATCTTGGCTGGATCAACTTGAATGCCTTCTTTGGATACAATGTGACCTAGGAAGGTCACCTGATCTAGCCAAAACTCACACTTGAGAATTTGCATAGAGCTTCTCCTGCTGAAGGATCTGCAGCACTATCCTCAAGTGTGTAGCATGGTCCTCTGGAGTCTGTGAGTATATGAGAATATCATCAATAAATACAATGACGAATTTATCGAGATACTCCCTGAAGATGTGGTTCATCAGCTCCATGAAGACTGCTGGAGCATTGGTTACTCCAAAAGGCATCACTACAAATTCGTAGTGGCCGTATCTTATCCTGAAGGCCGTCCTGGGAATGTCACTTTCTTTGACCTTTAGCTGATGATACCCAGAACGCAGGTCTATCTTCGAGAACACTGTAGCCCCTTTGAGTTGATCAAATAAATCATCTATTCTGGGAAGGGGGTACTTGTTCGTGAAGGTTACTTTGTTCAGAGCTCTGTAGTCTATGCACAGGCGCATAGACCCATCCTTCTTCTTGACGAAAAGTACAGGAGCTCCCCAGGGTGAATGACTCGGGCGGATGAAGCCTTTGTCTAGTAGCTCCTGGAGTTGCTCTTGTAATTCTTTCAGCTCTGCAGGAGACATACGATATGGGGCTTTTGAGACCGGACCGGTACCTGGTACCAGCTCAATCTGAAATTCCACCTCCCTGTTGGGCGGTAGTCCAGGTAGTTCTTCTGGGAACACTTCTGGATATTCGCAGACTACCCGTACATCCTCCTGCTTGAGTTCTTTCTTTGCTTCTGAGTCCACTACGTGTGCAAGAAAACCAGCACACCCTTGCTCTAGCATCTGGTGGGCTGCCAAGGCTGAGAGGAATTTCTGAGTCTTCCTCTTTAGGGCTCCTTGAAACTCGAATGGTGGTTCTCCTTCTGGGCTGAAAATGCGGAACTTCTTTTTTCTTTTAATGCGGAACGTTACTGCCTTAGACGGATCGTTACTTTTGTTCTCTTTAGGGCTCTTTTAATCTGGTGACCCGCCTTCTCCTGCCTTAGACGGATCGTTACTTTTGTCTACTTCTCGACTCTAATGCACGACTAAGAATGCGGAACTTCTTTTTTTTTCTTTTAAATCCATCTAGGGATGATATTCTAACTTTAATAGTCATGCATGATACCATGTCACACTTTCTTTCTCAAAAACTCGTAAGAAAATACTTATTGAAACTTGCCTCGCCCAACTCAGCTTACGGGTATCAGTCGACTGATACTGTACCAGTCGACTGATAAGTCTGAAACCTGTTTTTCAGATTCGAAGCCTTGTTTCAAAACTCCACCAAACCTATACTTTCGAGCCATATAAAATCATGACACCATTTCTATACTCTATACCAGTTTTCTAAACAATTTAGCCCATCAAAACGAATCCATAAACTTGAAATTAGGACTTTTGCGAAATTTAGCAAGTTATGAAAAATCTACATAGACTTTAAGCTAGAGTTTGTACCAAACTTAACTTCTAACCATTGAAACTCATCACACAAAATTCTGAAACATCCCTAAGACATTATCAAATGAGAAAGCAACTTTCCTAAACATACTTAAGCAATAAAACTTGATTCAAAGGGAAATTAATACTATCTTGGCACATGCATCTATTTCTCTAACAAAGTATCAATATTTCAAACTACTCACACTTCTACTCATCCAATGCAATCATAAGGATATGTAGGCTAAATGAAATGACATGGAATCTTTACTCTAAGAAATTGAGCATGTAAAACTATCCAAAGCTTAATGTTCGCTAAACTCCATAAAGCAAGAACTTGAAATTTGAATAAACTAAAACATTGTAATTCAAATAACTAAATTGTCTCGTCTCAAGGATCTCTCCAAAATCAGCCACCACACACACTTTACTCAGCACCGCCTCGTCGCCTTCCTTCAGAATTGCTTGCCTTTACCTTTATCTGCAGTAAGAGGAAATGCAACTAGTAAGCAAAAAGCTTAGTAAGTACTATCTAGCTCACAAAATCTCGAAATGTGCAAACATGCTTCTTGATCAATATGGAAATCATATGAGATACTTATATGCTTGAAAGAAACTAAGAACATGTATAACTCAAAACATGCATACTCAAGCATTAATAAATCTCAATTTACTTTTCTTGGCTCAACTTGAAACTTTAGCTATTCTTTAACTTTTTGAAAACTCTTTAAACTTTAGAAACTTTGCTAAATCATATACTTGAAAATAATAATCACTTGGATCCACTGAAGACGTAAGTACCATCTCATGCGCGTTCCCTAAAAGGTTGGGGTAGCGAGACACCAATCCTAATAGAGCAGACCTTGGTCTACCAGGGCCAAGACCTTGGAATTGGACACCTGGATTTCTTTAACGACGCCCTTGGACGCCGGGTACTGGCCTTAGAAAATAAAATAGCTTCTCTTTCTTTTCTTTCTTATCTGTAAATGCCTTGGCATTTTCTCGAGCACCTTGCGTGCTAAAATCCCTAAGTCTTGACTTTTGGGGATTTCTTAAGGCCTTGGCCTTTTCTTTTCTTATCTTTATCTTCTCTTTTCTTTTCTCATAGCTTTTCTTGGACCCTAATCTCATATAGGGCACTCAATAAAATATATAAGCATATAATGAACTAAGATCACATGCAAAAATCTTAACAAGAAGTAAATATCTCTTTTAAAAACTTTTAAGGGAAATTCTTGCGGAAAAACCGCCTCTTACTGCAGGTGAGCAGTACTTACATTGATATCTTGGACTTACAACCAAGATTGACGTCTAGGGCTCGGGAGAAACTTGAGATCTTGGAGAATTCTTCGCGCCTACGCGTTCCTCTCGTCGCGGGGATTCCGAATATTGGAAGATCTCTTGGAGGAGAGCCTTGGCCGGCCCCTTAGAGCTTGGTGTTGTTTCGCCCAAGAGAGGAGAGGTCGGCGTGAGGGTTTGGAGAGGAGAGAAATAAAACTTCTCTCTTTAATTACCTATTTATACTTATGGGGCGGATTAACCTAACTACACCTTAAATAAATTTCTCTCCATCCTTTGCTGTGCTTGATACTCTAGCCTAGTTGGTCGCGCGCGCTCGTGGTCTCCTGGTGGTCGCGGGTTCGAACTCCCGGCTGCCCTTAAACGTTTTTCTTTTTTTTTAATACTAAACGGACTCGAAAAATTCCATAAAAATATTCTAAAAATCCCTTAAAATATCTAGAATATTTCTAAACTATTTTTGAATAATTCTAAGGACTTTAAGAACTAAAAATGGGAATTTTGGGGCGTTACATTATTAACTTAGAAACCGAAATCAGATTCTTTCTAAATAAGGGTAGAAAAAGACAATCTCTCAGAACTAATACTTTACTTCTCTCAAAAGATAAATAGAAAACTCCCACTGCAACTGCTGCCACTTTTGTAGCATCGCCCATGCCCATGTAGACCATGATTTCTTCATCCGGTAGTCGTCGGGTTTCCTGGAACACCTGAAGAGTATTCCAGACATGGTCAGTGGCTCCCGTATCTACACACCAGGTACTGGTAGATAGCACCGCTGAACATGTTTCAACGACTAAGGCTGAAGAAATACCTTTGCTTTGATGACGGGGATAGTCCGCCTTCTAGTGCCCAGTTTGCTTGCACGTGAAGCACTTGCCTTTCGACTTCTTCACGCCAGTCCAGGGTCCTTGCGATGCTCCTACCTTCTTGAACCCTCCTCGTTTCTTCTTCTTCCTGCCTTTCGGCTCAGAAGAAGAAACCCTTTGACTCACTAAGGCCTGTGAGTTCTGACGAAAGAGGACCTCTGCCGCCTAGAGTTCTCCTAGCAGTTCACCCAACATATATCTCCTTTTGTTCATATTATAGTTGAGCCTTAACTGCTCAAAACTCCTTAGCAGAGACTGGAGTATAATATCGACCTGGGATTCCCCGTCGATTTCAGCTCCCAGTACCTCAATCTTATTGAGGTGAGCCATCATCTTTAGGACATGATCCCTTACGGGTGTCCCTTCAACCATAGTGGTCGATATCAGACTCTTCATCATGTTTTGCCTAACAGCTCGACCTTAGTGCCCGAAGAGATCTTTGAGGTTCAGCATCATGTCACTAGCAGTGACCATGGCCTGATGCTGATGTTGCAGCACATTCGACATAGAAGCCAGAATGTAGCATCGTGCCATCTCATCTGCCTTTTTCCACTTCTTGTAACGCTCCCTCAACTGTTCACCAGAGTCTTCTCTAGGTCATTCTGGACATTCCTCGAAGAGTACAAATTTGTACTCCTCAATAGTGAGGATAATGTCAAGGTTCCTCTTCTAGTCTATGTAGTTTGGGCCAGTAAATTTATTGTCCTTAAGAATTATTGCTAGTGGGGTAAAGGCCATTATGAAAAACGTCAGAATCACAACATACACTACTTTAGAAATCGAAAATAATTGATTCCTCAAAACAATTAATTTTCGAAATCAACCAACGCCCCTAAGCACCGAGGAACTCGTATGCCACGATGGTGTGGACGTATACGAATCCCCACATTCGTTAGATGAGGTTTTACCCATAGATCTTACTATCTTGTCAACCTAACTTTTTGACAAGTAAGATCAATAGTTAGTTTCCTTCGGCTCTGAAAAAATAATAGCAGTGACTCCGATGAGGATGATACTATTATTCTCATCTAAGTGTGCACCATTACACGACACTAAGAAAATTATGTCTGATTATGTGCCTTCCGATGGGGAAGTACACACGCTCTTCAATAATTTTCTATAGTCTTTTTCGACCCAGTGATCCGCTAAACAAGTCCATCCGATGGGGAGGAAGGCACTCAGAGCCGACGTGCAGACTTGTTCGCATCACTTGTCGAACTGTAATGGAAGCCGCGGGACCCTTAGGGTCCCTCTCCCACTTAGAAATTTGTCTCGAGAAATTTTCTAGCACAACCACACAACCAAGCACATAACCAAATAACATGAAATAAAATAAAGAAAATCCTAGATTTTCCAACTTTCATTGTCTCTTGGTCTCTAATGTTCCTCCAGTCGTGTCATCACTTCGTCTGCTCCTCCCTTCCTTCTACGCATGCTACCTTGAGGGATCTCCAAGCCGAAATGAATAGCTAATTATTTACATCATTGATCCTATACTCAATGAAGGAGTGTACATGAAATCTAGATCAACTGTAAATAAAAAAACTCGGCTAAACATGTGCTGTATTTAATTACAAAAATTAAATGCATAGCCTCGTCAACCCCGAGGATTAATTAATTATAAAAATTTGTAAATCAATCACACAACACATATTTGGCCATGAAGTTGGAATCACGTGCCTGCAACAAAAAGTTAGCCTACGCACATCCACGCATCATCAAGCAAAATAATATGTATGAAAATTGTAAAAATTTAACCAATCCTAAACACACAAAGCCTGAAACCTCAGCTCTGATACCAATTGTAGGGTATGGCTTGGCAGGTTTCCTAAGCGAATACCTGGTCGATCCGAGAGACCTCTCCATGTCTACGGATTAAAATTTAATCCGAATGGAGAGCCGTCTCCCATCGACCGTCTCATGCCGTATCGAACGATCCAAATTACAACTTAGCCAATTACCAAAATCGGCCTTGTAATTTGCTCGACCATTCGACCGTGGAAAAGGCGACGAGTTGATCGCCGGCTTTTGTGTTTATGGTCGGGGTCCAGTTAATAATTTATTCATCAAGATTCGGAATCAAAATAATAAATTATCAAACATAAAATGATGAGATGAACAAGACAAGCACATAATTGACATAAGGTTAATTAAAAGAGCATTGGGAAAGATATACCTTCCCGATCACCTCGCGGTCTTCTACCTTATGTCCCTCCCTTCGCGAACATCATATGGGAGACGATCTACAGTGATTCGATATCACCGAGAGCTCCAAAATAATTCTATCTTCTAGCCGACCAAAACCCTAGTCCCTAGGGTTTGCGCCGCCGGCCTCCTTCCCTCTCCCTTTGCGCCGCCGACCGCCAGAGCTGCCTCCAAGCCTTCGAACCAGTAGCCCACTTTGAGAGGAAGGCTTTGAAGAAGATGAAGGAGAAGATCTCCTTCCTTTCTTACCCGACTCAAGCCTAGTAGCCCTCTCCTCCTCACCTTGCGGCGCCGCCGGCCAAGGACCCATCGCCGCCTCCTTCCGGCCACCCGACCTCCCTCTCTCTCACCGAAGATCACCACAAAGAAGAGGAGACTCTCCTCTTCTTGTCTAGTGGGGCTTGAACACGGTGAGCTTGAGGAAGGGAGGAGAAAACAAGAGTTCCAATAACTCTTGTTATCGTGACCTAGGAGAGAGAAGGAGAGGAGAGGAAAAATAAGATTGGGGTTGGATTAATTGGATTTTTGCCTTGGTTTCTTGATCTCATAGGGTATTTATAGGGCTAAGGTAGGGACCAAGAGGAGGAGTTGGTTCTTGGCCCACTAATGGATCTAAACCCGATCCATTAATTAAGATCCATTCCACTAAAGGATCTTAATTGAACTTCCTCACCAACCCCCATATTTTCATATGGGCTCCACATATTACGAGTCGTCTATCCCTCCGTGTTTAAGATCTCAAATACCCGTTAATTAATTAAATTATTGACAATTTAAATTAATTAACTTCTGGATCCTTGATTAATACCACTCAACCTTATCATCGCGCGGATCAAATCCACCTGCAGGGTTTAGCACGATGAACCTTTTGAGCTCATCAAGGGGACATCAACATCCTAACTAACCAGGGCACGGATTCCATCAATATTCAACGACACATCATATTATTAATATTATCTCCCAACTTACCGGGTCTATCGATCTAACTAAATAGATCTCACCCATTGGTAAATCAAAGAAACAATAATTAATAATATATGGTTGTTATAATTCGGGATTATGGGATCGTACTCCATAATATAAACGGAGGTCCTATCCAATTATCGAGTCGGTACAAATTGGATAACCTCGGGTTTTGGTCTTGTTCAATGTACTCAAAGCACACTAGTGTAATTCTATGGTCATGACCAACCATACCTAATTACACTACAACCATCCCGATGGGTTGTCCAATTCCATCTCGGTTGTGAGCCTCTACTATACTAGGCAGGGAACTGATAACACGATCTTCCGTGTGTCACCACACACCATGTTATCTATAATGCATAGTATTGGACTTCATGCATGTACTAATGTAAACAGGCACCTAATGTAGTTGTGATTCTCTTCTCATAATAAAGATGTTCATATATAAAAGTCATGTCTTTCAGTGTACACATCTTACACATAGGTCTTTCCAGCTAACTCAGTCATTCCAAATAGCTCTTTCTCTACTTAACAACCTGAAATTATATATTCAGGTAACTTAACAGATAAGCTAAAAACTAAATTGTGTAATTATAATTTAGTTTTATTATCTCTAACAATATATGCCTAATATTCCTTTCATTGAGAAATATATCTAAAAATATTGGTCGTCTAGACGACCTCATTAGCACTTTATGTTGGATCGTTATGATCGATAGAAGGGGTGAATATCGATAACATATTTTTTAAAAATTTATCAAGAGTAAGCACAGCGGAAAAGAGCTTCGCAAGATAAAACACTGCTAACACAGTTTGTTTTACTTGGTTTAGAGTCTGTGACGGCTCCTACTCCAAGACCCACGATCCTTGACGTTTTCGTTGGGCAATACTATAAGTCAAAAAATGATGTACAAGTATAACAATTTAAGTATAGAATTAAATTGAAGACTTTATACCAACGACACTTAAGAAGAAGTGCAGAACTTGTTGGAGCGGCGTGTCGTCGATCTTGAATGTTGTTGGCACAGAAAACTCGAGCACGGAAGCTTGTCTTATTGTTTTCGAGTGCTTGAATTGATGTCTGAAGCAAAGGGGGTGAAACCCCTTTTCTACTAGATCTCAGGCACCCGATAAGCTATAAGGGCGCCCTATACGTCACCCAAATTAGCTGCGTCCTTATCCGCAAACTCGGTCAACTTTTATCTTGTTTTTGGCCACCTGAGATCACTAGGCCGCTTGGGAGCAGTGAGGCGCCTGGGAGCTGACGTGGCGCGACTGTCAACTCAGCTTTGCCTCCTACTAAGAAAACTCCTTCTGGGGCACCTGAGTCCTTCAGGCGCTTGGGTTCTCGAGCGCCCCTGATCGCAGTAGCTAGTTCCTTTAGCCTGCAATTAATGTTAGTCCAAGAACAAAGTATAATAATGTAAATATATGCATAAATGACAGCCAGAGATGTCTGGTTCTAACTTTGGATTTCAAATGAAATCCTAGGTTGAACCGACGCCTACTGTTCCCTCTTCCGGGGAACGCGTCCTGACCTACTCCACTCTGGAGCAGTTACCTTTTGCAAACCAGCTCCTTCGGTTGGACTTTTACTCGGCCTACGAGACTCCCGGATCTCGAGACATCTGTACCTCGATCCGTCTCTACTTCTGCCCGTAGTGCTCGCTCACCTATGTCTCCTACCAGATCTTCTAGATCAGGTCTTCGGTGTCCGACCCTTGACCAGGATTTCGTGCTCAATTTCTCAACCATGTCTTTGTGTCCAACCTGTTGGTGCTTGGATGGCTATAGAGGGGGGGTGAATGTAGCCAGACACACAAATCACTTTCTTTTGAAGCTTTTCTTTCTGCGATCAAAGTTAGCAGTGGAAACAAAAACACAGAAAGAAAAACAAAGAAGGAAGAGCAAACCAAACAGACGTTAACACCAGGATGTATCCAACAAATTGATCAATGACTTTTGTGTATACTAGAGTTGCTTCAAGGTGCAGGATGATTAGTTCACTGAGGCTTCTTCGCTACCGAGCTCTTAAGCCTCTGCCCAAAACCCAGGTCACAAGCGCGCCTCTGTAGCTCCCAGCTGCTCATTTGCAACTGCCCCAGCTATACTGACCTCTTTTGGACTCCCTAAACTCTCTTCAACCGAGCCCCAGATCAGTTCGTCAGCTTCCCAGCCGTTGCCAGCAGCGCCAGACGCCCGTTGAAACCTAAGAAGTGAAAACAGCCAAACCTGCTCAAAGGAAAGTCCCCAGTTGACTCTCCTCCATTGTTTGAATCCTCCCTGTATCACCTGCACACTTAGCAGACACTTAGCAAATGAAATTAAACGGGAATCGGTAAGTAGCAGAGAAAATAGAGAGCAAACAGAAGCGATCAGAAATCTGACCGATCATGATGCTCCTGATTGGTCACCAGACCGATCTGTGAAAGCCCTGAACGATTAGGCTCCAGCCTGATCGATCCAGTGAGGGGTCACAGGGATCGTGGATCTTCTTATGATCGGTCACACTGACTGATCAGGGATTGTGGATCGGTCACCGAACCGATCCAACACTTGCTGGAGCTTTCTCTAGCTTCCGCAGGCCAAAGCCCCTGATCGGTCATCAGACTGATCAGGTTCTGCCCTGATCGGTCTGGTGATCGATCAGGTCACTCTCTGACCGATCAGGAGTCATCCATCTCACCCAATCTATAGTTATCAATAATGTTAACCTTATGGGTTTTGTAAGACAGGTTTTAATAGAAGTAGGAAATTTATTTTTAAAAAACCATGATTAATTTTGAAAAGTTAACTTAATTTTAAAAGAATAATTAATTATGCTTTTAAATTTATTTTTGAAACTAGTGGTTGAATCTAAGATTAATTAAAATCTGTGTTAGATTCAAATCTGACAATAGTAAAATGAATTTGGTTTTCAATAATCGGCTTCCAGGTCTTGGCGAGGCACTAGGCCTTCATTGGTCGTAGCCTTATTGGATCATCAACCCTTTTCTTGACAAAGTCTTTTATTGAAAATCCATTTTCAAGTTACTCCTTGAAAGATTTTGGTCTAACTAGTTTGGGTCTTGGATCGGTAGCTTCGGCTAGTTCCGCCAAAATGGCTTCCCTAACATACTATCATCTCACCTCCACCCAATACTATATTGTTCAAATTTCAGTTAATCGGTTTAGTCCTTAATCTAACCAGTCCTAGGTTTAAGCATGGTAAATTGCATAAAGTAAATAAACAAACAAGCATGCAATTTTACAATAAGAAAAAGGAATTTATTTAACTATAAAAATGGTTTTTAAGTTGGCTCCCCCTGGACTAAAGCCACGGTAGTGATTAGGAAAGATATGAATTTTGTCCTTAGGGATCCAATACTGGTTTGGTCCATCTTGGTTGCTCAGGCAAAGTTTGGGTACCCATGCATGAACTTTGGGTCTAGATTGTTTCAGTATAGCATAGTATGACCTTTGTCTAGCCTTGGTTCGATACCCTAATCTGGATCGATTTAGAACGGACTTCTGTTTTCCAAGGATCATGTCAAGACCCTTGGAACCCGAAGTGAATCGTTCTAAAGCTGCTCTAAGGTCCTTGACTTGAGTTTTCAAGGAGGAGTTCTCTTTCTCAAGCTTTTCAACTTGAGTAGAGGTTCCTTCTTGAACATTCTCAGTCAAAGATCTAGAGTCAGCTCCCTCTTTCAGGAGTTTTACTTCCTGTCGGAGGGACTCAACTTGGATTTTGGCTTTCGCCAAGTCACTAGACAGGCAAGCAATTTTGCTAATTCAATTTTAGAATAACCACTTACAGTTATTTTGCCGTCCTCTGAAATCGTGAACTTTCCATCTTCCGGTTTCGATTCTGATCCGGTGTCGATGTCTTCCGAAGCAGTCAAGGCGAGCAAGTTCGATTGTGGGGCCTCTTCTTCTTCTTCAGATGAAGACTCATCCCACATGGCTTGAAGAGTCTTCTTCCTTCTTGTCTTCTTGGCTTCTTTCAGATTGGGGCACTATGATTTGTAGTGTCCCTTCTTGTTGCATTCGTAGCAGGTTACGTTGGATATGGTCTTAGATGGTTCGCTTGGATCTTCCTTCTTTCGGCTGGCTTTTCTTCTGTTGGTCTGATGTGTCAGCTCCTTGTAGTAGTCTCGGGCTAGCCGAACCAGCTTGGGTCGATCCCCTTCGCTGTCTTCTGAGTCAGACTCGGGTGCAGGTTGAGGCTTCTTCTTGGTCACCTTTCCTATTTTGCCTGCAACAAAAGCAATGCCTTTCTCGACTAAGGTGCAGTTAGTCTGCTCATGTAATTCAAGTTCAGAAAATAACTCGTCTAATTTAGTTTTGGAAAGGTCCCTTGAAACATTGTAAGCATCTACCATAGATGCCCACAAAGTATTTCTCAGGAAGGCGTTTAGGGTATACCTGATAAGGTCACGATTTTCTACCTTGTGACCGATTGTATGTAGACCGTTCATCAACTCCTGGATTCTGGCATGGAGCTGGGTTGCCGACTCACCTTCGTTCATTTTGATGGTGTACAACTTGTTCAGCAGTAGGTCCCGCTTGCTGATTCGAGTGTCGGAGGTTCCTTCATGCAATTCGATCAACTTACTCTAGAGTTTCTTTGCACTGTTGAAGGATCCCACCTGGTTCAGCTCTTCTTTGGTTAGTCCGCATTGGAGTGTTTGGGTCGTCTTTGCGTTCGCCTCGATTTTTATTTTCAGCGAGGAATCCCATTCTGTGTAAGGTTGTGCCACGCCTTCAGCATTCTTCGAGATTTCCAAACCAGATTGGATTAAGATCCACATGTCCACCTGAGTTTTCAAGTGGACCTCCATCCGACTCTTCCAGTAGGAGAAATCTTCTCCACTGAAGAGTGGTGGTCTGGCTGTGCTGAATCCCTCTTGCATGGCCATTTAGATTTTCTGAAATAATAACAAAACACTGTCCCAAGACTTGGTCTTAGATTAGTAGTGCAGGAATAAGATATTTAAAAGAAACGATCGAGTGGTGTTGCACCAACCTCGATTAACGAGAAAAAATCGATCGAAAAAGAAATTAAAAATTTCATAAAAATCTGAAAAACTCCCAAATTGGTGGTTGCACCAAATTTGAGCTACCCCGCTCTGATACCACTTGTTGGATCAAGAAAATGATAGAGGGGGGGTGAATATCGTTAAAACTTTTTCGTATAAGAATAAGAGAAAATGCAGCGGAAATAAAACAATCACACAAAGAACACAAGTATTTTACTTGGTTCGGAATCGCGGTCGGCTCCTACTCCAAGGCCCACGATCCTTGACCGTTTACTGCGGGCAATTCTGTAATCGCGCAAAGGTTTACAGATTTTGGTACAAGAATATTACAGTAAATAAACGAGTTACACTTTTCATTACGGACGCCCGATGTGGATCGTACTTCAGAACAGAGGGTCGTCGTCGGTGCTGGAATCTCGAGATCGGAGTTTGCCGGAGCAGAGCACTTGAACGAAAAGCTTGGAGGCGTTAGAAAGTTGTGTTTTTGAAGCCTTGGGGTCGAGCCCCTTTTATAGTGCTTTATCGGGCGCCTGATGGCTTGGGGGCGCCTGACACGTGTCCTTCGATCTAGAAACCCTTATCCGCGGGCTCGGTCAACTCTTATCCTCCCCTCATGGGCGTCTGAGCTGATGGGGGCGCCCGTGAGCTTACGGGCGCCTGATCCGCCTTGGTTCAGTGGCTTCGCAGCTGGTTTTTGGTTTTTGCCTTCACCCTTGGGCGCCCGTATCCTTACGGGCGCCTGAGCCCATTCGGGCGCCTGACTCCATTCGGGCGCCTAGGCCCAATGAAGAACCTTCATTTGCAGACGATCAGTCCTTCGACCCTGCAAATAAGGTTAGTCCCAAAAACATGATAAGTCATAATTACAGTCGTAGCTGTCTTGGTTCTGACTTCGGGTCTCCCAAATGGAACCCTAGGTCGAACCGACGCCTACTGTTCCCTCGACGGGGAACGCGTCCTCACCTACTCCTCTCAGGAGAGTTTACCTTTCGCCAACCGGCTCCTCCGGTTGAACTTTTGCCCGATCCACCTGACTAGGTCATCGTGCCAACTTCCGGTCAAGTCTTCGGTGCCCAGGCCCTTTCCAGGACTTCGTGCCCAGTCCTCGACCAGGACTTCTTTGCCCGACTTCCGATCAGGTCTTCTTGCCCAGTCCTTGACCAGGACTTCTTTGCCCAGCCCTTTGGCAGGACTTCTTGCCTAGTGTACCTAGGACTTCTTCCTGCACACTTAGTAAGCACATTAGAACACAATAACATCTTAACTCTTGAACCCTTTGCCATTATCAAAACCCAGGATCGACTTAGGTGCTGCCTGCACCAACAAATTAGGCCCTAACTCATCAAGGTCATCCGGCCTAGGGTGCCCAAAGAAGTACTCATAGATGGAATCAGATGTTTCCCCCTCGAAGGGAGACGGTAAAGAATCAGGAAGCTCAGGGTAGATTGGAGATCTATTTGGCGATCGGCGACAGTCAAGATACTCTGAAAAATTTTCGTAGGTAATGTCAAGGTTGGTTTTGGCTACCCGAGTTACATATGCCAAACCCCCTTGTGGTCCCGGTTGCAGATTGTTGTAGAATTCGGACACTAGATCAATGTTGATGGTCCGCTCGAGAGAAAGGAAAAATTCAAGATTGTAAAAATCAATAACCTCTCTAATAGAGGGACAGTGCTCATATAAGAAAGGTCTGTCAATAGACCTACAAGGGAGGAGTTTAAACATTCTATTTTGGAAGGCTTGTTCGAAAGCGACATTGGGGAATTGAGAGCTTGAGGATGGTTGAGGCCTAGAAGAGGATGAGGGAGCTTTGGACCTTGAGGTTCCCTCAGCCGGTGCTTTCCCCTTCGTAGATTTTCTAAAGATTGGATATTTTGATCACGACATTTGAATGGATCAAATGAAGTTCACCACAAAGACAATGATCACAAGAAATTATGATCACGGCACAAAGATGGAATTGATCAGTGAAGTTAAGGGCACACAATAAGTTTGATCAGGAAATGATATAATCAATGGCACACATGAAAAGGAATTGATTAAATATGATTAAGGTCACGGTAATGGCAAACGGAAAGGAAACATGGCAAGATCATGGCAAACACATGATTAAGGTCACGGTAATGGCAAACAGAAAGGAAACATGGAAAGATCATAGCAAACACATGATTAAGGTCACGACAAGATCATGACAAACACACCACAAGATGATTAAAGATTAGTTCCCAAAATCACAAGTTATAAGATAATCATCAAATAAAAACCGCAAGAATATGCTTACATTGGTGCCATATCAGTTGGTTGGTTCGTTTGGGAAGAATACTTCAAGAGAAGTAGCTCAATAAGTTGGAAGACACCTTCAGAGAGGCTGCGCAGAGAATGGAGCTCAAAGAACTCACAGAGGACTTGCGCAGGAAGAAAAACACACCAGGTGCTTCGCGAGAACTTGTGCAAAACGGGACTCAGGAACAAGAAACTCACGGCACAGTGCAGGAACAAGGAAAGAAGAGCTCGCAACAGAGAACACCAACCACAGGAAGGGTAAGCTGCAGAGAACTTGCGCACTCACAGAGAGTTCACAGGGAGGAATAGAGATCTCGCCTCGCCGAAAACTTGAGAGCTCACGCGCAGGAAGAGGAGGAAGATGAGGTGGTTCGGCGCTAGGGTTCAGAGGATATGAGCATTTGGGTGATTAAATCGGTTGGTGGACCGATTGTTAGTAGGAGCCCTAGAGCCAATTATGTGATGATTGACTAGGGGCATTTTGTATCATATTCTATTATTAATAAAGACATGTTTGGTTATTATACTTACTTTGTATTCTGTGCCGAATGACTAAGTATAATAATGTCCTTGTGTAGTAGGTTCTTATCTACATTATATCGATTGGTTGAATCGATAGTGAGATATTGTAGAGAACACTACACTAAATTATTCCTAGTCAAGCATCAATTATTCAGGGACAATATTGATGCAAGGAGACTACCATGTAGGTCAACTGATGACTTGAGCTCACAAGTCATGGATATGTGATATCAAGTTGACACATGGGTATACATTGGAGAATGTGTACTGAATGACCCGCCATGAGAAAGTTTCATAGATTGTCATATGAGTGTCATAGACTTTTTCATGTGACTATTGGTATGAATAGTCCTTAGACCTGAAGTCACTACGGTACCCTACATAAGGAGTTATGTACTTTGGTATCGTCAAACGTCACCCGTAACAGGGTGGACTATAAAGGCGATCACTGGGTATGTAATGAATTATGCGAAGGGATGTGAGTGATGTAGATGAGATCTATCCCTCCCATATGACGGGAGTGATATCTGTGGGCCCCTTGATCGAGTAGGACTACTGAAACGCATGGTCATGCTCAAATGAGTCAATATGAGATATTGAGCTCATTTATTTCAGTGAGTCTACTCGGGGATCAAGAAACACAAGATTGATTGAGGATGACACGGTCTATGCCTCATTGGTCAATCTAGATATCAAGGATAGAAGGATAAGGTCATACACTATCATAGTCACGGAGGTTTAGTCGGATCTCGACTTTTCTTGTTACTTGGGTAGCAATGATGCATTGCTAGATGCCGCTAATTGCTTATGTGTCTAAAGTGTTTAGGTGCATTGCCAACGTCACGAGAACCTATTGGGTCACACACAAAGGGCACAATGCTTCGGGAAAGTTGATCGGCAGACCTGAGCCCGAGTTGGGAACTCGGGAGATCTGAGCCCGAGTTGGGAACTCGGGAGACCTGAGCCCGAGTTGGGAACTCGGGAGGTCAGTTCGGAGGACTCGAGTTGGGAACTCGAGAGAGACCGAGTCGAAGCTCGACGGACCGAGTCGGAGCTCGGCGGACCGAGTCGGAGCTCGGCGGACCGAGTCGGAGCTCGGCGGACCGAGTCGGAGCTCGGCGGACCGAGTCGGAGCTCGGCGGACCGAGTCGGAGCTCGGCGGACCGAGTCGGAGCTCGGCGGACCGAGTCGGAGCTCGGCGGACCGAGTCGGAGCTCGGCGGACCGAGTCGGAGCTCGACGGACCGAGTCGGAGCTCGACGGACCGAGTCGGAGCTCGACGGACCGAGTCGGAGCTCAGCGGACTGAGTCGGAGCTCGTCGGACTGAGTCGGAGCTCGGCGGACCGAGTCAAAGCTCGACGGACCGAGTCGGAGCTCGACGGACCAGCAGACCGAGTCGAAACTCGGTAGACCAAGTCGGCTCTCGGCAGACTGGGTCGGAGCTCGGCACACTGGGTCAGGAGCTCGCTACTCGGGAGACGTGGTCGGGAGACCGAGTCGGAAGCCCGAGAGGCCTGGTCGGAGTTGCATGAAGAAAAGAGAAAAGTCTCTCTTCATTGGATGAAAAGATTCTTTTCTTGCATGGAAAATGATAAAGAGCCACATAAAAAGATGTGCTCTTTATTGGGAAGCCAAAGAGACACAAACCTCTTCATATTCATGGGATGATTATAAAAGAGGGCCTTGTGACTTTGGATGAGGTCTTCTTCTTGCCTTAGCTTTTCCCCTTCCCTTCCTCTCTTCTTCCTCTCTTCTTCCTCTCCTCCCTTTTGGCTGAAACCTAATTGTAAGGTTCTTGGTGTTCTGCGAGCTACCTTAAGTTGCTAGCACAACTAAGGTAGCTCTCTCGAAGTTGAGAGATTGTGTCCGTGTGGATATGAATAGAGGCACGGACACTTGAACGTGCAAGAGATCCGGCGCACCTTGGACGAGCGGGATAAGCAAAGGGCACGCTCCGAAGGTATATCTTCTTTAGAAGTAGATGTAGATCAACTTTGTACGAGTTTTTCTTTCGCATGGATCGCTCGTGGGTTCTTGTTTCCATTGCATTTTTATTGTTTTGTGCCGGGAGAACCCAACACCGATCACCAACCAAAGTTAATGCGGTAAATCGGATCCACCGTTCGATCCAGGGGTACCCAGACCGATCAGGGAACTCCCTGATCGGTCTGGCTGCGTCCTGATCGGTCTGGTGACCGATCAGGGAAGTCCCTGATCGGTCTATGGATCGATCAGGGATCGAACAGAAGGTTCTGTGAACCCACTGATCGGTCTGTGGACCGATCAGGAGGTTGGCTAGATCGGTCAGTGGACCGATCATGTCCAACACAGAGCCCTTCTATGGATTTCTCACAGAATTGCTTGATCGGTCATCATGACCGATCAGGCCAACTCCTGATCGGTCTGGTGACCAATCAGGGAGGTCCCTGATCGTCTGCAGATCGATCAAGGACCGAACAGAATGAAACATTGTTCTGTGAGCTCACTGATCGGTCTCTGGACCGATCAGTACAACTCTGGATCAGTTCGTGGACCGATCAGATATCAGAGACTGTCGGATTCATTTCAGAAACTTTAGTTTCAGACTTCCTTTAGAATTCTGATACGATCAGATGGATGTTTATCGATCCTGGAGGTGTTCTCTCGACTAGAATTGATCCCTTAACAAGAATCAAGAGTCCTTACGGATTTAACAAATCAATTTGCTCCAACCAATTTGAAATCTCCTTCACTTAGAATAATCAAACACAAGGAATCAAGTTTGTATCAACAACAAAACTCCTAGATTTGCAGAAAACTAAAACTTGCAACATTAAAACTAATCATTCTAGGCAATTCATAGTCCTAATTCAAATTTGTATCATCAACCCAGAGCAAGTTTGTATATTAAGTTTTATCAAAACTAATGCTCCCCCTATCATTTGTTTGGAGCACCCATTATCAACAATCCATGTTGATAGATGCTCACCCTCAACCAAAGCTATACAATTCGAAATATAGAGGTTTTAGGTACCCAAATTTTGGGACCTAAAGAACCTTCAATGAATGATTTAGGCACCCATGCCTTAGTCATTTTCTTTCTAACTTTTTGAACCCTAGAATCATTTGGTGACCTAAAGTGAGTTCTTGACATCAATGATATAACACTAGGTTATTTAGGTTGGTAACCTAAACCAACCTTGTTGTAAACCATCTTTTGTGAATTTAGTATCATGTCTAAGGTTTTAGAGCTAGTTGAAAACTTCTCAAGAAAATTCTTGAGTTTCTCAACCTCACTCCTCAAGGTCTTATTTTCATTCTCAAGGGACTCATTGTGAAAATCATTAATATCCTCAACCTTAGAGGATTTTAATTCTTCTACTTCTAATTTTAGTAACTTTGCTTTGTTCTTAGATTTCTTTAACAAACTAGTTAAGCATGCAATTGTCCTATAGCATTTATCTAATTCAGGAGAAATTACCTCTTCATAATCCGAAGATGATGAAGGTGCAGTTGAGGAGTCACTTGGTTCGTTATCACTTCCTTCATTCTAGTCCTCTATTGCCATGAAGGCAAAGTGATGAGTGTTCTTCTCCTCCTCCTTTGCTTTCTTCTTCTCCTTCTTCTTCTTTCTTCTATCGCCTGCCACAAAAGCCATACCTTTCTCTTTTGGGCTTTGGTTAGTGATCTCGTGTAATTCCATTTCACAAAATAAATCTTCTAGTTTAATAATAGAAAGATCCTTAGATACCTTGTAGGCATCCACCATGGATGACCATAAAGCATTTCTAGGGAAGGATTTAAGAACATACCTAACAAGGTCTCAGTTTTCAACCTTCTCATCAATGGAATGTAGACCATTAAAGATCTCCTTGAATGGACCATGAAGCATACTTACCGTTTCATTTTCTTCCATGGAGAGGTTTTGGAGTTGACTGAGAAGAAGGTCTCTCTTGGCTCTCTGGGTATCTTGAGTGCCTTCATGGAGCTCAATGAGCTTGCCCCATAGGTCTTTAGCACTTGTGAAAGGATCCACCTTGATCAACTGCTCCTTGGTCATCCCACATTGTAAGGTGACCACAGCTTTGGCATCGGCTTCCCCCTTTCTGATTTGCTCAGCCGACCACCTTGAGAAATCCAACTCTTTTCCCTCAGCATCTCTTGGAGGGATGAAACCCTCCTTCATAGCAAACCGCATACTGATATTGGTCTTGAGATAAAACACCATCCTTGACCTCCAATATGGAAAATCAGTTCCATCCAAGAACGGAGGTCTGTTTGTGCTGAACCCTTCTCCTCCTATCGCCATCTTATTGACTCTCGAGTGTTAGTCCGTTTGAACAGAGCCCTGATAAGTACCATTTTATTGATCATTTCAGATTCTTAAATCCAAGTTTGACCCATATTTTATTTGCTTAATCTTGCATTTATGCTAGGTTCTAGGACTTACTGCTATTTTGGACTTAATTGCAAATCTTGATATATTTAAATTATTTTGCCACTAAATTGTTGATCTATTTTTGTAGGCATGAAAGGATCATGGACCTAGGTTATGCTGGGTCAGATTTGAGTCGGAAGTGGACCCGGATCGAGTGATCAAGCTTCAGACAAATCTAGGTCGTCCGATTCGAAAACGGCTAGATTTGAGCCATCTGGGAACTTCTGAGGAAATTTGAGCTAGGGTTAGGGTTGATCAAGCACTGAGGTCAAGATCTGAGATTTTCATTCCAATCAGAGATCATTCAACCGTTGGATCAAGCTCAGAGGGTTCTAGACTGTCCATTTAAATATCAGGTTGATCTGGGCCATCCATTGCAAATCTGGAAGATCCGAGCTACCCCGGGGCAGATCTTGACACTTGATCAACATCATCAAAGTTTGGTTTAGATCGGACAAAGATCAGCCGTTGGATTTTCTCTAAACAATCTGGACCGTTCATTCCTAAGTACTTAATCAAATTTTCTCCTCAGCTGCAGGCGTCGCTCTTCACCGCAAGCCTTCGTCTTCTTCAGCAGTTCTTCGAGTTTTTCTTCAATTTCATCATCTAAGGGGTGCGACCACCTCAATTCCTCCATTAGATCATGTTCTAGATCCTTGGGAAGCTATTGTCGTGAAGATTTCAGCTCCGAATTGGCCAAGAACAGAGCCGAGTGAGGGTTTCCTCAGTTCTGCCATCGATTGCCTTAATCTCAATTTTGTTCCATCTGTCATCCATCTGAGCCATCTGAAGGGATTCTCTGGAGTGCTCGGTTCATCCCCACACCATCAGCGCGATTGGACGAGGCTAGATTAAGGAAATCGAATGGGTTTTCAGCTTGGATCAGAGTGTGAGCTGGATTGATTCGCAGAGACTGTTTTTCCATTGATTTGTTGAGCTTAGGGGTTCGAGGCTCACCCTTGTGTGACGGCAAGGAGTGCTTGAGCTAAGAGAGTAATTGAGGATTAGTTTTCTTATTGAATTTTCTGCTCTTAGCTGTAATTTCAATTTCTGAAAACCATTTCATTTCTGCACTCGTATCAGCTGTTAGATTCGTTTACTGAATTGTTTCTTTCTTAATTAGGGTTAAATTCTACAAGTAGTTAGCTAGGAAGCTTGTCTAGTGGACAATTGATTTCAATTCTAGTTTACTTCATGATTTAGAGCTTGCGTATCAAATTTGTTGCTGTGTTCCAGTTTTTCAAGCTACGTATCAGCCTTTCACCTTGCGTATCAGTTTTATCATCCGTGAGCACTTCTGAATTTTGTATCAAGTTAGTTTTTGTTTTCTTGTCTGAATTTTCATTGTAGCTTGTTGCATCTCCAAAGGTTTTTCTTTTCATTTCTGTCGTAGTTCTCAGCTAGTGCGTATCAGATTTCAAAATTCTGCAAGTTCAGTTTTGTTTCAGCAAGTAGTAATTGGTAGCTTCTGAATTTCGTGCCAAGTAAACCTTAGCTCTTTTTAAGCTTTCTTGCACTTAGATTAGTGATTCAAATACATCTTGCAATTGATAGTTTCAGCATTTGATCTATTGCTACAATTTCTGCATTCAACTTAGTAAGTTCTGCCTTCTATTTTTGCTATCTAACTCCACTTCTGCAATTCCCGATTTTCATTTCTCAAGTTGGATCAGTGAAGTTTTGCATTGGAACTTTATTGCATTTGAAATCAGTTTTCTTATATGATTTTTGCATCCAAATTCTGCTGCATTTCATTTCTGCATATAGGTTTGTTTCATGCATTCCATTTCTGAATTCAATTTTTCTTTTCTGCCTTAACCAGTTTCGGTTTTCACACCTCCTTATTCAATTGAGCAGACAATTTCATTGATAGCCTAGCCCTTTCAAGCTGAATTAACCAGCTATAAATTCTGCAAACAGTTTCAAAAATTGGCACATCAGTTTTTCTCGTTGTGGTATCAAGTTGTTGCTTGCATTTAGAGTCAAGTTAGGTTTCGGCAATGCTTTGTATTGCTTTGTTTTAGATTGCTAAACATTGTTTGGATTCATTTATTCTGCATTTGGTTTGCACTTAATATCAGATTGTTTACAGATTCGATTAAGTGTCTTGGTTGATTAAGTTTCACATTGTTTGATGTCATAGTTGCCTTTTACTTTGTTTAGCTCATTTAGTTAAGTTTCTTTCCTTTTCTTCGTGTTTTCATTTCTGATTGCAAACCAATCCCACATTTTATTCGAAACCGAAAATAATCAACGACACGTGAACTCAAGCTCGAATCAACCAATCTCAACTAGCCCTAGGAAAAATATGACCTGTGGCCCCTTTACTACGCTTTTATTCTTTGATAGCAAAAAGGGTTTCCAGCTTTTCACATATCTAAATTTTGAGACCCACATTTGTGACACCTAATTCGGGTCTATCAAAATTTTTGGTGTCGTTGCCGGAGAGGCTACTAGTTGAGTTGTTTGATTTTTACTTGTACGCTTATTTCATATCTTTCTTGATTCATTTTTGTGCTTACTGTTATATCTTGTAATTTACTTTACTTGTTTCATCTTTCTTTATACTTTTACTGCGATTTGTTTTTGATTTTATGACCAGGTCTACAGGTGGTGATCTCGAAGAATTTGAACCTGAAATTGAGAGAACTTTCAAAGCAAGGAGGAACCAGGGCATACTTTCAGAGACTCTTGATATTCCTTCCCTTCAGACTTTTCCCACTCATTCAGGCATTATTATGGCAACCACCAGAAGACTATGAAGGAACTCGCAGCACCAGACACACTTTTCAGTATTCCAGCATTGCTTATCCAGAGCTGGCTGGAGATTTTGAGCTCAAATCTGGACTCATTCACTTGCTACCTAAGTTTCAAGGATTATCTGGAGAAGATCCAAATAGACACCTGCATGAGTTTCACGTTGTATGCTCCACTATGAAGCCTCAGGGTATTTCAGAAGAAGATATCAAGTTGAGGGCTTTCCCTTTTTCTCTGACTGGAGCAGCAAAAAACTGGTTCTACTACTTACCTACTGGGCACGTGTCTAGCTGGATTTCTATGAAGAAGGCGTTTCTAGAGAAATATTTCCCAGCCTCCAGAACTGCAATTATCAGAAAAAACATTTGTGGCATTCAGCAAGTGGTGGGGGAGACACTTTATGACTACTGGGAGAGATTCAACAAGCTTTGCTCCAGTTGCCCACAGCACCAGATCAGTGAGCAGTTACCCATCCAGTATTTTTATGAGGGCTTATTGCAGATGGATAGAATTATGATAGATGCTGCAGCTGGAGGAGCCCTAGTTAACAAGACGCCAGATCAAGCTAGGGAACTTATTTCAAACATGGCTAAGAACTCACAACAGTTTGGAAGCAGAGCATTGACCACTAGAGGAGTTAATGAGGTCCAGGGGGTTTCAAATTAGCAGAGAGAAATGAAGAATGTATTGGTAGAGCTCACATCAGCGATTAAGCAAATGGGTCTTACTAATTCAAGCCAAAATTCCAACTCCTCAGTACCTCCACAGACAAGCCAAGTGATGAGGGTATGCAGTATTTGCTCTAGTCAAGAGCACAACTCTGATTCATGTCACACCCTCCAACAAGATGAGACAGTAGGGGCATTGGTTAGGGGACAGTTTCAATCTAAGAATAACCCTTACTCCTCTACCTATAACCCTGGTTGGAGGGATCATCCAAATCTTAAATATGGGAATTCTTTTTACCAACAAAACCCCTCACAACAGCAATTTCAACAAACACCACAGCAGTCCCCGCAAATGCAGCAAAATCAGCAAGTTTTCCAGCCCCAATTTCAGTCTTTTCAGCCAACGTTTCAACAACCTCAGCCCCAATTTCAGCAATTCCAGCCTCAATTCTAGCCAATGCAGCAAGGGCAGTAAGGTTTCCAAGCATTTCAACCGTTTCAACCTCAAAACCAACAAAATTTCCAGACCTCACAGCCTTACAATCCAAGTTTCCAGCCTTTGAATTCAAATTTCCAGCCTATGCAATTTCAGTCCTTACCACCGCAAGTTCCCTATCAGAACCAGAATTTTCAAGGATACAATTCTCAGCAATTCCAGCCTCAATTCTAGCCAAGTTATCAGCCCTATCAACAACAAATTCAGCCCTCCTATCAGCCCCAACAGCCCTATTTTCAAGAATCTCAGCAAGTTCAACAATTTCAGCCTACTACTTCATCATTTCAAGGTCATTCAAAACCCTATGCTAACCAAGGGGGCTATGGAAGCTCTAGTGGGGGAAATGTGCCACAACAGAGGGTAGAAGAAATGTTTCAACAAATGTTTCCCGCCATACAAAACCTCGAGAGGCAAATTGGACAATTGGCTAGTGGGATAAATCAAAGTCAAACTCAAGGATCAAGCCAACTACCTTCCCAAGCTATTCCCAATCCAAAGGGAAATGTGAGCGCTATTACTTTGAGGAGCGGGAAGGTTACTACATCTCAAAATGGGCCAAGAGCTGAAATTTCTGAAAACAGGGCAGCACCTCCATTTTCAGCACCAATCAGCCCTAAAACGACTTCAAAATCAGTTGGTTCCACCCCTAGTCCATGCCCAACTCCTTCATCAAGCAACCCTGTGATTTTGGTGGAAAATGAAGGAGAAATCAGTGCCGAAACAAATATTACAGCAGCTTCTTCGAAGGGGACAGCAGTACCAATTTCAGCCCCTAAACTTTCGGCTCAAGAAAATGATTTGAGAGTTCCTTTGCCATTCCCTCAGCATAAAACACAAGCCAAAAGACAAGTGGAGGAGGAGAAGGCTAAGGAATACAATGAGCTAGTAGAACTTTTCAGTAAAGTAGAGATTAATGTACCTTTGTTGACCATGATTAAACAGATTCCTACGTATGCCAAATTTTTGAAAGATCTCTGTGTTCACAAGAAGAAGCTTAAGGAAAATGAGTTGGTCAGCTTTGGGAAAAATATTTCAGCACTTATACATGCCATACCTCAGAAGTGTGAAGACCCTGGAGTGTTTACTGTATCTTGTGAGATAGGGAGCACCACGTTCCATGATGTCATGTTAGATTTAGGAGCTTCCATAAATGTGATGCCCAGGTCAGTCTTCCAGATGCTTGGCATAGGCCCTTTACAGCCTACTGGTGTGGTGATACAGTTAGTAGACCGGAGCTAGACCCACCCAGCCGGTATCATTGAAGATGTTTTGGTGAAGGTAAAGGAGCTGATATTTCCTGCAGATTTTTATATCTTGGATATGGAGGGAGATTATCTTGCACACCGTTCTCCACTAATTTTAGGAAGACTATTTCTGAAGACTGCTAGAACCAAGATAGATGTTTATGCTGGTACATTTTCCATGGAGATTGGAGACACGGTCGTTCAGTTTAGCATTTTTGATGCTATGAAGCACCCGAGAGAAAATCATTCCATTATGAGTATGGATATTCTTGAGGAATTGGAGGATATAGAGTTAGAGGCTGAGGGATTTCTACATGATTTTTCTGGAGGAGTTATTTATTCAGAGGAGGCTGAGGGAGTATTTACTGCAGAGACTGAGGATATTTTAGAAGATATTTCAGATGCACTTCCAGCTGGAGAGGTTTTTCTAGGTGTAGGGGATTGTACAGAGCCCCAAGGATCACCTATTTCTATTGAGATTGATAGTGTAGGGGATTGCACAGAGCCCCAAGGACCACTCATACCTACTGAGGAAGGCCAGATTGAACTGAAGCCACTACCAGGCCACTTGAAGTATGCATACCTAGGAGAGGAGCAGACTTTTCCCGTGATTATTGCACAGCATTTAGAGTCAAAACAGGAAGAAAAATTGTTGCAAGTCCTGAGGCATTACAAGAAGGCAATTGGGTGGACTCTATCAGATATACCAGGTATCAGCCCAGCTATCTGTATGCACAGGATATTTTTGGAAGAAAATGTTAAACTCGTGAGGCAACCACAAAGGAGACTCAAACCACTTATTTTGGACGTTGTAAAGAAAGAGGTGACTCGACTTCTACAGGCAGGTATCATTTACCCTATTTCTGACAGTCAGTGGGTTAGTCTTATACACGTGGTGCCTAAGAAATCTGGAGTGATAGTGGTGGCAGATGAAAGCAATGAACTAGTGTCCACCAGAGTTAAAAATTCCTGGAGAGTCTGCATTGATTACAGGAAGCTCAACAAGGTCATAAGGAAAGATCACTTCCCTTTACCCTTCATTGATCAGATGCTTGAAAGACTGGCAGGGAAGTCGCATTATTGCTTTTTGGATGGTTATTCAAGCTACTTTCAGATTTGTATAGATCCAGAGGACCAGGAGAAGACTACCTTCACTTGCCCCTTTGGTACTTTTGCCTACAGACGGATGCCTTTTGGACTCTGCAACGCACCCGGTACATTTCAAAGATGCATGGTAAGTATATTTGGTGAGTTGCTAGAGCACTGTATGGAGGTATTTATGGATGATTTTTCAGTTTATGGCACGTCTTTTGATTCATGCTTAGAAAATTTGTCTAGGGTTTTACACCGTTGCATTGAAACTAACCTTGTACTGAATTTTGAGAAATGTCATTTCATGGTGGAGCAGGGTATTGTACTTGGACACATAGTCTCTAGGAGAGGTATAGAGGTAGATCCTGCAAAAATCAGTGTTATTTCTTCTTTATCTTACCCCGTATACGTACGGGACATTCGTGCTTTCCTTGGACATGCAGGTTTCTACCACAGATTTATTAGAGACTTCAGCTTGATTGCTCGACCCTTGACAAGACTTTTACAGAAAGATGTTGATTTTCATTTTGATGATAAGTGCAAAGAAACTTTTCACAGACTCAGGGAGGCTCTTACCTCAGCTCCTATTATTAAATCACCTGATTGGAATTTATCCTTTGAATTAATGTGTGATGCATCTAATTTTGCAGTGGGAGCTGTTCTAGCACAGAGGGTTGATGGAGCACCTCATGTCATCTGCTACGCCTCCAAAACCCTAGATGCCGCCCAAGCAAACTACACCACCACCGAAAAGGACCTTCTTGCCATTGTTTTTGCCTTAGACCAATTCAGATCTTATTTATTGTGCTCACATGTTATTATTTTTTCTGATCATGCAGCTCTAAAATACTTGTTGAAAAAGCCTGATGCAAAACCTAGACTGATCAGATGGATGCTCCTGCTCCAAGAATTTGACTTGGAGATCAGAGACAGAAGTGGAAAAGAAAACCTAGTTGCAGATCACTTGAGCAGACTTGAAGGAGATGGATCTCCTACCACCATTGACGATGATTTCAGAGATGAGCACCTGATTGCAGTACATGGTGAGACACCGTGGTATGCAGACCTAGTTAATTTTCTAGTTGCATATGTATTTCCCACTCACTTTTCTAAGGCTCAAAAAGATAAACTTAAAAGTGATGTAAAGTTTTATGTGTGGGATGACCCTTATTTATGGAAGTTTTGTAATGATCAAATAATTAGGAGATGCATACCAGATCATGAGTTTTCTTCTATCCTTACATTTTGTCATTCATCAGCTTGTGGGGGGCATTTTGGACCCCAAAGAACTGCTAGGAAAGTGCTTGTGTGCGGATTGTACTGGCCCACCCTATTTCATGATTTATATGTCTTTTATAAAAATTGTGATAGATGTCAGCGAACTGGGAACATAGGAGAGAGACATGAGATGCCCCAAAACACTATGCTTTACTGTGAGATTTTTGATATTTGGGGAATAGATTTTATGGGACCCTTTCCTGCATCTTATGGTTATTTGTACATTTTACTTGCTATGGATTATGTTTCAAAATGGGTGGAGGTCATTCCCTCCAAGACTGATGATTCTTCTGTTGTTTGTAGTTTTGTTAGGTCACACATTTTCTGCAGGTTGGAATTCCAAGAGCCATAATTAGTGACCAAGGATCTCATTTTTGCAACAAATACATGAAGGCACTGCTGAATAAATATGGGGTTGTACATAAAGTTTCTACATCTTACCATCCCCAAACAAATAGACAAGCTGAAATCTCTAACAGAGAGATAAAATCAATTTTGGAGAAGACAGTTGGACCCACTAGGAAGGATTGGAGCAAGAGGTTAGATGACGCACTTTGGGCCTACAGAAAGCATTTAAGACACCGATTGGCATGTCCCCCTACCGCTTGGTATATGGCAAAGCTTGTCATCTCCCCGTGGAAATAGAGCACAAAGCATATTGGGCAGTAAAAGCTTATAATTTCGATGCTACCAAGGTGGGAGAAGAGAGGAAACTTCAACTCCAAGAACTTGAAGAAATTCGGCTAGAAGCATTTGAAAATTCAAGGATCTACAAGGAAAAGACCAAAAACTTCCATGACAAGCACATTTTGAAGAAAAACTTCCAAATTGGTGACAAGGTATTATTGTACAAATCACGGCTCAAATTGATAAAAGGTAAATTAAGGTCAAGGTGGGATGGTCCATTTATTATAACTAACATTTTTTCCTATGGTGTTGTGGAAATTCAAGATGTATCTAATGGTTTTATTTGGAAAGTCAATGGCCACCGGCTCAAAAGGTACTTTGAAGAATTAAAGGAGCTAGAGGTGGATGGTTTGGACATGAACGAAGCTATCTACCCAACTTAAGGGGAGTTCACTTTTCATACACCTACATTTCATTGTATATATCATTTTCACGTTTCTAGGAGTAAAATTTTCTCTTTTTGAAGTGAGTAGTTGACAATAAATTTGTAACACCCGCCTTTTTCCCACAGCTTATGGTGTGGCGAGAAAGCGGCGTTACGCTAACATACATGTACGTATATGAATATCTTAATGCAGCGGAATAATTTTTTTCTTTATACACATGCGTTTAACCATACCACTAATACTTGAATCATGTATATATATCTTAGCTATCATTCATGAACATGGTGGCATTGTAACTTGGCATATTAATATCATACGTAGCATCATGATATAAACATTCCATAACTCATCCATAAGCATCATAAGTAGTAAGTTATTCTTTAGACATAACTATCATAGGTATAGCATAGAACTTAAGAAAGCATTTCAAGACACAAGGCATGCAACAAGTATAAATATGAGAATCCTTTTTCTCTTTCCTTTGCCATGTCACTACCACACACACACTCTTGCCCCTCCTGCTACTTCACTTAATAACCTCTTGCTTGATCTGCGGTATAAGAAAATAAGACTATAAGCATATAGGCTTAGTAAGACCCTCCTACTCACTAAAAACCATACGTTATATAAAACATAAACATATGAAACATTTGACATAGCATAATTCTGAACATAAAACATAAACATATTCTTAACATAAAACATAAGCATATTCTTAACATAAATCATAAGCATGAAACATACTTAACATGACATAATTCTTAACATGAACATAAGCATAAACATACTTATCATGACATAATTCTTAACATGAACATAAGCATAAACATACTTATCATGGCATAATTCTTAACATGAACATAAGCATAAACATACTTATCATGACATAATTCTTAACATGAACATAAGCATAAACATACCTATCATGGCATAATTCTTAACATGAACATAAGCATAAACATACTTATCATGGCATAATTCTTAACATGAACATAAGTATAAACATACTTATCATGGCATAATTCTTAACATGAACATAAGCATAAACATACTTATCATGACATAATTCTTAACATGAACATAAGCATAAACATACTTATCATGGCATAATGCATAACATTAATGAATGCATGAGTCAAATGCATATATCATAAGGATACTTATTTGAAAACCATAATTATAAATACTTAAACATAATCATAACATCATGGGGGTCCCCGGCTTGTACCACATATATACATCATATGCGCGCATCCCTAAGTAAATACGAGGTAGCTAGTCTCGACCAACTAGGGTAGGAACAGCTACGGTAGTTCCAAAAACCGAGGCGTTCTTAAGGTGCCCATCCCTGTTGGACAGCTACGGTAGTCCCAGAACCGAGGTGTTCTTAAGGTACCCATCCCTTGGACCCTTACTTCGGTCCGGTACAAGCCCATTCATAAAGTAAAATAACTTCACATGCTTCATCATTCATAGAACATACATAGCATAAATATAATCTTGTTTCATGAAGCATAGCATAAGAGTAGGAACAGCTACGGTAGTTCCAGAACCGAGGCGTTCTTAAGGTGCCCATCCCTTATCATGACATAAAGCATACTTGGCATTTCATCATTCATACTTAATGCATAACATCATGATGCCTTAAAGGCATAATCATTATCTTTATTCATCATCTTCATTCATAAACATGACATACATACATAATTATGCCTCCAGGCATAAACATCATCTTGGTTCATAAAGCTTGCATGATCATGGTACATAAGATAAATATGTATTTCATACATGGTACATATCATCTAGCATACATAATCATAGTATCCCTCATAGAGCATGCATGGGTAAGATTCATATGAACATGATACATACTACTTAGATTCATGGCATTCATCATAGAACATGCATAGACCTTCATAACCATATATCTATTATAGGCATTTAACATCATACATGCATTATTCTATATCACATACATTCATGAATGAACATAGCACATAACCTAAACATACAAGTCATGATATATAACACATAAAGCTAGGGTTTTAGTTAACATAAAAGTTCTTACAACATGCTTAAACCTATACATACATCATAGTAAACCATAAACAAGTATCCTTGAAACCTTAACCCAACCCAAACCCTAAATCATGGTCTTGGCCGAAAGTTCAATAGGAGAAGGCCCCATTATTCAATTCAACATGAAAGGTTCCATAAGTAAAAGAAAGCTCATACATTACATACAATGTCATAGGAAGCCCTTTGAACGCTTGATTGGATTTAACCCTAAGTCCTAGCCCTAAATCATGCATTGGCCGAAACCCTAGAAGGGTAATAAGTCCATAGGAAAATTCATATAAGTCACTATTAATATCCATTATATCATAGAAAGCATACTAACCATACTTGAAGAGTTGAATTTTAAACCTAACCATGGTACATGGATGGTGGCCGAAACCCTAAAGGGGTTTTAGGGTGCTACAAAATTCCCCAAATCATACTTTTATGCTTAACTTATCATGAGTAAACATTAGGAAACATAAGAGGGGTTTTTAACATCATCTTAGCCTCAAAAACATGCTTGGCCGAAAATCTTAGAAGCCTTAATCCTTTGTTTTCTCAACATAAATCCCAAACAACATCTTAAATCTTGATAAACAACATAAACTATTATACCACAGGTGAAAGAGTCTTACTTTTCCTTATCTTGGATATAATCCTTGAATAGAAATAAAAAGAAACCTTCTTGACCCTAGACCTCTCCTTTGCCCTTGTAGCCTTGTAGAAAGCCTTGGATCTTCAAGATGGAGTCCTTTGTGAAGCTTTTCTAAGGGAGACAAACCCTTGTGGGTTTCGGCTAGAAGAAGGGAGAAGAAGGAGAGGAATAGCCTTGGTGGAAGAAGAGAAGAAGAAGAGTAACTCCAATGTCTCTTCCTTTCTCACCTACTCCTTTTATACCCAAATGAAGGGGGCAAGTGAAGAGACATGATGCCTCCTCTCATGGTGACCCTTCACTTCCTTTAGCCTCAACTAAAATCCTCTTCCTTTTCTACTAGCACTCCCTTGCTAGGTGAATTGGTTAATACATGCATAGTGATAAATTAGGTCCAAGGTTCAATCCTTGGTGCATGCACTTTATTTTTATTTTATTTTATTTTTTTTTCTTTTATTTTTGGCAATGCCCCCTAAGGCCCACCAATAGCCATGCTTATATTCGTAATTGAAACCCATTTCTATTTATATTAAATTCTACCAAAGATCCACTAATAACCATGGTACTAGAAAAGCCCATGTAAGGCCCATTAGTACTTAGCTTCTTATTCCATATAGAAAATCATGGATAATCATGCTAAGGTTCCTACTAGTATCCCTATGTTCCTCGAGAATCTATCTAGGCATGATCAATATTTTAAAGAAAATATTGAGAAAATTTTATGGGTCGTTACAATTCCCCATTCCTCGTGGAAGTTCATCCTCGAACTTAGAATAGCTCCGGGTACTTGCGTCTCATCTCGTCCTCGTGTTCCCAGGTTGCTTCCTCGAACCTTTGACTTTGCCATAGGACCTTGACTAAGGGTACCTCCTTGTTCCTTAGCTTTTTAACTTCCCGATCCAAGATCTGGATAGGTCGACTTTCAAAACTTAGGTCCTCCTGAACTTGTACTGTCTGTGGCTCGATCACCTGATCTGTATTTGGAATACACTTCTTAAGCATTGACACATGGAACACGTTATGGATAGCCGACATCTCTTGAGGCAGCTCCAGCTCATAAGCTACCCTGCCGACTCTTCTCAGGATCCAGTACGGTCCCACATAACGCGGACTTAGCTTCCCTTTCTTCCCAAATCTCGTTACCCCTTTCATAGGAGCCACTTTGAGGAATACCAGATCCCCAATATCGAATTCCAGTGGCCTACGCCAGACATCTGCATAACTCTTCTGCCGGCTCTGAGCAGCTTCTATCCGTCGTCGAATGTTCTGTATAGCTCGGGTGGTGTCGTCGATGAGATCCGTCGTGAGCCCCATCTCCTTCTTTTCACCATCTTCATACCAACAAATCGGAGACCTACATCTCCTCCCGTACAAAGCTTCATAAGGTGTCATTCCGATAGTAGCTTGGTAGCTATTATTGTAAGCAAATTCCGCTAAACATAGATATCGGCACCAACTCCCTTTGAAATCCAGGGCACAAGCCTGCAACATGTCCTCCAGTACTTGATTCACTCATTCAGTTTGCCCGTCAGTCTGAGGGTGAAAGGCGGTGCTGAATCGTAGTTTAGTACCGAGAGACTTCTGGACACACTCCCAAAAATGGGAGGTAAAGCGACCATCCCTATCCGATATAATGGTCTTGGGAACTCCATGAAGTCTGATTATCTCCTTAACATATAATTGAGCTAGTTGCTCAATCGAATAAGTCATCTTGATTGCTAGGAAGTGGGCAGACTTTGTCAACCTGTCCACAATTACCCATATCGCATTATATCCGTTCGTAGTTCTGGGAAGCCCTGAAATAAAATCCATAGAGATATCTTCCCATTCCCATTCTGGAATTGGAAGTGGCTGCAGAACTCCTCCGGGTCGCTGGTGTTCTGCCTTCACTCGTTGGCAGGTCAGGCAAGTGCTAACATGCTGAGCCACATCTCTCTTCATACCGGACCACCAGAATTTCTCCTTTAGGTCTTGATACATCTTGGTGGATCCCAGATGCATCGAATAAGGGGTTCCGTGAGCTTCTGCTAAAATTTCTCTTCGCAGCTCCGGAACATTAGGGATACATAGACGATCCCTAATGTATAGTGCTCCCCCGTCGGCGATACGAAAACCATCGCCCTTTTCCTCTAAGATCTCCTGCTTGGTTCTCTGAAAACTCGATCACCATTTTTTTTAATACAATTTTATTTATTAGGCCTTATAAGTTCATATACAACGACTAACCGAACTTAATGAAATAGATAGGTTGACATCATGCCCATAATAAAAAATATTATGGCAGTGGCTATCACTCTCTCGTTCATCTCCGCTTGCCTATCTCGGGATCTTCTACCGTTTCCATCGGGTCCTCCTCGTCCATCTCGGATCCTCTCGATCATTCGATCCTCCATCGGGGTCTTCCTCGAGCATCCCGATCTTCCGAGCATCTCGGATCTTCCTCGACATCTCAGGATCTCCTCGGCATCTCATCTCCTCGAACATCCCTGGATCTGTCTCGGGATCTTCCTCAGAATCCCCCAGATCCTCCGGAAACTCATGGCGGAGAAGCTGCTTACATAACTCCGTATATGAGATCCGACATTCATGCTGTTCCCATATCTGATAAGCAACTTCTCTCGCGCGCTTGAGCAATAAACGAAGCAGTGCTCCAATTCTGCAGTCATCCATGATTGGAAACTCTTCCTGCTCGAGTTTCCAAAATAGTCGGTCCAATTTTCCCATATTGCTTGGATTCCAAGGACCGGATTATATTCAACTTCTTCTATTTGCTCCATTAGCTCACGACACCGCTCAGAGCAATGACTCGTGGCACAGATCTCATGCAATATCTGGAATTGAAAAAAAACGACATAGTAAGTACAAAACTGACAAAAAAACCAATACAGAACTAGTTTTTTTTTTCAATTCACAAATATATGCAAAGAGAAGCACACAGAAAAAGTCGGTCTCCTTTACAATAAATTTTTTTTTATTCGCATATCAAATCCTAAAGTGTTTGGTCTCATAAAAAAATATAAGGTAAAGTATCGTTCATAGTTACATATCCTAGAAGTACCTTCTATCATAAGGTTTCTTGCATATGCTAGAATCATAAAAGAACATCATAAAAGAACATAAGATATGCATAGAGGTACTTACTTGGAAGTGACAGGAAGAAGGCTTGATGTGTGTGTAGTGAGATGGCAAACTGCTCTGATACCAACCTGTAACGCCCGCCTTTTTCTCACAGCTTATGGTGTGGCGAGAAAGCGGCGTTACGCTAACATACATGTACGCATATGAATATCTTAATGCAGCGGAATAATTTTTTTCTTTATACACATGCGTTTAACCATGCAACTAATACTTGAATCATGTATATATGCCTTAACTATCATTCATGAATATGGTGGCATTGTAACTTGGCATATTAATATCATACGTAGCATCATGATATAAACATTCCATAACTCATCCATAAGCATCATAAGTAGTAAGTTATTCTTTAGGCATAACTATCATAGGTATAGCATAGAACCTAAGAAAGTGTTTCAAAACACAAGGCATGCAACAAGTATAAATATGAGAATCCTTTTTCTCATTTCCTTTGCCATGTCACTACCACACACACACTCTTGCCCCTCCTGCTGCTTCACTTAATATTCTCTTGCTTGATCTGTGGTATAAGAAAATAAGACTATAAGCACATAGGCTTAGTAAGACCCTTTCCTACTCACTAAAAACCATACGTTACATAAAACATAAACATATGAAACATTTGACATAGCATAATTCTGAACATAAAACATAAGCATATTCTTAACATAAAACATAATCATATTCTTGACATAAATCATAAGCATGAAACATACTTATTATGGCATAATTCTTAACATGAACATAAGCATAAAACATACTTATCATGGCATAATTCTTAACATGAACATAAGCATAAACACACTTATCATGACATAATTTTTAACATGAACATAAACATAAACATACTTATCATGGCATAATTCTTAACATGAATGAATGCATGAGTCAAATGCATATATCATAAGAATGCTTATTTGAAAACCATAATTATAAATACTTAAACATAATCATAACATCATGGGGGTCCCCAGCTTGTACCACATATATACATCATGTGCGTGCATCCCTAAGTAAATATGAGGTAGCTAGTCTCGACCTACTAAGGTAGGAACAGCTACGGTAGTTTCAAAAACCGAGGCGTTCTTAAGGTGCTCATCCCTGTTGGACAGCTACGGTAGTCCCAGAACCGTGGACAGCTACGGTAGTCCAGAATCGAGGCATTCTTAAGGTGCCCATCCCTTGGACCCTTACTTCGGTCCGGTACAAGCTCATTCATAAAGTAAAATAACTTCACATGCTTCATCATTCATAGAACATACATAGCATAAACATAATCTTGTTTCATGAAGCATAGCATAAGAGTAGGAACAGCTACGGTAGTTCCAGAACCGAGACGTTCTTAAGGTGCCCATCCCTTATCATGACATAAAGCTTACTTGGCATTTCATCATTCATACTTAATGCATAACATCATGATGCCTTAAAGGCATAATCATTATCTTCATTCATCATCTTCATTCATAAACATGACATACATACATAATTATGCCTCCAGGCATAAACATTATCTTGGTTCATAAAGCTTGCATGATCATGGTACATAAGATAAACATGCATTTCATACATGGTACATATCATCTAGCATACATAATCATAGTATCCCTCATAGAGCATGCATGGATAAGATTCATATGAACATGATACATACTACCTAGGTTCATGGCCTTAAACATAACTTAGGTTCATGGCATTCATCATAGAACATGCATAGACCTTCATAACCATATATATATTATAGGCATTTAACATCATACATGCATTATTCTATATCACATACATTCATGAATGAACATAGCACATAACCTAAACATACAAGTCATGATATATAACACATAAAGCTAGGGTTTTAGGTAATATAAAAGTTCTTACAACATGCTTAAACCTATACATACATCATAGTAAACCATAAACAAGTATCCTTGAAACCTTAACCCAACTCAAACCCTAAATCATGGTCTTGGCCGAAAGTTCAATAGGAGAAGGCCCCATTATTCAATTCAACATGAAAGGTTCCATAAGTAAAAGAAAGCTCATACATTACATACAATGTCATAGGAAGCCCTTTGAACCCTTGATTGGATTTAACCCTAAGTCCTAGTCCTAAATCATGCATTGGCCGAAACCCTAGAAGGGTAATAAGTCCATAGGAAAATTCATATAAGTCACCATTAAATCCATTATATCATAGAAAACATACTAACCATGCTTGAAGGGTTGAATTTTAAACCTAACCATGGTACATGGATGGTGGCCGAAACCCTAAAGGGGTTTTAGGGTGCTACAAAATTCCCCAAATCATACTTTTATGCTTAATTTATCATGAGTAAACATTAGGAAACATAAGAGGGGTTTTTAACATCCTCTTAGCCCCAAAAACATGCTTGGCCGAAAATCTTAGAAGCCTTAATCCTTTGTTTTCTCAACATAAATCCCAAACAACATCTTAAATCTTGATAAACAACATAGGTGAGGGAGTCTTACTTTTCCTTATCTTGGATATAATCCTTGAATAGAAATAAAAAGAAACCTTCTTGACCCTAGACCTCTCCTTAGCCCTTGTAGCCTTGTAGAAAGCCTTGGATCTTCAAGATGGAGTCCTTTGTGAAGCTTTTCTAAGGGAGACAAACCCTTGTGGGTTTTGGCTAGAAGAAGGAAGAAGAGGGAGAGGAATAGCCTTGGTGGAAGAAGAGAAGAAGAAGAGTAACTCCAATGTCTCTTCCTTTCTCACCCTACTCCTTTTATACTCAAATGAAGGGGGCAAGTGAAGAGACATGATGCCTCCTCTCATGGTGACCCTTCACTTCCTTTAGCCTCAACTAAAATCCTCTTCCTTTTCCACTAGCACTCCCTTGCTAGGTGAATTGGTTAGTACATGCATGGTGATACATTAGGTCCAAGGTTCAATCCTTGGTGCATGCACTTTATTTTTATTTTATTTTATTTTATTTTTTCTTTTATTTTCGGCAATGGCCCCTAAGGCCCACCAATAGCCATGCTAATATTCCTAATTGAAACTCATTTCTATTTATATTAAATTCTACCTAAGATCCACTAATAACCATGGTACTAGAAAAACCCATGTAAGGCTCATTAGTACTTAGCTTCTTATTCTATATAGAAAATCATGGATAATCATGCTAAGGTTCCTATTAGTATCCCTATGTTCCTCGAGAATCTATCTAGGCATGATCAATATTTTAAAGAAAATATTGAGAAAATTTTACGGGTCGTTACTGGTTTGATGCGTAACTGAACTCTTCATCTGATTTCCTCCTTCTTAATGAATCGGATGGTGATGTGGCTCAGGAACTCATCAAATCTCTTCAGAGAACCCCTCTAATCGCTCTGATCACTCCGATCAATGAAGACGTTCAATCGGGAGTGGATCGGATAAAGCAAACTCTGGCGAAACCCTCACCGGAGCTTGGCAGCGACGGGATTGACGCAAACTTCTTGGGAAGTCGATCCTTCGAGTTGAAATCTGGAAATTAATTGGATCTGAAGTGGTCGCACAAAGAAAACGGAGACGAAAGCTGAAGAACACGAAGAATAGAGAACACGCGACAACCCCGCTCAGATCTGAGGAGTTCGGTTATAACTGTTAGAAATGAACGGCTATGATCATCCTTGCTGCATCCAACGGTCGGATCTCCTCGGATGGAGCTCAAACCTTCCAGATCTCCATCAAGGGTCAGGATCTGCTCCTCCTTAGCTTGGATCAATCAAATCTACAACGGATGGCTCAGATCTCCCTCCCTTTTGAATGGACGGTTTAAACACCTCTTAAGCTTAATCCAATGGTTGGATGACCTCTGATTTGGACCAAATTTTCAGATCTTGATCTGTGATCATGATTAACCCTATCTTGAGCTCGGATTGATCAGAAGTTCACAGATGGGTCAGATCTACCCGTTCCTTGATCGGATGGCCCATATTGATCCAATGCTTAATCATCTTGATCCGGATCCAATTCTGGCTCAAGTTTGATCCAATCTGATCTAGGTCCATGATCATTCAAAGCCTACAAAATTAGATTCAAATTTAATGTCAAAACATCTCAAATCTACAAAGATTTACATCCAAAGCTAAAATAGAGGTAATTCATGAAACCTAATGTAAATGCAAACTTAAGCATATAAAAAGAGATCAAAACATGGATTTGAGAGCCTAGAATGTTTAACAAAATGGTAATTATCAAACTCTCCCACACTTACTCTTGGGCGTCTCGCACAAGCTAACTAATCATGTACTCCCTAGATTATTCTCAATCATAGTTAAAAGCAATTGAAAGGAAATTACCTAGGGTTGTCAATTTTCAAAAATCTAAACTCAATGGACTAGAATCTTGTCCTTAGTCAACAACTTAGCATACTTCATCCTTCATGACTCATTGAGATGAACTAAACTCACAATTCCTTTCAAGGGAAGTTTTGGGTGGCTCTCTTCCTTAATTCTACATTTTTGATGAAAGTGGAGCTCACTCAAACACAATCATGGTTCTTGCACTACCATAGCTTGCTTATGCTCTACTCTCCACCATCATTCTTGATTTGAATCCACACCTAAAAAGGCTTATTTGAACAAGTTTAGGAGACATGTAATGATAAGAATGAAATAGAAGTTTAGAAAATGGAAAAGTTAAGAAAGTGGAAGACTTGGATGCTCAAGAATGTAACCTAATGTACTTTGCCCCTTTGATGGTATCCTCTAGTGAAATCAAAGCTAAAATGAGCAGGGAACAGACAGTAGCTCTCTGAAATTAGTGAATTCAGTGATTCAGCCTCTTCTGATCGGTCCAGAGACCGATCAGACTCTACTTGATCGTTCTGAACTGCCTCTGATCGGACTGGGCTCCTTCTGATCGGTCTGAGTGACCGATCAGACTCCTCCCTGATCGGGGTCTGATCAGTAGATGAAATTGCAAAACTCTGAAACTGTTTTTGCCGAGATCACTTCTTTTCAATCAATACTACATCTTAAATCCAACTAGCTCCTTATTCACCTCTTCAAATTCAGAAATCTAACCCACCACTTACTTCCACTTCATGTTTCTCTTTTTCTTCTCTTTTTCTTTTCTTTTTCTTTTCTTCCAGCTACTGTTCTGTGTTTTTTTTTCTTCTTCTTCTCTTTTTCTTTGTGCATTGAAATGCTCCATGATTCCCTTTTCTTGTCTGTTAATCCATCGTCTAGACCTCATTTTATAGCATCATTTGACAGATGACCACCATCAATTCAATTTCTAAGTGAAAGAACTTGATAGACTTGAAAAGATATCATTGGTAACTAACCCTTGTGAGCTCCCCTTCCTTCCATCAGAATGAAGGTAATGTATCAGTAGTTCTTGCAACTGTTCTTTTCAGTAATCTTCAATATTCAGCTGTTGTTTTGTTTAAACTGATTTCCTTTCAGCTTCAACCAAGTGGCCTGCCCTTCTCCATTTCTGCCTTCCACCTTTCTGCAACTTCACAGCTTCAACTTCCACAGCTGAATCGTTTAGCTACTCCACTTAAATTGAGTTCAAAATAGTGAGTTCAGATTTGGTTCGTGCAACACTTGAATTACTGATCAGAATTTTCAGCATTGATCACAAAACTTGGCACTCAACTACCACTAGTTGATACATCAATTTCAACTTCTTATGTAGGCTCTCATTCCCTTCGAAACTTGCCTCATAAAGCTTGAAACTGTTGGACCTTGGATGGCTAGAGAGTGGGGGGGTGAATATAGTCAGACACAATCTTCTTTCACTTTAGGGTTTCTCTGCACTTCACGGTTAGTAGCACAGCAGCGGAAACAATGGAAACAGAGAAGTGCAGAAACGCAGAAAACAAAAACAAACTAAAGCAACAAACAAGATCGCTAACAAGGAGGGTTTACAAGGTTCGGGGATAACTTGCCCCTACTCCTTAGCGTGCCCGTGAGGTGGGCGATCCCTTGATCGTCGGCAGATCAAACCCCAAAAAATCCGGATATAAAAATGGAACCTCCTTCTCGGTGGAGAAACCTCTCCACAGCGTTTCACAGAAATAATAAAGTTAAGAACAGTGGAACAAGAAGGCTTACAAAGCACTAGGAACCAAAGGAACACAAGAGAACTTCTCCCGAACTCCACTCAGCACAGATCTCACGCAAGAACTCCCTTCTTCGTGTCTTCTTGCTGATGGACTCGTCAAGCTTCTTGTTTCCTCCAAGTGCTCAAGTATGTTGCCCCAAGAATCAGAGTGTTTGCAAAGTGATGGAGCTAAGCTTGTCGCAAGAAGTGATCAAGTGTTATTGAGGCTTCATCGCTACCAAGCCCTTAAGACTCTCCGACTGATTGCCAGGTTACAGCCACCTCTCTGCAGCTCCCAGCAGCGCCAGCATCCGTTGCAACCTGAGATGGAAACCTGCCCAATCTATCGTAGCAAAAGCCTCAGTTTTACTCCCTTGAAGTAAACCTGAGTAACCTGCATGCTTAGCAGCTCATTATCTCAGCAAATCAATGGAGTATCAACAATCAGACGTTAGGAGCAGAGATCAGTAGCGAATCAGCAGAGAAACAGACGTAATTAGAGCTCTGACAGCGTTTTTGAATTAAAGCTGCCAGCTACTGATCGGTCACCGGACAGATCAGAGTGACTCCTGATCGGTCTCCAGACCAATCAGGCTGGGTTCAGACCGATCAGGCTCCATCCTGATCGGTCCCCAACGCGTAATCAGAAATCGCGACTTCTCTGGGACCGATCACCAGACCGATCCCAAGTCGTGGATTGGTCACCAGACCGATCCACCCCTTTGGAGGGTGATTTCCCAGCTTCGCAGTCCAAACCTCCTGATCGGTCCCCAGACCGATCAGGATGTGGCCTGATCGGTCCCCAGACTGATCAGGATGTGGCCTGATCGGACTGGTGACCGATCAGGACACCCTCCGACCGATCAGCCTCCAACCTGATCGATTATAGTGGGAAGTCCGCGACGTTTGATCGTTCACCAGAACGATCCGAACAGTATCCCTGATCGGTCACCGGACCGATCAGGAGCCGATCAGTAGGTTTGCCAAAGTCACCGTATGTTCCCTGATCGGTCACCAGACTGATCAGACATCGCTGGATCGGTCACCAGACCGATCCATGAGGGAACACCGTGCCAACTTCCCTGATCGGTCACCAGCCCGATCCGGGCAAGGCCAAACCCACTCTAGTCAAGAGAACTGGCTCCCAACCTCCCCTGACTCGTGCTCAGTCCCCCGGACTAAGACTCCATGCCCAGTCTCACTCACCGGGACTTCAACCTAGCCCTCCAAGCTAGGACCTGACCCTCCAAGCCAGGGTTTTATCCAACCTAGCCCTCCAAGCTAGGACCTGACCCTCCAAGCCAGGATTTCATCTAACCTAGCCCTCCAGGCTAGGACCTGGCCCTCCAAGCCAGGGTTTCAACCACCTAACCCTTCGGGTTAGGAATTTTCACACCTAGCCCTACAAGCTAGGACTTTTCCACACCTAACCCTCCAAGTTAGGACTTCTCACACCTAGTCCTCCAAGCTAGAAATTTTCACACCTAGCCCTCCAAGCTAGGACTTTTCCACACCTAACCCTCCAAGTTAGGACTTTCCACACCTAGCCCTCCAAGCTAGGACTTTTCACACCTAGCCCTCCAAGCTAGGACTTTTCACACCTAGCCCTCCAAGCTAGGACTTTTCATTCATCCAAAGCCCAGTCCCCGACCAGGACTTAGTCATAATCATCTCATCAACCTAAACTAAAATCGGTGTCAACACCAAAACAACAATCAGGGTCAGACTGCATCAACATGTTGGGACCGGGTGCATGTCGACAAGGATACGGGTTCATAAAATTTTTAAATTTTTACGTGCAGCGGAAGAATTAGCATAAAATAATTTCCTAAATTATTTTAACCACGTATCTAGCATGCAACCTTATGATGTGTTGACATAATCATAAATTAAAACATTGCGGAAAAGTAAACTAATTTACTTTGTACCTCGCGTAACTCGAAGAAAGGAATGAGATCCAACCGTAGCGTCCCTTGGAAGCTTCGCCTCTATTCGCGTCCACGCCGAGTTCTCTTCGGGATGACTTCGCAAAGCCACGAGTTTTGTGCCGACGAGAACTACTAGATTCTCTAAAAGCACAACTAGAACAACAAGAGAAAAGAATGGAAACTAACCACCAAGAATCGGAATCGAATTACGAGAAGGAAGGAGATGTGATCCGCTTCTTCTTCTTCTTGGTTGGCTTCTCCTTCTTCTTGATAGCTCACGGCAACCACCCTAGGGTGTGCTAGGGCGTCGGCCCTAGGTGGGATGAAGGGGAGCCGGCCCTAATCCTATTAAGGGGCGCCGGCCCTAATGGGGAAGAGAGAAGAGAAGAGAAGAGAATAAGAGAGAGAGGGAGCTTCTAATCTTTGATAACTCAATTATCATTAGGAATTAAAGGTTTGCCTTTGGTTCCTTATATAGTTGCTTCTCCCTTGCTAAGTCTCCTCTTTAACGGAATTTTACATAAGAAATTTATCCTATAAATTCTCTTATAATTATTCCGTTTAAACCAAGTTTTATTATAACTAACTTTATAATAAAACAAATACCTTCTCTCCTTTTATTATGGAATAAATTTTATAAAAAATTTATAAACTTTCTTATTATGAAAAATCAATTATAATTGATTTTATAAAATTAAAATAAACCAATTCATGGATTATTTTAACTTCCTTAAAAGAATAAATTCTATAAATTTATTTATATAAATTTCTTTATACAAATTTATTTATCCATAATTTATAAAATAAATCGTGCTAGATCTATTTTATTAATTAACCAAATAAATGGTTTTCTCCCTTTAATGTGGCCGGCCAAACCAAAGAGGGTGGGCACCCTCTTTGGCCGGCCACAACCCACGCATCTCGCGAATTAAACTCATTTAATTCGCCAACAAGCTTCAAAAGACTTAGCCAATTTTAGCTTCCATGCGCCTCTGATAACTCAGATTCGACTTATTTCTCTTGATCGGAAAATCCAATTTTCAACTCGTTTTAAATCCCTCGGATTACTCGTAGTGCGTGTGACTAAATAGGCTTTCGATTTATGTTGGCCGTCTATAATCAACTAATTATAGAACGATCATGAGTGACCCTAGTAGTACATCATGACCCCAATTAATCGAAAGATCAACGGTTTAACCTCAGAAGTAATTCTGAAACCCTTCAGCAGCTCTAATGAATCGTGCCCCATTCCCTTCACCACCTTATACCCACTTGGTTCAGGACACGGTCTGTTTGTGTCAGTCCCCACTAGGCTGACTACGTCACACCTAGCCCAAGTAGTGTCTTTCTCGTCTATGGATTCTAATTACTCTCATGTTTTAAGAGATCATACTCTAACATGTATGCTCTGGCCAGAGGCTTCGAGTAACAATCCGACGATAGGCCTGGGTATACATCTCCTCGCAAGGAGTGGTGAATCCTTTGTAGGCTGTTCAAACATCTTCGGGCACTTCGGCTTATACCCAATCATCCTGGGTCCACACCTCCTTGGAGATGCTTGCTTAAGATGTCAAAGTATAAGTCTTCATGACCAAGATGACTTGAACACCGCAAGTCAAAGGAACATCGCACTTAAGCTGCAGTAAGAACTTCATTGACATATCTACATGTAGATTCCCATATGAAGTCTTACAGCTAGTCACTCCAATGAACTAGTTCCCTTAACTAGCATCCATGTTTATCTCCGGACATCCCAATGTCACCAGCCAGTGAGAATCAGCTGATTAGAGAATAACCCATGCTAGTCTCAACAGAATTGATAGTGTCCGTTTTTATCAATTCATCGACTAGGGACAATTTCAATACTTCACAATTGCACATGTAGAGATAATCACTAGTTGTGATCCATCACAAATTCTCTATGCTGTGAATTGTATTGCGGACATTCAGTAGATGAGTTTAAGATCTCAATCAAATACACGAACATATATACTCAAATAGTGAATATCATTTATTAAAAAGTACAATCAAACGATGCTAAATTCATATAAAAACAATTCACTTTTTTTTTACAACCGATAAGTAGGATTAAATCCATAGTAAATTCACCTATAGGGAACAGATTCCCTCATATTAGCGTATATCTAACTAACACACTCCCCTATCAACGAAAGGCTAGAGGGTTGTTAAGTTTAACCATACTCCCCCTCAATCTAGGGGTTCCCCAAACAAGATAAGATTTGATTTGAAGGCATATGAAACCATATGACAAATATAAGGCATGACAAACAATCATATGTATCATATGAACATGGAGTAAGAATAAGCATAGCAATGCATAATATACAAGGCATACATGAAGATATCTATCATATGAACAAACATATGAACTACAATAAGCATAATATGGCAAGGCATACAAGAAGATAGTCATAAAGTCAGATGATAACACAGCATCAAAGCAAGTCGAATACAGCACAAAGCCATAATAGTCAGAGCATAGGCATACAGCCATAAAGTCAGAGCAGGCATCACAAATCATGAAACCAAGATCAAATCAATCCTCAGTAGGGTCGTCATCAGATGTATCATCAATATATATAAAGCTCCCTGGTGTAGTGCTACTGGAAGGCGCCGCTCCAGAGGATGAAGGCTGGTACGGATGACCAACTGCCCAACTGTGCCACTCCTCATGCCATGTCCTCTGCCTGGAGCGAATCCCAGAAACGTCGGACTCTAACGCGTGTAGTCTGCGGTTGAAAGAACGAAACAAAGATCGGACCTCCTGTCTCCAGAGCTCTGAGACATGCAGACCATGCTGGATCGTCTGCTCCAGCTCGGCAATCTGCCAACAAAGGTCAGGATCCGACTCGTAGTAGCCCTCTGCAGCAGTGGGCGGCACCTGATGCATCTTATCATGGGCTGCTCTCAGTAACTCCCCTACACCTCTCCTATCCTTCCACCTCAGTCCCTGTGGTCCGACAACGATTCTAGACTGAGCCAATGTGCGTCAGTCAAGTCGGCAGTCCTGCCGAACCATCGGCACGATCCTGCCCCGTGAGACGTCGATACCAACCAACTGCAGCCAAGCGGTAATGATATGGCTAAAAGGCATGATAACTGTCTGACAGTCGATCTGGCTATATGTGATGATGGAGAAATAGATGGTAGTCACTATATCAAAGTCTAACTGCTGATGCATCCCATAGAGCATCAAGCAGTGGAATGAGTGAATTTCATCTAAGTGCTTCGAAGTAGTAGGGATGAGACAGTTAGTGATAATCTTAAACAAGACATAATCAATGGGGGAAAGCCGGAGAGCGACAAATGTAGGAAAATCACCGGTGGACTCACCGAGACCCCTGGCCTGGGATGGCCGAAAAAGTACTCGTAGATAGAGTCAGGAGTGACTCCATCGAAGGGAACCAGAAGAGGATCCGGAAGAAAAGGGTAGAGCGGAAAATCATTATCCGAACGTCGACAATCAAGGAAGGCGGTGAAAGCTGATAAATCCAAAGTGAGGTTGATACCGGCGACTCGGGTCCTATACCCCGAACCCGCTCCACTGACCATGTTGTTATAGAACTCAGAGACTAAATCAAAGTTGATCGACCGCTCGAGAAAGAGAATGGACTGAAGGTCATAAAACTCAATGATTCGTCGTACCGATGGACAATGTTCGCAAATGAATGCTCTGTCCACCGTTCGACAGGGCATGAGTTTGAAAGTGTGATATTCAAAGGCTAGTGTGTAATGGACATATTGAAATCTTGTATAAGGGGATGGTTGCGGTCTTGAAGAGGATGAGGGAGCTCTGGATTGTGAGGTGCCCTCAACCGGCTCTTTGCCTTTAGGAGATTTCCTAAGGGTTTGAAAAGAAATCATGGCAATTGATTGGATCAAATGAAGTGAATCAACAAAAGTTTGATCAGGTAATTAAGACAAGATCACGACACAAAAATGGGGTTGATTAAATCATGATACAATGAATTGATCAATCACAATGAAGGTCATGGAAAGAATAAGGTCATGACAGAATCATAGGGTCACGGCAAGAGTAGAGTCACAACACAAAAAGAAACCACAAGAAAAAAAACATGGTTAGCCTAAACATCACAAATTAGATCTAAGCGAAAGAAAATTAAGCAAGCTTACTTTGGTGCCATGAAGGTTAGTGAAGAGATCTAGTCAGATTGAAGAAGAGACACTCGCAAGTCGCCTTAGAGAAAGATCACAGCAAAGAGTTGCAACCACGAGCTCACAGATTGCTAGCACCAACGCAAAGAACTCACACGCACGAGGAGAAAGGAATCACGCGCAAGAGAAGAGAGGGGTTTCGGCGCTAGGGCTTGGGAAGTAAGGTAGAGGAGTTAATAGGTTGGTGGATCGGTCCACCAACCGCAATTTAATGTGATCGAACGGATCACTGTTCGATCTGGGAGCGCCCAGACCGATCAGGCCCAGCCTGATCGGACTGGCTTAGTCCTGATCGGTCGGCGACCGATCAGGCAGACTCCTGATCGATCGGCTGATCGATCAGGGAGGGAACAGTGGGTTTTGCGCGATTTTTCATGGCTCTCCTGATCGGTCGGTGGACCGATCCACACAGTGAGCCAGATCGGTTTGTGGACCGATCCAGGCCAACACAAAAAGATTGCAGAGGGGTATCGCAATTCGGCTGGATCGGTCAGTTGGACCGATCAGACATGCTCCTAATCGGTCGAGTGACCGATCAGGCAACCTCCTGATCGATTCGGTGACCGATCAGGTATCAGGAATTTTTCTGATACGATCTGAAATTTCAGTTTCAGACTCCCTATCGATTTCTGATAAGATCTGATGAAAATTATCGATCTTGGAAGTGATCCCTTGACTATAATTGATCCTTTAAGAAGGATCAAAGGTCCTTATGGGTCTAACAAATCAATTTGCTCCACTAAAGTGAAGGCAAACTCAAACACAAACATTCAATCAATTTTCACCCAAGTTTGTATCAATATAAAGTCTCCAATCAAGTTTCCTTGATTGGAATGTCCAAGTATGATCATGGAGCCAAGTACACATATGTTATGCATTGGTTTTCCCCATACTTGGTCAACTTAGTGATTATTATCTCGTCAACCTAATTTCTCAAGGGATGCATTGACATTTTGAGGAATTAGGTTGATCCTAGCATCTCACCCCATTTCTAGCAAACAAAAACGTTTTGTTAACCCTTATAGTTTGTGTGAGATGTCCCCAAGTTACCCAATTGTTCCCAACAATTTGAAATGATCATGAAGGGTTTTGAATGCTTTTTAATCCTATGAAGCGCGACACATTCCCAATTCCCTTCGTAAGAAGCTAAACTCATTCTCGGGGAGTGATTTAGTGAAAATGTCCGCTAGGTTCGATTTGGACTCTACATGTGAGAGTACAATATCTCCTCTAGCAACATGATCCCTAATGAAGTGGTGACGCACTTCAATATGCTTTGTCCTAGAATGGTGGACTGGATTCTTGGTTAGGTTTATTGTGCTAATGTTGTCACACAACACTTGCACACCTTTGTAGCTTAATCCATAGTCCTCTAATGTATGAATCATCCACAACAATTGTGATACACTCTCTCCCATGGCGATATATTCTGCCTCGGTCGTGGAGAGAGCAACACAATGTTGCTTCCGACTTGACCAACTAACTAAAGATGATCCTAAGAATTGGCAACCCCCACTCGTGCTCTTCCGATCCAACTTGCACCCAGCATAGTCGGAATCGGTATAGCCAATTAGGTCAAATGATCGGTACGGGGTACCAAAGACCAACTCCAATTGTGCCCTTAAGGTATCTCAAAATTCGTTTAACAACAATTAAATGAGATTCCTTGGCACATACTTGATACCTAGCGCACATACCCACAGCAAAAAGTATATCAGGTCGACTAGCTGTGAGGTATAGCAAACTACCTATCATGCTCCGGTATTGAGTTAGGTCAACAGGTTTACCACTCTCATCCTTGTCTAATTTTGTGTTTGTAGCCATGGGAGTGGTAACTTCCTTCGAATCACTCATGTTAAATTTTCGGAGCATCTCTTGAGTGTACTTTGATTGGTGCACATGGATCCCGTCACGAGTTTGCTTGATTTCAAGTCCAAGGAAGAAAGTCAACTCTCCCACTAGACTCATTTCAAATTCACTCTCCATGTGTCCAATAAATTCATTTAAATAGCCCTTGTTGTTTGAGCCGCAAATTATGTCATCGACATATACTTGGGCTACAAATATATTATCACCATCTCTCCTCAGAAATAGTGTAGGGTCTATTTGTCCTCTAACAAAACCTTTTTCAATTAGAAATGTCGACAACCGCTCATACCAAGCTCGGGGTGCTTGTTTAAGGCCGTAGAGCGCCTTCTTGAGCTTGAACACGTGGTTTGGGAATTCGGTACTCTCAAGCCCCGGAGGTTGTTCGACATAAACCTCTTCTCGTATTAAACCATTTAGAAAGGCCGATTTGACATCCATTTGATAAAGTTTGAAACCACGATGTGCTGCAAATGCAAGCATCAATCGAATGGACTCTAATCGTGCCACGGGAGCGTAGGTCTCATCGTAATCAAGGCCTTCAACTTGACTGTAGCCCTTGGCTACTAAGCGTGCCTTGTTTCTTATGATTTCTCCCTTATGGTTCAATTTATTTTTGAAGACCCATTTGGTTCCAATAATGGTGGTCTTCTTCGGTCTAGGGATTAAGTCCCAAACTTGACTTCTTTCGAATTAACCTAGTTCATCTTGCATGGCAATGATCCAATCGGGATCATTTAATGCTTCATCATTTTTTCTAGGTTCAATTTCGGAAATTAGGGCAGCTTCATTAGCCTCATTCCTAAAAAATGATCTAGTCCTAACCCCATGATGGGATGTCTCCAACAATTTGGTCTTGGAGATGACTAGAGACTAACCTAGTTGTCCTTGGTGTAGGTGGTGCTTCTTGAATGGTGTCACTAGACACAAGGTCAGCCTCAGGATCTGGCTGATTTATGAGTTGTCTAGGTTCACCGTCATCAGACTCATCACCACCATCTACAACATTTGGGCTTTCGTCCAAACCCAGTTGCCTGAGTTCAAATTGAGCTCCTTCAACATCTTCTGATTGATCATTTACTTTGGGAATTTCCTCAAAAACAACATCAGAAGACTCTTCAACCAATCTAGATTTCTTGTTGTAGACTCTGTAAGCTTTGCTGACTAGGGAGTACCCGACCAGTATCCCTTCATCAGCTTTTGCTGTGAACTTTCCAAGATGGTCCTTGGTGTTTAGAATGAACACCTTACAACCAAACACCCTATGATGTTTAACCGTAGGTGGTTTTCCAAACCAAAGTTCATGAGGAGTCTTTCCTAGAAATCTGTGAATGAGGACTCGGTTTTGCACGTAGCAAGCTGTGTTTACAGCTTCGGCCCACAAGTACCCCGGTAATGAGTACTCATTGAGCATGCTTCGAGCAGCCTCTTGTAGGACTCAGTTCTTCCTCTCTACAATACCATTTTGTTGTGTTGTTCTAGGAGTGGAGAACTCATGTCTATACCCTCTATCTTGACAAAACTCTAAAAATCTTTGATTTTGAAATTCACCTCCATGATCACTCCTAATTGTTTTAATTGTTGATGATTTTTCATTTTCAACCCTTCTACAGAATGAAATAAACACATCTAAAGTTTGATCCTTATACTTTAGAAAATAGGTCCATGTATATCTAGTAAAATCATCAATGATAACAAAACAATATCTACTACCATTCAAGGATATGATTGTACTACAATCAAACAAGTCCATGTGAAGTAAATCCAATGTGGTAGAAGTACTTACAGTGCTTTTACCTTTATGTGCAGATTTTGTTTGCTTACTCATTTGACATGCATCACAAAGTTTGTCCTTTTCATACTTGATGCTTGGTAAGCCACGTACTAATCCCTTGTTGGCCAATTTCCGGATATTCTTCATGTTCACGTGTGCTAGTCTCCGGTGCCAAAGGTTAGACTCATATTCTCTTGACATGAAACACTTAACAAAAGTATTAGTAGCACTTTTAAATGAAACTTGATAAATATTATCTACTCTTGTGCCTACTAGTACCGTGTCAAAGGTGTCATGTTGTCTAACTAGACATTGACTTGATTGGAAATCAATTGTGTAACCCGCATCACACAATTGACTGACACTTAGGAGATTAAATGTCATCCCCTTGACTAGAAGGACATTCTTAATCCTAAGACATTCGGATATTTGAATGTCTCCTATTCCTATAACCTTAAGACTACCATTGTTACCAAAGAAAACATTACCTCTACTTTTTCTTTGAAATGTAGTGAATAATGATCTATCACCGGTCATATGTTTGGAGCACCCACTATCAACGAACCAAGTTGATAGATGCTCCCCCTCAATCATAACCTACACAATTCGAAAAATAGAAGATTTAGGTACCCAAATCTTGGGACCTAAAGCACCTACTAAGCAAGATTTAGGCACCCATGCCTTAACTACTTTCATTTGAACCCTAAGAGTCTTAAATTGTCTAACATCAGTCCTAGACATTAAGGACACAAATGATGGTTCTTTGGGTCGGTAACCAATACTGACCCTATTGTATACAGCCCTTTGTGCATTCAAAATCATATCTAAGGTCTTTGAGCTTGTTGAGAATTTCTCAAGAACACTCTTGAGTCTCTCAACTTCACTCTTCAATGATTTTTTCTCATCTTCTAGCATTTCTACATGTAAATCATCAACATCCTCATCCTTAGAGGATGTCAACTGTTCAACTTCAATTTTCAATGACTTAATCTTATTTTTTAACTTTTTCAACAAATTGGTTAAACATGCAATGGTTCTATAACATTTGTCTAATTCGGGAGTGATTACCTCTTCATCATCCGAAGATAATGAAGCCGTATTTGAGGAGGCACTCAATTCATCACTGCTCTCTTCTCCTTCAATTGCCATGAGTGTCACATGACGTGTACTCTTCTCCTCCTTCTCTTCATCAGATGAACTAGAGGAGGATTCATCCCATGTGGCCTTCAAGGTCTTCTTCTTCTTCTTGGATTTATCCTCCTTCTTCTTGAGCTTTGGGCAGTCCTTCTTGAAGTGCCCTTTCTTGCTACACTCATAGCAAGTAATATTAGACTTATCAAGTTTAACTTCACTAGGGTTACCTTTACCCTTGAAGCGTCGACTCTTTCTCATCATCCTTCTAACAAAGTTGGCCATCTCGGAGGAAGAAGACCCACTGTCATCCTCCTCGGAATCGGACTCGGACTCAGATGAGGATGAAGATGAAGAGACTTCCTTCTCTTTCTTCTTCTCCTTTTTCTTCTTGTTGGTCTTTTCCCCTGCAACTAAGGCAATCCCCTTCTCCTTGGGGCCTTTGTTAGCCATCTCATGAAGCTCCATTTCATAAAATAAATCATCTAACTTTACAATTGATAAATCCTTAGAAACTTTGTAGGCATCCACCATGGATGACCACAAAGCATTCCTTGGAAAAGCTTTTAACACATACCTTACAAGGTCGCGGTTCTCAACCTTTTCATCAATGGAATGAAGACCGTTGAGGACTTCTTTGAACCTACTATGAAGTTCACTCACCGTTTCACTCTCCTTCATGGAGATGTTTTGGAGTTGGTTGAGGAACAAGTCCCTCTTGGCAATTCTTGAGTCTCGGGTACCCTCATGGAGTTCAATGAGTTTATTCCACAAATCCTTTGCACTTGTAAAGGGTCCAACCTTGATTAGTTGGTCTTTGTTCATGCCACATTGCAAAGTCACCACCGCCTTTGCATCAGCTTCTCCTTTTCGTGTTTGCTCGGACGACCACCGTGAGGACTCCAATTCTTTTCCCTCCGCGTCTCTTGGAGGAATGAAGCCCTCCTTCACGGAGAACCACATTCCGATGTCGGTCTTGAGATAGTATTCCATGAGAGACCTCTAAAATTGACAATCTGATCCATCGAAGAAAGGAGGTCGAGTGGTGCTAAAACCTTCTCTCAAAGCCATTGTTGACAACTCTCGGATGTTAAGCCGCTTGTACAGAGCCCCAAGCTCTGATACTACTTGTTGGACCTTGGATGACTAGAGAGGGGGGGTGAATATAGCCAGACACAAACTTTTTTCACTTTAGGGTTTCTCTGCACTTCACGGTTAGTAGCACAGCAGCGGAAACAATGGAAATAGAGAAGTGCAGAAATGCAGAAAACAAAAACAAATTAAAGCAACAAACAAGATCGCTAACAAGGAGGGTTTACAAGGTTCGGGGATAACTTGCCCCTACTCCTTGGTGTGCCCGTGAGGTGGGCGATCCCTTGATCGTCGGCAGATCAAGCCCCGGAAAATTCGGATATCAAATGGAACCTCCTTCTCGGTGGAGAAACCTCTCCACAGTGTTTCACAGAAATAATGAAGTTAAGAACAGTGAAACAAGAAGGCTTACAAAGCACTAGGAACCAAAGGAATACAAGAGAACTTCTCTCGAACTCCACTCAACACAGATCTCATGCAAGAACTCCCTTCTTCGTGTCTTCTTGCTGATGGACTCGTCAAGCTTCTTGTTTCCTCCAAGTGCTCAAGTATGTTGCTCCAAGAATCAGAGTGTTTGCAAAGTGATGGAGCTAAGCTTGTCGCAAGAAGTGATCAAGTGTTACTGAGGCTTCATGGCTACCAAGCCCTTAAGCCTCTCCCACTGATTGCTAGGTCACAGCCACCTCTCTGTAGCTCACAGCTGCTCAATTGCAACTGCTCACCTACCACTGAGCTCTCCTGGACTCCCTGAACTTCCCTCAGTCGAGCCCCAGTCAGCAGCTCCAGCAGCGCCAGCATCTGTTGCAACCTAAGATGGAAACCTGCCCAATTTGTCGTAGCATAAGCCTCAGTTTGACTCCCTTGAAGTAAACCTGAGTAACCTGCACACTTAGCAGCTCATTAGCTCAGCAAATCAATGGAGTATCAACAATCAGACGTTAGGAGCAGAGATCAGTAGCAAATCAGTAGAGAAACAGACGTAATCAGAGCTCTGACAGTGTTTTTGAATTAAAGATGGCAGCTACTGATCGGTCACCGGACCGATCAGAGTGACTCCTGATCGGTCTCCAGACCGATCAGGCTGGGTTCAGACCGATCAGGCTCCATCCTGATCGGTCCCCAACGCGTAATCAGAAATCACGACTTCTCTGTGACCGATCACCAGACCGATCCCAAGTCGTGGATCGGTCACCAGACCGATCCACCCCTTTGGAGGGTGATTTCCCAGCTTCGCAGTCCAAACCTCCTGATCGGTCTCCAGACCAATCAGGATGTGGCCTGATAGGACTGGTGACCGATTAGGCCACCCTCCGACCAATCAGGCTCCAACCTGATCGGTTATAGTGAGAAGTCCGCGATGTTTGATCATTCACCAGAACGATCCGAACAGTATCCCTGATCGGTCACCGGACCGATCAGGAGCCGATCAGTAGGTTTGCCAAAGTCACCGTATGTTCCCTGATCGGTCACCAGACCGATCGGACATCGTTGGATCGGTCACCAGACCGATCCACGAGGGAACACCGTGCCAACTTCCCTGATCGATCACCAGGCTGATCCGGGCAAGGCCAAACCCACTCTAAGTCAAGAGAACTGGCTCCCAACCTCCCCTGACTCGGGCTCAGTCCCCCGGACCAAGACTACATGCCCAGTCTCACTCACCGAGACTTCAACCTAGCCCTCCAAGCTAGGACCTGACCCTCCAAGCCAAGGTTTTATCCAACCTAGCCCTCCAAGATAGGACCTGACCCTCCAAGCCAGGATTTCATCCAACCTAGCCCTCCAGGCTAGGACCTGGCCCTCCAAGCCAGGGTTTCAACCACCTAACCCTCCGAATTAGGAATTTTCACACCTAGCCCTCCAAGCTAGGGCTTTTCCACACCTAACCCACCAAGTTAGGACTTTTCACACCTAGCCCTCCAAGCTAGGACTTTTCCACACCTAACCCTCCAAGTTAGGACTTTCCATACCTAGCCCTCCAAGCTAGGACTTTTCACACCTAACCCTCCAAGTTAGGACTTTTCACACCTAGCCCTCTAAGCTAGGACTTTTCACACCTAGCCCTCCAAGCTAGGACTTTTCATTCATCCAAAGCCCAATCCCCGACCAGGACTTAGTCATAATCATCTCATCAATCTAAACTAAAATCGGCGTCAACACCAAAACAACAATCAGGGTCAGACTGCATCAACAGAAACATCAAAGTATATTCAAGAACTTAGATGTTCCACATGTAGACTTCACCAACCAATTTTTTTCAACTCCTTCTTGATACAAAACTCCATCAAGTTGGCAACCTCTTCCTTCTAATCTGCATTTCCTGTTTTTTTTTTTTTGAGTTTCATCCTTGATACTCTCCTCATCCCTTAAGAATCATCAAAACAGATTTTCAAATATAATTCAACAAAAAGAAGCTTCCAAAATGTAACACTTCTTACCAAAACATTTCAAAGCACTAGCCACCTCCCCCACACTTAGTCTTTTGACCGTCTCAGGCAAAGTAACATCAAGAAGCATCAAAAGCAACCAAGTCCATCAAAAGCAACCAAGTCCATGGATCCTTAGGTCTAGTGGTCTTAGATTTTTCATGATGTATTGATTTCCTAGGATTTTGATCTACAATATTAACCCTACTCCTATCATGATATTTAAATCCATGATTATTCCTAATGAGCATATAAGAATTTGAAATTGGATTTAACTTTAAACAACGAGTTACCTTCCCGTTTACCTTTGAAGCTCCCCCTTGATGTAAGCTTCTTTTCTTCTCTTCTTTCTCCCATCTTCTCAAATATTTCAATTTCTTTAGCACTCCTTTTCTTGGACACTTGGTGTGATAGTGTCCTAGCTCCCCGCAAGTATATCACTTAATGTGCTTCTTTTCTTTCTTTTCCCTATAGCCCACATTAGATTTTAAATGAATGGACTTGGGTTTAGGGATTACCTCCTTTGTACCTAGTGAACACTTGTCCTTGTAGTGCTCCTTCTTGTTGCATCCAAAGCATATGATGTGCTCTTTTGATTTGGCTTTGGTGGAGGTTGGAGCTTTTTCTTGCTCTTGTATGGATGAGGGTCTCTCCTCCCCCTTAATTTTTGAAGTTGATACTTCTTCTTCTTCTCTAGATGAAGTGGATGCCCTTTCACTATCTTGTGTCACTTCACTTGATGATGTTGATAATTCTTTTTCTTCTTGGTCTTCTTGGACCATTGAACTCACTTCTTTGGCCTCTTCCACTATTCGAGCTCGGGTAGGATTTTTATGAAATTCCTCCAACTTGTTCCACAACTCATGTGCACTTCTATATTCTCCTACACTACTCAAAACATTATTAGGCAAAATGCTAACTAATATATCAATTACCTTCTTATTTGCCCTAGAATATGCTTGTTGCTCCTTAGTCCAATATCTAGGTCGAAGCTTCTTTCTGTGTTTGTCCTTTGGAACTTCGAAGGGCTCTTCTATTACCATCATGCACTCTCACTCCATTCCAAGCCAAGTCTTTATCCTTGTCTTCCAATAATCAAAGTCTTCATGATCGTAGAATGGTGGTGTGTTGATATCATCCCTCAACTTGTCTTCCATCATCTTCTCCTCTAGCTTGTGCTCCTTTGGCGGTTATTCCAACAAGTGCGGTCCTCACTCTGTTACCACTTGTTAGATCATGTACGTCTTGCTAGAGGGGGGGTGAATAGCAATTTCTTGGTTTCTTCCTACAATCGTTAGTGCGCAAGCGGAATATACTAACTAAAAACAAAACCTAACTAAGAAAGAACACACCTATTTACGTGGTTCGGAGATAGAACTCCTATTCCACGGCTGCCCGTAAGGTGGGTTATCCCTAATCCGTCGGTGGATGATTCCCCGGAGCACCTCCTGCTAGATCTCGTAGCTCCTTGTAGGTGGAGAAACCTCTCCATAACTCTTGGACACTATCTGAGCAACAAAGGCTACTAACTAGCTTTGACCAAGCAAGTTTCGCCAAAGGTCCTCAGCCCAATCCGAGTTCTCTTAAATAGAACTCTAAGCTGAAAAATACCCTACCAGTCGACTGCTCCCAGGGCAGTCGATTGCTCCCACTAAAAATCGACCGTTGCAGCTCGATGTTCGAATTTTCAGCCAACACTACCAGTCGACTGCTCCCAGAGCAGTCGACTGGTCCAAGGTCGACTACCTTCTGTGAGTTTCTGTTCTTGCTGGCAGTCGACTGTTATATTACCAGTCGACTGCCCAGCTTACAACAACACTCCTCCTCACTCTGAAGACCCTTCTTCACATGTGCCTTCAAGCATACTCCCTTGGCTTGCCCCTTGAAGTCCTCTTCCACTGGCTATCGTCCCTCGGATGCGCACCCAAGCCCTCGGTTTGCCTCCTTGCCACCCTTCACGTGTACCCTTTGAAGTCCACTTCCCAGCTTGCCCTTGGAGTCCTCTTCCCTCGGCTCTCGTCCCTTCATGACTCAGCTGACTCTTCACCAGCAACCTCGACTGTTGGCTTCGCGCCCTCTTCATCTTTGGCTCCCGTCCCTCGGATGCACACAAGCCTCCAGCTTGCCTCCATGCCATCCTTCACGCATGTCTCGAAGTCCGCGCCCCTCGGATCATCGTCCCTACTATCCATAGTCCCTCAGGTGCGCACACAAGCCCGCGGCTTGTCTCCATGCCACCCTTCACCGTACTGAAGTCGTCCAGCTAAGTCAGTATGTGTAACCTGCACACCCTACACACTCACATACACATATTAGAACACAAGGATAAACCTAACTTAAACCCTTTTCCCAAATATCAAAACACATGGTCACTCCGGATCATAGATTACCCCAACAATGGAGACAAGCTAGAGGCTTGTGTGCGCATCCGAGAGACGGGAGCCAAAGATGAAAAGGGCGCGAAGGCAACAGTCGAGGCTGCTAGTGAAGAGTCAGCTGAGTCATGAGGGTACGAGTGCTGAGGGAATGTACTCGGGGAAATCCTAGGGATCGAGTGCTAAGGGAATTGTACTCGGGGAGGAAAACCTAGGTGGGCAGTCGACTGGGGTTTTGGCAGTCGACTGATAAACACCACAGAAACATCAGTCGACTGCCCTGGGAGCAGTCAACTGGTATGTGGCTGGTAGGTGAATGTAAATTCGAACGTTGGGCTTGCAATGGTTGATTTTCAGTGGGACCAGTCGACTGCCCTGGGAGTAGTCGACTGGTAGCGGCTGGGTTCAGCCTTGAGTTCTATTTAAGAGAACTTGGTTTGGGTTGGGAGCTCTTGACGAAATGAACTTGGTTATAGCTCATTAGTAGTCTTTAGTGCTCAGAAGTGTGTCCGGGATTGTGGCGAGGTTTCTCCACCCACAAGGAGCTACACGAGCTAGCCGGAGGGCATCCGGGAAGTGATCCACCGAAGGATCAAGGGATCGTCCACCTTATGGACTGTCGTGGAGTAGGAGCGTCATCTCCGAACTACGTAAATAGGTTTGCATTAGCATTATTTTCTATTATTTATTTATTATTCCACTTGCGCTTGCTAACGTGATAGGTAGAAAATCGAAAGTTACTATTCACCCCCCTCTAGAAAGGCAAACACGATCTAACACTAACTCTCATTGATGTGCTCCATGTTCCCGACATCAGGAAGAACTTAGTTTTTGGATTGGCAATTGTTAAAGCCGGATTCAAACTAGTGTTCCAATCCAACAACTTTGTGCTTACGAAGAACAGTGTCTTCGTAGGAAAGGGGTATTTAGAACAAAATTTGTTCAAGATGGTTGTAATGACTGTACACCGTAATTTTGATGGTAATAAATTAAAAGCTTCCAGCTATGTTGTTGAGTGTTTTAATTTATGACATGATCGGCTTGAGCATGTCAATAATAATACTCTAAAACATCTCCTCAAACTAAATTTATTACCGAACATCGATGTTGACGAAACACACAAATGCGAAATGTGCATGGAAGCGAAAATGACGAGACTACCTTTTCATTCAGTGGAAAGGTCAACGACTCCTCTAGAATTAATACATAGTGATCTATGTGACTTGAAATTCGTGCAAACTAGAGGAGGTAAAAAGTACTTCATTACTTTTATCGATGACTGCACGAGGTTCTGTTATGTCTTTCTTTTAAGAAGTAAAGACGAAGCCCTAGAAGCTTTCAGAACCTATAAAAACGGAAGTTGAAAATCAATTTGAAAAATGAATTAAAATAATTCGTAGTGATAGAGGTGGAGAATATGGTGCACCGTTTGATGAATTCTATTCAGAATCTAGAATTATCCATCAGGCAACGGCACCTTACTCACCTCAATCGAATAGTGTTGCCGAACGTAAAAATCAGATACTAAAGGAAATGATGAATGCCTTGTTGATAAATTCAGGCTTACCCCAGAACTTGTGGGAGGAAGTCATATTATCAACAAACCACATTCTCAACAAAATCCCTCACAAGAAAAATGATAAAATACCATATGAACTATGGAAAAGTTGCGAGCCATCGTACAAATACTTGAAAGTGTGGGGGTGCTTAGCAAAGGTCGAAGTACCTAAGCCAAAGCAAGTTAAGATCAGACCTAAAACGTTCAATGCAATATTTGTCAGATATGCCCAAAACAGTAGTGCATATCGCTTCATAGTTCATAAGTCAGACATCATTGATATTCTATGGGTACAACCATAGAATCTCGGAATGCAATATTTTTTTGAAGACGTGCTCCCAAATAAGAAGGAAAACGTTCAAAATAATGACAACGGAAGTTCTAACAAAGATAATGTTACATAACTTAGTTGTCATAAAAGGGTTATTGACGATCAAAGCGAAGAGCCACGTCGGAGCAAACGGGCTAGAGTTGAGAAATCATTCGGGCCAGATTTCATAACATTCATGTCAGAAATGGACCCAAGAACACTAAGCGAAGCTCTCTCTAGTCCCGACGCCCTATTGTGGAAAGAAGTTGTCAATAGTGAAATCTAGTCCATCATGAATAACCATACTTGGGAATTAGTAGACCTTTCTTCTGGTACTAAACCATTAGGTTGTAAGTGGATACTAAAACACAAGTATAAAGTTGATGGATCGGTTGACAAGTATAAGGCCAAACTTGTAGCTAAAGGGTACAAGCAACAGGAAGGCCTTGATTACTTCGATACCTATTCACCGGTGACAAGGATTACGTTCATACGAGTGCTGATAGTCATTGTAGCATTGTATGACCTTGAAATACACCAAATGGATGTTAAGTGTTAAGACTGCGTTCTTAAATGGTGAGTTAGAAGAAGAAGAAATCTACCTGGAGCAACCCGAGGGGTTCATAGCACCTGGAACTGAGGGAAAGGTGTGTCGACTTGTTAAGTCGTTGTACGGACTTAAACAAGCGCCAAAGCAATGACACGAAAAATTTGACAAAATAATGTTGTCAAACGAATTCCGAATAAATGAATGTGACAAATGAATTTATATCAAAAGCACACCTGAGAGTTATGTAATCGTCTGTCTATACGTAGACGACATGCTCTAAATGGGAAGTAATCATGATATCATCATGAGTACTAAGAAAATGTTGACCAATAGTTTCGACATGAAAGATATGGGTCTAGCAGATGTCATATTGGGAATTAAAATTCTCAGGACGTTTGATGTGATAGTTTTAACACAATCCCATTATGTAGAGTCAGTATTGAAAAAATTCAATGCATACAATCTCTCTACTATAAAAACACCTATGGATCTAAGTCAACACTTAGCAAACAACAATAGTGAACCCATATCGCAATTGGAATATTTCCGGATAATTGACAGTTTGATGTATCTCACAAACAGTACTCGTCCAGATAGTGCTTGTGTGGTCAACAAACTGAGTCGTTTTACGAGCAATCCAAATGACACCCATTGGAAAGCACTGATGCAAGTTCTTAGATATTTAAAATATACTATGAACTGTTGGAAACGGATGGCTAGAGAGGGGGGGTGAATATAGCCAATCACTTCGACTTTAAACACTTATGAAGTTTCTGCAACTCAGATATCAGTAGCACAGCGGAAAGAGTAGAAAACAGAGTGTGCAGAAAACTAAAAACAGAAACGAAAGCAAAACAAACACAACTAGCAAGATCGCTAACAAGGAGGGTTTACAAGGTTTGGGGATAACTTGCCCCTACTCCTTGGCGTGCCCTTAAGGTGGGCGATCCCTTGATCGTCGGCAGATCAAGCCCCGGTTAACACCGGATAGAAGACAACCTCCTTCTCGGTGGAGAAACCTCTCCACAGCGTTTCAATCACAAATATATGTTTAAGCACAATGAAACAATAGGAAGGATCTTACTCAAGCACTCAGCAAAGACAAGAACACAGCAAGCTTTCCCGAGCTCCACCCAGCGGCGATCTCACGCAAGGAACCCTTCCTCATGTCTTCCCGCTGTCGGACTCCAAGCCTCTTGTTCTCTCCTTCAAGCGCTCAAGTAATGGTTGCTTCAAGAATGCAGTAGCTTGCTCAAGGTGATGAGAACTTCAGAAACACAGCAAGCAAGTTGTGGAGAACTCAAGGCGCGGCAAGAAACTCAGTTCGCAAAAACCAGCACTCCTCCACGAAGCCTTCTCCGCCCTTTTTGTTTCTCCACTCAGCATCAGATGACACCATCTCTGCAGCTCCCAGCTGCTCATCTGCCAACGCCAGCTATCACTGAGCTATCCCTGGACTCCCTGAGCTTCCCTCAGCCAAGCTCCAGTCTCAGCTCCAGTCTGCAGCTCGGCCGTTGCAACCTGAGATGGAAAACGGACAAACCTGCTCCAAGGAAAGCCTCCATTGACTTCTCCTTGAGTGTTTGAATCCTCCCCTATCACCTGCAGCTTAATCAGAGTGTTAGAGCAGCATATCAAGCAACAAATCATGTATCAGATGTAAAGTGCAGAGAATCGGATACGGTTAGAGAGTCTGACAACGCAATTTGAATTAAAGTGATCGGTCACCGGACCGATCCAGGGCTTATGGGTCGGTCACCAGACCGATCCACTGCTTCGCTGGGATTCCCAGCTCTCACGACTATACACGCCTGATCGGTCACCGGACCGATCAGAGTGAAGCCTGATCGGTCACCAGACCGATCAGAGTGAAGCCTGATCGGTCACTCAGACCGATCAGGACAAATGAGCAGTAATCCTGTAATCAAATCCTAAGTCCCTGATCGGTCACCGGACCGATCCAGGGTCTGATTCGGAGGAGAACTCACTCACTGTTCGCTCCCTGATCGGTCACCAGACCGATCAGGAGCAAGGCAGTGAGGAAGCTGCTTGCTCCCTGATCGGTCACCAGACCGATCAGGAGCCACACAGTAGGTTCCCAACCTCACTGTGCGCTCCCTGATCGGTCACCAGACCGATCAGTCCTCGCTGGATCGGTCACCAAACCGATCCACGAAGAAGCAGCGTGCCAATATCCCTGATCGGTCACCAGACCGATCCAGGGACTCAAACCCAGCCCTCCAAGCTAGGGTTTCATCCACCTTAGCCCTCCAAGCTAAGGATTTTTCCATCTAACTCTCCAAGTTGGGAATTTGCACATAACCCTCCAAGTTAGGACTTTTCACCTAGCCCTCCAAGCTAGGACTTTTCACCTAGCCCTCCAAACTAGGACTTTTCACCCAACCTTTCTGAGTTAGAACTTCATCCAACCTAGCCCTCCAAGCTAGGCACCTGACTCTCCAAGCCAGGACTTTTTCACCTAATTCTCCAAGATGGGAATTTGCACCTAACCCTCCAAGTTAGGACTTTTCACCTAGCCCTCCAAGCTAGGACTTTTCACCCACCTCTTCCGAATTAGGACTTTTCACACACCTAGCCCTCCAAGCTAGGATTTTCAACACCTAACCCTCCAGATTAGGATTTTCCAACACCTAGCCCTCTAAGCTAGGATTTTCCACACCATGCCTGATCCCCGATCAGGACTTAATCATAATCAATCATCATCCACCTAAACTAAAACGGTGTCAACACCAAAACAACAATCAGGGCCAGACTGCATCAACATGAACTACGGATTGCATTACGGAAGGTATCCCGCAGTCTTGGAGGGATATTGTGATGCTAATTGGATCTCCAATACAAAAGACTCCAAATCCACTAGTGGATATGTATTCATGATTGGTGGGGGAGCAGTATCTTAGAAATCCACTAAGCAGACATACATAGCTCGGTCAACAATAGAATCCGAGTTTATAACACTTGATAAAGCAGTTAAAGAAGCTGAATGGCTGCAGAATTTTTTGGAAGATATTCCGAGTTGGAAAAAACATGTGTCTGTCGTACTTATCCACTGTGATAGTCAATCGGCAATTGGAAGGGCACAGAGTAGTATATATAATGGTAAGTCATGACATATACGTCGTCGACATAATACCATTAGGCAATTGATCTCGAACGGAGTGATTGCAATCGATTATGTCAAATCTAAGGATAATTTGGCAGATCCCCTAACGAAGGGGTTAAATCGAGATCAAGTATACTGCTCATCAAGAGGAATGAGATTGAAAATCTACAACTAAAAATGACTGTAGCGATAACCCAACCTTGTTGACTGAAGATCCCAAGATCTTGGTTCAATGGGACAACGAAGTTACAGAAGTTGTGTAACAGCACAAGAAAAATAATTATCTCTACTATCCCAATCCTAGGATGATTTAGTGTTGTCCTACCACATGTAGTGAGGATAAGCTTATGCTTTTAATGACTTCTATACATTTAAGGTGGAGTATGATAAGATACTCTTGATAGGAGTGTCACCTATGTGAGTGTGAAGACAGACTGCTTCAATGAAACACTCATAAATCCAAGATGGTGTCCATGACCGAAACGGAACCAACCATGAGCCAAAAGTGGGTGAAATAAGTCTGTGTGGGTGTTATTGTCTTAGAATACACCAACAGCTGAGCAGTTCAAGACATCACGTTCACTACGCAACCTAGTATGCTCAATAGCATTCCACTACGGAAGGTTCAAAGCCACAAGCTACCTTTCTCGATTCATTGACTTATCGATTGGGCTCTTGTAACGTGTCAGCATGCATACATGCAATACATGCATTAATTTCTATTCATGTGGGGGATTGTTGGATATGATTTTGCAAAGCAAAATTTTGATGCCATCGATCATTGAAAGTCAAGTTTGACTTCAAAATCAAAATCTACGTTTCACGTAGATAAATCTGGACTATTTATTTGCTCAAAACCGATTAAGGGTGAATGAGAAATTAATTGTTCAAGATACGCTCAAATGAACATTAAGGAAAAAGATGGGGCTTTAGTCCCATATTGCTAACCGGCGAGAGCCAGTGTTTCTTTATATGTGTTCCTGTGCTAATGTTGTTAATACAAAAGCACAGGAGGTCTCTACCCTTGGGCAAGCAGGTGCTCGCACCTGCGAGCCCGCCACCCGCCATGTGTGCGCACAATGGGCGCTTTGTTGGCACATTATGCACTTCGCACTTACGCATCGTCGCAAGGAGCATTGAGGAGCTTTAATTTATGCTCCACATGACAATGACGTGTCGTGATCAGGTGATGTCATGTGGCATGTCGATGTGACGTGTCATGATCAGGTGGCGCCACATGGCATGTCGGTGACGAGGCAGTGCCTATGTGGCACGTGACTGTGTAGAGAACGATGACTGGATTGGGCGAACAGATGGTGGCCGTCGGATCAAAGATCTGGACAGATCGCAGGCAGGTGCGATCTGGAGCGTCGGATTCGAATCTGACTGTAAAGAGAGAGGATGGATCTGAGGCGTCGGATTAAATGTTCTAATCTAGCGGCTGAGATCAAGATGGGATCTGAAGAGTAACTCTTTAGATCATGGAACGAGATTAAAAGACATTTAAAAGGTTATACCCTTTCGTTATGAACGATCTAGATCTGTCCGAATCAAAGGGTACTTACCTCTTCACTCAATATAAATAGATCCCTCCACTTGATCATTTCATTCATTCAAGCATTGCAATCTAAAAGCATTCACACTCATCCATCTTCTGCATCGACAGTCCAAAAAGTCTACGGAAAAGTTCGCCAGTCTCAGAATTTGAAGTGCTACTATTCCGAGACGACGTCGTTGTATCTTGGAAACGAATTGCTGTTATCCGTGAGTACCAATAGCGGAGCAATATTGTTTTACGGAGATAGTGTTGAACACTAGTCTCGACGTAAACCAATCAGTTTGCTTCCTCCGAAAGCAACCTCCCGGAAGATCCGACGGTCGTAAATCGACTAAGTCAAATACCGAGGTGATACAAGTCAGCAACCAACAATCGTAAAACGATATTCAGCAAACTACTATGGCCCGAATCAATGATATACCAACCGCCGTCCATCACGCCGAGAAGCCGGAGAAATTCAACGGAGCCGACTTCAAAAGATGGTAGCAGAAGATGTTGTTCTACCTGACCACGCTAAACCTTGTACGGTTCCTGCGTGAAGACCCGCCAGCCGCTACGGAAGATAATTCCGGGAGCCAGGCTGCTCGCGATGCGTGGTCACACGGAGACTTCCTGTGCCGTAATTACGTTCTTAATGCGCTGGACAATGCGCTATATAACGTATATTGCATGATGGAGACGACTAAGTCACTGTGGGAATCACTGGAGAAGAAATACAAAACCGAAAATGCCGGATTGAAGAAATTCATCGTCGGCCAATTTTTGGATTTCAAAATGGTGGATTCCAAGAGTGTCACGTCTCAGGTCCAAGACATGCAACTGATAATGCATGATCTAGATGCCGAAGGAATGACGCTGAACAAGTCATTCAAAGTTACTACGGTAATCGAGAAACTCCCTTCGTCATGGAAGTGTAGAACCGGTGCCGTTGATAGAGGGGGGGGTGAATATCGACCATAAAATCTTCTCGCGAAAACTCGTCTTACTTTCGAAATTCGTTCTAATCAGAGCGTTAGTAGCACAGCGGAAAATAAAGCAGAAAATAAAGAATGACACAAATTGCACACGGGATTTTACTTGGTTCCCGACCCCCCAGGGTCAGTACATCCAAGGCCTAACCACGGGAACGCCCATCCACTAATGGTCTCTTTTCCGAACTTTCCGGAGGCGGAGAAACCTGTCTTACAGTGCAAGAGTTACAAACAAAAGATAGATAAAATGAAAATGCAGAATGTAAACTCAAACCGAACAAATAGATTGAAACTCGGCCGATCTGGACCTCCGAAGTGCCGTGCACTTCCTCCTAGAGCCTCCTGGTCGCAGAGCTTCGTCGTTAGCGCTTTATCGTCACTTGGGAAGCTTAGAATGGTTCCGAAAAGTTGTGTGTTGAGCTGAGGGGTTGAAGCCCCTAAGGTGCCTGTGTTGATGGAGGCGCCTCAAAGGGCTTGGTCAAAGCTTATCTCTGCGCCGAACTTGCCGCAGCATATAAACCTCTTGACCCGGGCGCCCTGGTCCTTTAAGGTGCCTAGCCCCATCTAGGCGCCTCCTTCAATGAGGGCGCCTAGCTCCATCTAGGCGCCTCCTTCAATGGGGGCTCCTAGCACCCTTTTCCAACCTTGTTTGTCTGGTTGTTTGCCTGCTTTGTCTTCACTTTTAAGTATCTGCAAGATACATAAATACAAGGCAAACATGTAGATAATCTTAATCTTAAGGACTTGGTTCTGACTTTGGATTTCTGCGAAACCCTAGGTCGAACCGACACATGTTCCCACCCCCGGGAACGCGCCTTTCACCTACTCCTCTCAAGAGACGGTTGCCACCCTGTCCATTCGGGTGGACTTTAGCTTAGCCTTCGATACTCTCGGATCTCAAGACGTCCGACCCTCGACCCATCTCTACTTATGTTCTTAGTCATCGCTCAGCTAAGTTGCTCAATCCCTCAGACCAAGACTTCGTGCCCAAACCCTAGGTCTAGGACTTAGTGCCTAACTTCACTCATAAGGACTTTTGCCCAATTCCTCGAACCAGGTCTTCATGCCCAACCCTTGGCCAGGACTTAGTGCCCAATTCCACGAACCAGGACTTAGTGCCCAGCTTCACTCCCCAGGTCTTAGTGTCCAGTTTCACTCACTAGGTCTTCGTGCCCAACTTCACTCACTAGGTCTTAGTGTCCAGCTTCACTCACCAGGTCTTAGTGCCTAGGTTAACTAGGACTTTGGTTCACCTTGATCCAGTTTTCTTCACTCACCTTTCCCTTGTTTAATGTATCACTGACTTAAGCATATTATCAAACATTGAAGCATTTAGAGGAGGACATCATTGATGCAACTTGTACCAACAATCTCCCCCTTTTTGATGTTTAACAATATCTTAAGTTAGATTGGTTGAAAGGGTTAAATTATAATCCTTGGGATCAAAAGAAAATAAAAATAACAAAATTGATCTAAGTTTTGGAAACACTTTTTGATCCATTGGGAAAGCTTTCTATCCTTTGGGAGGAAAGAAAAAAATAAATTTCCAGTCTTAAGCTCACTCTCACTTTTTGAAAAACTTTTGATTTCATTTGATCCTTTAAAAAAAATTAAATTTTCTCTAACTTAAGCTTACTCTCCCCCTTTGTCATACATCAAAAAAATTTCCAAGAGCACTTGCACCAACACTAAAAACATTTTGTTCTTTTGAAAATACTTAGTATAAATATTTGAAAGCATAGTATAAAACCAAGTACTTTCAGAAGACTTAGAAAATTTTGTCTTAGAAAAATTTTCAATTGAGAAAGATTTTCAAAACATATTTTGAATATTTTGAAAAATGCAAGTATTGTTGAAAATATATTGAGCTTTTGAGTAATTCAAGTACTTTAAAAAAATATATTGAGCTCTTGAAAAATACAAGTACTTTAGAAAAATATATTGAGTTCTTTGAAAAATTCAAGCACTTTAGAAAAAATATATTGAGTTTGAAACACATAAGTACTTTAGAAAAACATCGTGCATTTTTGAAGGATATTTGAAAACATAATATTTTGTTTGACTTGGTTTCTTTTCCAATCTGACACAATCCTAGAAAACCTTGTTAACTACAAGGACATATCCCTATGTGTCCTGGAAATTTTTCAAACTCAAGTAAATATTATTTTCCAAAAGAGTTTTATAAACAAAAAAAATTTGAAAGTGATAGTATTATATTTTCATAAAAGATGACAGTTTATAAACAAACTCCCTTATATTTTCAGAAGGATTTAAACAATACAGTACATGAAAACATATTATTTTGAAATATTTAATAATTCTTTCAATTTGACCTCCCCCTAAACTTGACCCAGTCCTAGGAAGCTTGTTGACCACAAGTACTCTTCCTCTGAGTCTTTAGGGTTTGGTTTTAGCCCAAAAGAATTATCTAATTTAAAAAAAATAGTTTTGAAAAAAATACTTGTCAGAAAATCTTCTTTTGACTTAGACTCCCCCTAAATTTGACACATCCTAGGAGTCCTTGTAGATCATGAGGTAGACCTCCTCTATGTCTTTAGGGTTTATCAAAATCAAAAGGACAGCTTTGAATGGCAATATGGTAATTTTTAAGAAGATAAGTTTTTAGAAAATTCAATTTGGAATATGAATAACTTTTAAAGAATGAGCTTTTTCGAAAACATAAGTGATAGTAATTAAGGCGCAGTTTTCGAAAGACATTTTTAAAAGATAGTGATTTTTAATGCACAATTTTTTTAAAAAAAAATTAAAAGAATAAAACACTCCCCCTGTACCGTTTGACTCTATCTAAGTGCCTTAGGGGACTTTAGTATTGACCTAAGAGGCTTGTGTCTAATTGTGTAGGTCAAACAATTTTTCAAAAGAATATAATTTTTGAAAATCTATCATATGTATAAGCAATTAGACAATCATAAAATTTATAAAAACATTATTATGTTAAAGCACTATTTTGAAAATAGATTTTTAGAAAAAAAAATATTCTAAGAGTTTTAGAAAATAATTTTGAAAAAATATTTTTCAATTTATTAATCCTTAACATCTCACCCATTTTAGATGTCTCAATACAGCAAGCATGGTTGCCTTATGGGTGCATTGTGAGATGCTTGAATTATTTTTCTTAATTCATTGTTAAATCTAAGATTTAATTGAAACTTGTGTTAGATTCAAATTTATCAAATAGTAAAGTGAATTTGATTTTCGGTAATCGGGTCCAAGTCTTGGCAAGGCACAGAGGCCCTCTTTGGTCATAGCCTTATTGGAGCAACAACTCTTTCCTTGACAAAGCCTTTTATCAAAAATTCATTTTTAAATTACTTCTTGAAAAATTTTGGTCTAACTAGCTTAGGTTTTGGATCGGTAGTTTAGGCTAGTTCCACCAGATGGCTTCCCTAACGTACTATCATCTCACCTCCACCTAATACTAGGTTGTTCAAGTTTCAACAATTCTTTTTCCTATAACCGTTCTAAATCATGCATAAAATTAAACGTGAATGACATGACATATATTTTTAAAAAATTGCATATGCATGGCATAGCAGTTATGCATGAGTCAAACAAATTAAACTATTTTAATTAAGTTTCTAATGATGCATCAAATTCCCAATTTGATACATATCGTGTGAACCCGCGGATATGTCAACCCATTTTGATATATTTAATTTTATTAAATTAATTATTACGGTTTGGGTAAGATTTTATTTAATTAGAGTTTAAGTTACTTAAGAATTAATTGGATCTAAATTCATAATTAATTAAAGTTGAATTAATTAAGAATTACTTAAAGTCAATTGAAGTTGAATTAATTAATACTTAATTAAAATTAAGAAATAATTGAGGTTGAATTAATGGAAGTTATTAAATTAAGGGTTAATTGAATTAATTAGGAATTACATGAATTTGAATTAATTAAAGATTAATTGATTTTGAATTAATTAAAGATTAATTGAACTTGAATTAATTAATGATTAATTGAAGAATTAATTGAATTAAGGTTAATTGAAGTTGAAATAATTAAAGATTAATTAAGTTGATTAAAAAATTAAATTAAGGATTACTTAAATTAATTTTGAATTAATTAACATTTAAATTAATAAATTAAGGATTAATTAAAGTTAAGAATTAATTGATCTTAAAAATAAAGGATTAAATTAAGGTTTAAAAATTAATTAAAATTTAATCAAAGTTTTTAAGGTTTATCTTGATTTAATTTTCAAAATTCCTGGGTTGGTTAAAAGTTGTGGGTTTAATTTCATCATCTTCATTATTTCGAAAATATCTGATTCCTTTACTATTTCTTATTTATTTATCTTTTCAAATTTTTCTAATAATTCTGATTTATTTGAATCTTTGTGAACTTTATTAATTATAGCCTTGATCTCAGAAACTTCATCTTTCTCCTCATCCTCATCATTAAAATCACATCCTTCAATATCCTGATAGTGGATGGAGTAATTTGGGCCACTAGTTAATGTTTTGTAATAATGTTCACTATTATCTAAAAATTTGATAATTAAATCATTATCTAAAAGAATTTCATTTTCAATATTCTCAAAGTTATCCTCAGCATTATCTTTAATAACATCAAGAATATCCTCAGAAATATCTTCAATATTTACAGGATTAATCTCACAATTTTCAGAGTTATCAGTAGGATTTTCAAATTTGAATTCAGAGTTCAGTAAAATTTTCAAATTTGAATTCAGAATTATCATTAAGAATTTCAAAAATTAATTTTTGGATTATCCTTAAGAATTTCAAAATTAATTTCAGGATTATCAGATTTAATTTCAACATTATCTTTAAGATTATCAGATTTAATCTCAACATTATCCTCAAGATTATCAGAAATAATTTCAAGATTATCACTAGGAAATTCAGAATTAATTTCACAAATTATTGCATTGATATTGACAATTAAAGAATTAATTTTTGATAATTTATTACTGTCTACATTTTCTAGTTGGTCATGCAAAATATTAATTTGACTATGCAATAATTCTAATTTATCAGAAAAATTATCTAAATTATCATAAGATAGTGCAGGAATTTGTAAATATTTTGGAATGTAAATTTTCCGTACCTTCGCCGGACATTGATTCTTGTAGTGTTCGTATTTTTCGCACTTGAAGCATTTGATGTGATATTTGTTCCTCCGGCCTCCTGGTGCTGGTACGTCTTTTGTCGCCGGTGAAGAACGAGTCTTATGAGTAGGACACTGATTTTTATAGTGTCCTCTCTCCCTGTACTTGAAACATATTATATGGAATTTAAAATTTGACATTTAAAAATAAAATGTACCTGATTCACCCCTGGGCTCCCCCTCAACTCCTGACGTCTTTGCTCCGTCGGCGGTTAGTCCGGTGAAGAGCGATCTGGCTCTGATACCAATTGTAGGACCAGTGCCGTCGATAGAGGGGGGTGAATATCTACCGTAAAATCTTCTCGGGGAAACTCGTCTTACTTTCGAAATTTGTTCTAATCAGAGCGTTAGTAGCACAACGGAAAATAAAGCAGAAAAATAAAGAACGACACAAATTGCACACGGGATTTTACTTGGTTCTCAGCCCCCCAGGGTCAGTACATCCAAGGCCTAAGCACGAGAACGCCCATCCACTAATGGTCTCCTTTCCGGACTTTCCGGAGGCGGAGAAACTCGTCTTACAGTGCAAGAGTTACAAACAAAAGATAGATAAAATGAAAATGCAAAATGTAAACTCAAACCGAACAAATAGATTGAAACTCGGCCGATCTAGACCTCCGAAGTGCCGCGCACTTCCTCCTGGAGCCTCCTGGTTGTAGAGCTTCGTCGTTAGCATTTTGTCGTCACTTGGGAAGCTTAGAATGGTTCCGGAAAGTTGTGTGTTGAGCTAAGGGGTCGAAGCCCTTTTATATGCTTCATTGGGGTGTCTGTGTTGATGGGGCGCCTCAAAGGGCTTAGTCAAAGCTTATCTCTACGTCGAACTCGCCGCAACAGATAAACCTCTTGACCTGGGCACCCTGGTCCTTTGAGGCGCCTAGCTCCATCTAGGCGCCTCCTTCAATGGGGGTGCCTAGCATCCTTTTTCAGCCTTGTTTGTCTGGTTATTTGTCTGTTTTGTCTTCACTTTTAGGTACCTGCAAGATACATAAATACAAAGCAAATATGTAGATAATCTTAATCTTAAGGACTTGGTTCTGACTTCGGATTTCCGCGAAACCCTAGGTCGAACCGACGCAAGTTCCCACCCCCGGGAACGCGCCTTTCACCTACTCCTCTCAAGAGACAGTTGCCACCTTGTCCATTCGGGTGGACTTTAGCTTAGCCTTCGATACTCTCGGATCTCAAGACGTCCGACCCTCGACCCGTCTCTACTTATGTCCTTAGTCATCGCTCAGCTAAGCTGCTCAATCCCTCGAACCAAGACTTCGTGCCCAAACCCTAGGTCCAGGACTTAGTGTCTAACTTCACTCATCAGGACTTTTGCCCAATTCCTCGAACCAGGTCTTCGTGCCCAACCCTTGGCCAGGACTTAGTGTCCAATTCCACGAACCAGGACTTAGTGCCCAGCTTCACTCCCCAGGACTTAGTGCCCAACTTCACTCCCCAGGTCTTAGTGCCCAGCTTCACTCACCAGGTCTTCGTGCCCAGCTTCACTCACCAAGTCTTAGTGCCCAGCTTCACTCACCAAGTCTTAGTGCCTAGGTTAACTAAGACTTTGGTTCACCTTGGTCCAGTTTTCTTCACTCACCCTTCCCTTGTTCAATGTATCACTGACTTAAGTATATTGTCAAACATTGAAACATTTAGAGGAAGACATCACTGATGCAACTTGCACCAACAGGAAGGATTTCAAAAATTACCTAAAGCGCAAGCAGAAGGAGATGAGACTTGAAGACCTCATCCTGCGGCTGCGAATAGAGGACGATAATCAAAAATTATCTGACTCTAGAGGAACAAAGCGGACAATCGACGAGATATCCAACCTGACGGAACCAAAACCCAAGAAGTCGAACTCATTTCCAATTGATTAATCCAGGGGATGAAATTTAGGAGCACACCAAACTCATTTCTTTTCAACTTTTTCCCCCCTTCCTTAAAATATCAAGGGAGTGCTAAAATTATTCAACTTCCTGGGTAGAATCACACATAGGAAATGCACCGAGAGATATTCTATATTGTGCACAATGCTGAGATGTCACATTCTAAGAATATCTCAAATGCCCTAAATACACATTGGATAGCACAATTCAAGTCTTTGCGACACCATAAACTCATAATATATGAAATTATTGCAATCGGACTTTTCTAGGTCCATTTGTGAGTTTTTGCCAAAACTCACTGATGGACCTACGATATTTGAATTTCTTAATACTTGATATCACTAGGTTGAGTTGAGCTAGGAGAAGGTAATTATGATGTCAAAACTTAGTCCTAACCACTAAAAATGATTTTCTTGTGTAGTGCCACTTGTGTCGTACCCACTTATGGACCTACAAAAGTCCTATTGCAACAAATTCTAAAAATATGAGTTGATAGTCTACAAGGAATCCAATTTTACCATGTATTATGTATTTAGGTAGTATCCAGATGGAACCTTCTTATTTCAAGTTTAAACAATTGTGTATTTAGGTAGTATCTAGATAGAATCTTTTTATTTCAAGTTTAAACAAATGTTAGAATGTTCTGATCATACCTGAATATTTTAATAAAATAAGAGGATTTTGTCACAACTTGTAGAATTATATAAAAAATTATCTTATAAATAATTAATTTAATAAATCATTATTAAATATTATAAAAAATATTTTTAAAATAAAAAAAATTTTGAGTGCACGTTGGGCCTGAAGTCATCTGACTTCAAGCCCACGCAAGGCCTGAAGTCAAATGACTTCAGGCCCTACTAGGCAATGAAATCATTTGACTTCAAACCCTGCGTGGGTTTGAATCTGAAATCACATATTTTGATAGGTTTTTTATATATTAATATATTTATTAATATATTATTTAATATATTAATTTATATTCATCAAAGATAAAAAAAATATCTCTTTATATATTTTTGACATCACACACTACAAGAGATGTTTCTTTTAACTAAAATATTTTTTTCTTTGTTTACTTTATATTTTTTAGCTGATTCCCATAATATATTATATTAAATTAAAAAGTTTAAAAAAATAGGTTTAGATGTCTTGAAATTCTAACTGAGAAAGAGAAAGATAATTTTTAATTGAAGGAGTTAAAAGAAAGATCACTTGTCATTACGTTCTTTCGTAAAAATAAAATTTCAGTACGTCTTTTAATAATTCCGTGCGTCCTTTCGTATAAAAACCGAATAGATAACGGATTCCACAATACTGACTGTGCATATGCACTTTTCCCCGGGTGATTGATACGAAAGTTTGATGGGACACGATATTCGCCGTTAATCGAGTTAAGGCTCGGTCAGAGTTGCAAGTCCAGGAATTAAACGAAGAAAAATGATATGCAGCAAGAATTTATAGCATGAAACCCAACATGAATGACGTGACATTCTAATTATAGCGATCCCCGACGGGTTCACTATGCCCCCCAGGATGGTTCGAGGCGGCGGCCGGAGGCTGCCGTTGGTGTCCAAGTGGCAATCAGATGCGTATATAAAAAGTGTCACATCATTCATGTTGAGTTTCATGCTACAAATTCTTGTTGCATATCATTGCTCTTAAACGAAACGCAACAAATACAAATAAATTGCAACTCCTACAGTACCGAATCTTCTCTTCGGCTTCGCTGGCATTTCTAGGGCGACGAAGCGATGAGCTCGGGATTGTATTCCAACATCGGTTAAAAGACTAGACGTACACGTTTGCGTCAATGCTTTGTTCCATTTCAATCTTTTTCTTCGATTTTTTGCTTGCTTGCTTGCTATATTCTTGCTGATGCTTTTCACCGAAACTTTGGTGCAGATCTTCTTTATAGGGACCACCTGACCGTCCAGAAGTTCACTATCACTACCTACGTGTTGAATGGAGTCGTAAATTCTTCTTTTCGTCCTGCTTCGTTTTTTCTAGGCACCGGGCTTTTGGTTCCTCTTCAGTTTATCTCGACTTTATTTGTGGAAAAGTAATGCTTTCTTTTCGTTTGTAAAAGTATTGTCTTGTGTTTTCGCTTAGATTCTTGTTTTCCATCTTATTATTATTCTTGCTGTTGAGCTAACAGCGATTGGGTTGGACAGTTTCCAAAATCACTCAGTTGAAATAGAATAGAAATTATTGTTGCCGTAATGCACTCTGGAAACCAATTAAAAGTGGATTTTAGGTCAACAAAGATTCCACTATCCTTTTCCGTTCCAATGCTTATCTAATTTTCAGGAATAGGATAAAATTATCATCATTATTATTATCTTTAATGGTTTTTTTATAACTATATATGTCCAATTAGAGATTTCAGTTTATGTTAAATTCTCTGATGTTATCACCTTGGTGGAGAATGTAGGCATTTGCACTTCATATTTATCCTGTTCTTTTTGAAATTCACCATCATGCCTTTTGATTCGTGCTGCAAATTGGAATTCTTCCATGATATTCAACTCAATCACTTGTGCTGAAATAGCAATTTATGCTAATTATTTGAAAGTCATTTATCTGTATAACTACTGTATATCTGCTGTTTGTTGAAGGAAGCTTCTATTAATACTAATTTTGTTCTCCTGTAAGGAAGACTAAATTTATGATGAACGCATACCAAGGACACGAAGAGGTAGTTTGTTATGCTCATGATTGGGCTAACTGGTTTGTTTCAATTACTACTTATATGCATGCTCACCTGGCTGCATGCTATTTGACTGGATAGATTGCTGTTGTTGTCTATCTCACATTGGTATGACAAATAAACTATTATACCTCTATGCTATGCTAATAAAGTTCGACTTTGTTCCAATATGCTCATTTTATCATCAAAGTTTTGGACAATGTTATAGCTTTCAAGTGTACTTGAATATTAGATCTGAACTTTGACTTAATTTAGTCTATCCACATTACGTGGAAAAGTATGATGTTTTAACTAACGTGATCTCCATGATGTCCATGTTACGTAATGTGGCATAGTTTATTATGTTAGTATGAAAAGTGCACTTAATTTTCCTGAAACAAACATAATTGGAACAGTGAGCTTATTTGTCTAGTATGATATGAAGCAGTTAGACTGATGAACTTAATTAATCAAAGAGGGATAAGTAATGGTGCCTTTCTGTTAATCTGTCAGCAAGAATAATAAAAAAAAGGCAACTAAAGATACATGATGATACAAGAGAAGATAAAAGAGGAGAAAGCGCAAGTCTTTGTTTAAACTACTGGCCTACATGAATTGCCATACAAAAATGACATACAACAATTCCCACCTTTTTTAGTATTACCTATATTGATCATTTATGCCATTGAGTTCTATATAAGGTGATATGTTAAAAGGAGATCATTCTTTTTGTTATGTTTATGCAAATTTGATTTGGTCTCTTCTTCTCACACCTTGCTTCTTGATTCAAACCATCTGATAATCAGATCCACTTCTTGTCTTTCAACATACTCTTATTATTTTAGCTTGGAATTATTTATTGCATATTGGAAATTCTATCATCTACATACTGGCAACTATCTGCTTGCTAAATAATGCATATCTCTTGTATTTGGTCCACATAAGTTCTACATTCCCAAATTTGCTACACTGGTTATGTGTTATTTCTTTAATACTTGCCACTTTAACTCTAGTATAGTCTATGAATTGTTGTTTCGATTTTCTTTGTGCATCTTTGTAGATAGATTAGACACGATATATATAGGAGACAAATAGGAGACAAGGAACACTAATTCTAATATCGGAACGAGCTGATACTTGGTGTGAGTGATTTATTTTTGTTGAACTCTAGTATATGCTTTGAGCAAGTAGCTCTTATTACATCTTACAGATCTACTTTCGAAAAGCCTACTAATATATATTTATTTTAATTAATTGGTGGTTGACATTGTCTATTGCAGGCTATTGATTCGCTACAAGGAAAGAAAAATGAACTGATTATTGGCAAGCTTTAATCTCAGCTGCAGCCCGGTGCACGAAACTCCTGTCAATGCAGGATCCTAGGGAAGGATTGGATCACATTGGGTCAATTGTACACATCCTTATCTTGTATTTTTGCAAGAGGGTGTTTCCGCAACTCAAACTCATGTCTTCAAGGTCACATTGCAACAACTTTACCGCTTCGACAAGACTCTCCTTCATAAGCTCCAATCTCAGCTAAAGAATAAAAATGTCACTTTTGATGTTAAAGTGATTCTAATGTAAGTGGTAACCTCACTTTTAGACTTCAACAAGTCATTTTATGCAGAATTTTTTTTACCATTCTCATTCTGGTTTTGTTTGAAAGACATAATCTCAAGGTCAGATGCCAGTTCATTTGGTGCCTATAACTGGTGTTAGCGAATACTTCTGTTTATTATTCTTTTTTATTTTTATCCCGTCTCCTTCCATTTTCTAATCAGTGTACCAATTGATCTTCCCGGTGTTTTTTCATGAAAATCACAGCCATTGAGGTGACCATCCTTTTATAATAAATAGTTTTGTTCATGGTAGTGGGTCTTCGTGTAAAATGCATAAATGTCCCCAAAACTCACAATCTCCTTTTGAATTGATCTTGCTTACAAGCAAACTCCAGGGACCATTCACTTCACTTTCAATATTTTGTGCTTTAGTTTGACTCATCTACTCTCATGTTTCATCTATATTCCATCCTAACTTCTAATTCACAGATCTTATCTCGTTCATATCCACCTCATCATTGCTGACATCTTTTACCAGTCCAGAAATAACTGTGAAGTCTCATCTCCAAGCATGTACCATTTCAGAGTTCCCCCCACTCTTAATTTATCTGAAGACTTGTGGTCCTAAGAGAGAATGCAATGCCAGCGGCTGCATTTACTGATGGTGAAGATGTAAACTCTCAATAAAACCAATTCAAAGCAGTAGCCTTTTCACGAGATAGCATCACATACTCCACAAGAAAACCCTTTGTTTCTCTCCTCCCTTAGCTACCTATATCTATTTGACATACTTCTTTATCTCATTGGGCTCCTTATTTAGCACCCTGAGAGCCCCAGAAACTATAGCAAATCCTTTTATCTTCCCCCTTGTGCTCATCCAAACTCCTTTTTTATTATCCTCCTCATCTTTTTGCTCTGCTTTGGTCCTTTGCTTTCCATCTGGGGGGCACAAGAAGATGTGGTGGAGCAACCCTATATCTCAGAGCCCATCTCTCAAGGCTCAGTTATGCTGATGATCACCAACTTCTTCCATCATTAGGTCGATTAGAGAACAGCGTGTGGCAGAGAGAATTCGAGTCCTCTAGATCTACTGATCATAGAGATGGCTGGAAGAAGAATTGATAGCATGTCAGTTTTGTTTGAGCATGGAAGGACCTATGCAAATGGAGATCATGAGACACTTGTTGCTGGTGGATGCAATGGTAATTACTTAATCTCCACCTCTATTCAATTTTCCTGTTCTGTAACATAAACTAAAGCTCTAGTTTCATCTATTCATCTAGTAGTTTAATGTTTTTTTTTCAACTGCAGAACAATACTACACTTCAGGTTCACAGATCATGATGAGATCCGATGAGACACAAGGAAGATATATCAAATTCGACATATACGAAACTGATTCGGATGAGTTCACTCCAAAATTGGGTAAAAAGAGGCGGCTTTCGATCGACCAAGTGCGGTTGCTCGAGAAGAACTTTGAACTGGAAAACAAGCTCGAACCAGAGAGGAAACTGCAGCTGGCCAATGACCTCGGCCTGGAACCAAGACAGGTAGCCATATGGTTCCAGAATCGACGAGCTCGATCGAAGACCAAGCATCTGGAAAAGGAGTATGGATCCCTCAAATCTAGCTACGACGCACTCAAGGTCGATCATGATAACCTGGCCAAGGAGAATGAGAAACTCAAGTCTGAGGTGGTTTTCCTCACCGACAAGCTTCTCCAGAAAGAGGAGGCCGAGGCTTGCAAACAAGAGAACTTCAACTCTGTGAGCACCATGAATGCCCTCCATTTGGGCGACAAGGATAAGACTTTTGGTTATGGCTTCCTCTGGCCAGATCAGAATCCATGCAGTTATGAGTTACAGGCGGAGGACCAAGCCTTTTGGTCTTGGCCCTAACTCAATTCCCAGAATTCACCGGTGTATCAAATTAGCCTTGTTAATCCCGATAATAAAAGCTACGAATTTTCAATGCTTTGCTGTTCAACTTTAAGAGGATGGTGGTAGTGGTGGTGGTGGTGGTGGGGGAAGCAGAGAGCAAGGACAAGGCATGTCCATGGCAGCACCACAGCTGAGGAATCCCGGTCATTCACTTGGATGCTAATCCAAAAGTGACACCGTTGTCTTGTTTCGGCGTTTGTCGCCATGGCTAGTGCGTGCTGCTACAGTGTTTGGAGAGGGTGATTTTGACACTTGGGAGCAATCCGATTGTTCCTCTTCTCGTGGAGTTCTTCTCGTGTTTTGCTTTTCAATTCACATCGTCCCGGCAGATAGATTCATAGTGAAGGATCTTAAGCTGCAGTTTGATCGCACGTTTTCTTTAGAAATCATATATTTAAAGACAAAGGGATAAAATTACAAGGTCAATGAAGGGACACGCAAGTTTTCCATGCAGGCTCGAGTTGGTTAACGTGGTCTTACAAATTTTTCGACGTCACATCAGACAAGACCTGTCTCGCCACATGCTCTTAGTTCATGGAACGTCAAACCAAATGGGTCCCAAGTACGATTCCACCACCGGAGGGGCCCCACTTGTCTCGACGCGTGTCGAGCTCGCATAGGTGGTCCCGTATGCAGCGTATCTATGGACAAACAGACAAACGTGGGCACACACGCGTATCTATGGACTGCCAACACGTGCTGCGGACAAGATATCGTCGCCGTCCATGATGTCTTATGAAACACGCGGATTAATTCCGTTCGATCTGTCTTAAATTAAATTAAATTAATTAACTCTAAGGATGCCATTTAGAGGGGAGGAGACCTTGAGTTTCAACTGTTCGAATAGCTCTCTAAATAAAATTTTTAGTCCCTAAACTGTAATTGATATTTCATTGTTTTTTTTTAAATTTAGTTATCTAATTTTTCGAACCGATTAATTTTGAAAGTGACCAATTTAACATCACAAAAATTTTCTATCGATCATTACGATAAATCAGGAAATATTCATCTAGGCTCATTCAAGCGGCCAACGTTTAGATGCATGATTCACTACTTAGAGGATCTAACTATTGTACCATAGCTTCGGCGGGGGACAATGATATTTCATTATTATTTTTTTAAGTTTGTATTAGATATCTTACTTACGCCAACTAAACCTAGGATAATCGATGATATTTTATTGTTGTTGCAAAAGATGAAGTCGTCAGCTTAACAATTCCTTTAGGGTGGAAGTTGACAATGATATTTCATTGTTGCTGCAAAAGATGAAGTCATCACTTTACTAGAAGTCATCACTTTACTAGCCCCTCCAAGACGCTCCACACACACTAAAAAGGGATAAATCATATGAGATATTTTGTTCTAGCACAGTGACCCTTTGCATGAGGATGCCCAGCATCTAATGAGACATTTTAATTTTGCACCGATTGGAAATTTACCATAAGCTCTATTACAACAAACATTCATGCAAGTACCAACTACGTCAACCCGTGGGGGGCAAAACAATGGTATTGCATTGTTAACACAAAATATGATAACGCTTACCTCACACACTAGAAGGGGTTAAATCACAATGGATATTTTGTCTTAACATAATGACCCTTTGCATAGGGATGTCAAGCACCCAACAAGGTATTTTTACACTCGCTAAGAATTGACCCTAAGTCTTATTATAGCAAACACCCATGTAAATATCAATTGCGCTAATCAGAAGGGGTAAAACAATGGTATTTCATTGTTGGAGCAAAAGATGATAAGGTTTATCCTAAGTAGGCCAATATCGCTAGCCCCAGCTAGATGTAGATAGGTAAAATCATTAGGACATTTTTGGCAAATCACAACGGTCCTAATTTGCATAAGGAAATTAGACACCTAATGAAATGTTAAAAATTAATCCTAAGATTTATTGAAATAATCACTCATGTCATGTAGATACCAATTGTTATTCTACATTTCTATGGTCATTTAGTGGTTGGAGTGGTTGGGAGATAAGATGATATGGTCAAACGGCAAATGATATTTTGATGTGGCATTGTCAAAAGTAAATTATTGATCAATCTTTGATTTATAATTTTCCTTTTTCAATTGGAATAACATAAACATCTAATAACCTAGGCAATCTATCAATCTAATTTTCAAACACAACTAACTTTGTAATAAAATTAAATATCGATACACACACGATTTAATTGATTGAATCGGTCAAATCCAATATTTGTATTCCTCCTCTTCTAATTAGGAACCATTGAATAAGTTAGGAGCTCTCCTACATTCAAGGAGTGAAAGAAAAGTCAAACCCTAAAACACCAACCACATGTCGAAATCTTAAAAAACCTCGTCGAGTTTCACCAAGATAAAAGGGGAAACAATTATCTAACCCCCCTCCCTCCACCCAATCTACATGACCTTCCTTCTCGCTCCATGCTATATATTTAACTCTCTTAATTAATTGTTCCTCTCCTCTCCTCTCCTCTCCTCTCATATATACATAGAACAATAATGTCTTATTTCCCGTTGGTCAAATAATTTTTTTTTAAAAAAAAACATATAACCTACCATTGTTTCAAAGAAAAAAAAGAAAACTTTATTTAAGTTCACAATGGAGTCAAAGCCAAGGTTTTTGTTTTTCTCTCTTCTTTTCTTAACCTTGGTTACCTTCGCCGGCGCCCACATCGGCCAGTTCGATGACTACTGGAAGAAGAAGGCGGAATTAGCCGAAGCTAAAAACCGAGCCTCCTACAACCCCGACCCCGACTCAGTCACTAATCACTTCAATGCTGAAGTTCACACGTACGTACATAATTATTTATTTATTTATTTATAGATGGATGATATATATATATATATATATATATATAAATGTTTTTCGATGATCACTTCAGTGAAGCGATCGACATGGAGGACGACATGGCGAACAACACGAGAAGAGGGTTGCGCGGGAAGAGGGTGAACAGTAGGAATGAGCCGTGCGTGGCGACGAACCCGATCGACCGTTGCTGGCGGTGCCGCAGCGACTGGAGCAAGAACCGGAAGCTAATGGCCACGTGCGCGAAGGGGTTCGGGCGGCACACGACCGGGGGGTTGGACGGTCGGTTCTACATCGTGACGAACCCGGCGGACGACGACATGGTGAACCCGAAGAAGGGGACGCTGCGGTGGGGCGTGATCCAGGACCGCCCGCTGTGGATCGTCTTCGCCAGCGACATGGTCATCCGCCTCAACGAGGAGCTGATCGTGAACAGCAACAAGACCATCGACGGCCGCGGCTTCAACGTCCAGATCGTCGGCGGCGCCAGCATGATGCTCCAGTTCATCCACAACGTCATCATCAGCAACCTCCACATCCACGACATCGTCCCCGGCAACGGCGGCATGATCCGAGACTCCGAGACGCACTACGGCTTCCGCACCCGCAGCGACGGCGACGGCATCTCCATCTTCGGATCCAGCAACATCTGGATCGACCACGTCTCCATCGCCAACTGCGGCGACGGCATCATCGACGCCATTATGGGATCCACCGCCATCACCATCTCCAACTCCCACTTCACCCAGCACAACGATGTAACGTTTATTCATCCATCCATCCATCCATCCAATTGATCGATTTTAATTAATTAAATTAAATTAATTAGGTGATGCTGTTCGGGGCGAGCGATGCCTACTCGGGGGATGCCATCATGCAGATGACCGTCGCCTTCAACCACTTCGGGAGAGGACTCGTTCAGAGAATGCCAAGGCATGCATGCATGCACCAACTACGTACAGATCATGCATTGATCAGTTTAATCACTAACGTCTTGGATCGATCCATCCATCCATCTGCAGGTGTCGATGGGGTTTCGTGCACGTCGTGAACAACGACTACACCCACTGGTTGATGTACGCCATCGGCGGCAGCAAGAACCCTACCATTGTGAGCCAGGGCAATCGATTCATTGCTCCGCCAAACATTTTCGCCAAGGAGGTACCACCATACGTCGATTTACTTACTTAATTAATTAGCAAGAAATATATATAATGAGATTGTATGCATGCAGGTGACAAAGAGAGAGTATTCTCCGGAAAACGTATGGAAGGATTGGAACTGGAGATCAGAAGGTGACCTGATGATGAACGGAGCAGTGTTTGTGCCATCAGGAGTGGATCCCAACACGGCCTCAATCGACGAGAAAGATATCATCAAGGCTAAGCCCGGCACCTTCGTCACCAGGCTCACCCGCTACGCCGGCGCTCTCGACTGCGTCCGCGGCCGGCCTTGTTAAGGTTGACTGCGCCGGAGTTTAGACTGAACCTCAGGCCACAAGGCCTGTGTGATTCGACTTGGATGCATGCATGATGGGTTGGACTACTGCACGATCGACGACAATTTTGCTTAATTCTGTATTTGCGTGTGTGTGTTTTTTTTTTATCAACTCCCTCGAGTTTGTGTTTCAGTTTTGAAAAAGTTAAATCATGCTGTTTTGTGAAGATTTGGTCTGCTCTCCACAAGAACGTGTTCACAAAATACAGATAATTTATGAAAATATTGTCCTAAAATTGTTCCTATAGCTGGCTCCCTCCACAAAATTATGATCATTGGAGAAATCCAAGTCTCTTAATTTATCTCCAATTGTGATCGAAGCCTAATTGTGTCTGTAGGATACAATTTCAGGACAATATTTTCATGTTGCTCGCTTGCTAGCTAGCTAACTCAAATTAACTCGATCCGCAATCATTGGATCCGAGCTCGCCTTGATCTCTCTCGGTTCGAGCAGTACCATTATTGCCGCCGACGTGTGACGATACAAGGGCCGCAATTGCCGACTGGAACGAGGGGTCGACGGTGATCGCCTTCACTATGGTGTCGGTCAATATCAGATTATCCTGCTTCAGGTTCGAGTTCGGATTTAGGCTTGTGGCCTTTTGCAAGATGTGGTGATACAAAGAGTCTTGGATTGAAGAGGAGGGTTGCCTTCCGAGATTAAAGGGGCTCTTGAGGAGCGGTTGAGACGACCTATAACCTGGGAATCCATTGCTCCAAGCTAATGAAGTCGAACTCAAAGTGGAAGATTGTGAGGATGAGAAGTTGAAGCTTGGAGAGGAGTACCTACATGGAAGGGGAAAAACTATAAATACATTATATTGTATCCTATAAAAAAAATAGTCAGGTGTATGAAACTCTAGCTAATATGGATCCAGAGAAAGGATTGAATCTATTATATGCAATCTTATCCTGTACATACCTTTATTGTTGTGCCAATTATACTCCACTTCTATCATATCGTATCAATGCCAAAAAAAAAAAAAAAATTCACTAGCTAGATCTAAGGAATGTATATACCTTGGGTATCGGTCGAATTGGTTGAGCGGGAAAGTAGAGTTTGAATGCTGCGCCGTCAAATCTAAGGTGATGGTGGGATGGGAAGGAGTAGTAGAAGACATGGAAGGAAGGGAAAGATAAGATTCTCTGAAGGGACCTGAATTATGAACATTATTATTCCTAATAAAAGGACCAAAATCGAGTCTGGCGGTATGGGTGTTGTTGGTGGCCGAGGAGGTGGACGCTCCGGCAATGAGCATGCTGGCCGCCGCCGCAGTGGTGGAGGCCATGGCGGTGGCGGCCATTGGTAGAGGATGATTGTGAGTGCCTTCGTAGGTAGTTATCAATATCGATTTGTCCTGTGCACATCTTTGCACCTGCTTTCTCACCGGGCATGCCGGTGCGACTGTGCAGCGATAATATGCCCGTGGACAAGGATTTCCTTTTGAAATCTTTTGTCCGTACTTCCTCCATTGGCATCCATCATTCATCTGTGCCGAAACAACACAATATATTTAGAACCCTAATAAATGAAAATCATATGTAAAATGGGAATTAATAATTAAACATGCTTGCATACATACATACCGTAGCTGTGTCACATCGTGCTCTTACTGAGACACGAGCTTTCTTCACTTGAGGTAATTGTTCAGAAGCTTCGTACTCTTCCTCGCCACTGTTTTTGGGACTGTCTTTGAGTACTGCCTTTGTCGGCTCTTCGAAGCTGTGCTCGGGGCTAGGATTAAGGCCATCCATCTTGAAGTCGAGACCCAGAGTTAGATCGGTTTCCTTTTCTAATTTCTCACCGGCAGCACTATCGTCGTGATCTTTGTTGTTGTTGTTGTTGTTGATTTCTTCAGGTTTCTTTTGCCCGGCAGTACTGGAACTACTCGTCCCCAGCCTCAGTGAAACTAGATCATGTTCTTCAGCTTCGTCATCTTCTTTACCTTCTACGGTAGGTGGCTTAGGCTTCCCTTGTTCGACATAGTTAGAGTAGTTCTTATGAAGCAATTGGTAGCTGTTTACGATTTGAGCTAAGATCGACTTCAGCTTTTCATTCTCTTGTTTCACTTCGCCCATTTCTGCTTTTGTAGATCGCAGCTGCTCCTCCTGTAAATAAAAACAAAACAAAATAGATAATCAATAGGAGCATGTTGTGTTGATTCAATACTGGAAGTGACCTTTGAATCTCTGTTGATTCGCACAAGAATACTAGAAAAAAAGGAAAATCCATACTCAACTAATTCAGACTCACCTAATTATTTACTGTATCAATTGACCTAAATCATACTCACCTTCAATGAATTTCTTGTGCTTATATTGAGAAATTAAACAGATCTAATTGTGATAGTTAATGAATCAAAACAAACAAAATATGCCAATAAAAATTATATATTGGCTTATATTCTTGGGAGTAGTGTCTAAATGAAAATTGAAAGAGGGCTATCAACTTGTTATATTGAAAGCCCTTGGGATACTGAATCATTAATAATTATATATCCATACACACATCCAAAGTAAACAAGGAACTAACCAAAAATCAAACAAATTAGTTTTTAAACCTGTAGCATGAAATTAACTTAATCATCAAGAACAATGAATCAAACTCCCTACAAAATTAAAGCATAAAAAAGAAGAATTAGAGAAACTCATGGAAGAAGAAGAAGAGAAATTATCAGTTGAATGAATGAATGAATTCATGGAATAAGGGGGGAAGAGAAGAAGCTAGCCAATTAAACCTTTCCCATCTCTGAACCTTCCTCACGATCCAGAGTGCTGATTACTAGCTCCTCTTTAAGTGAAGAAGAAGGTCCTCCTTTGAGCACCACCTCCATTGCAACCTGCTTCAAAATGATCAGCTGTGTCCGAAGCTTTCCCTTCCGGCTGTAGATCATTTAAAGAAGATGCAGGATCCAAGACAACTTTAATTATCCAAAAATTCACGCAAATATCAACGTCAACAACCCCGAAAGCTAAAGTTTTTCAACGTCTGTGACGCGGATGTTGCTAGCTAGCTAGGGCGAAGACGATCGACCTGCTCAGCTAGCCGCACACCGGCCAAGTCAACGGAACAGTTGTTGGATCTCATGCACGTGGTTTAATCAAATGGTTGGGGTCAAAGGGGGGTGGTGGGTCATGGCCGGTAGCCTTGCAAGGCTGGCAGCCATGGCCCACCGGCGTCGGAGGTCAACTATCGCCGCCGTGGACCACCAAATGGACGTCCATGGAAGTCACCGCTAATTCAGCTACAGGGTTAGGGTTAGTGCAGGATCTCTGAGAAATTAAGGCCTTAGTGAATAATTATGTTTAGGGTGAATAAGATTCATTTTTACCATTACAATTTCGGATCAAAAATTAAAATAATTGTGGTTTTTTTAAATTGAAAATGAACCCACAATTATGATTCTTTTGTTTTTAATTAATAAAAATATTTAAATTTTATAGGAGTAACTCCGAATAGGATAGTGATTATTCTACGAGCTACCCAGAAAAAAAGATAGAGGAGAAGATAAGTAGAGGATCCTCTTAAAATAAAGAAAAACACACCGCTCGCTAAGTTTCACGATAATAAAAATTTTTATTATTAATGAAGAATAATCTCTCAACATCTAAACACTCATCACAACGTAAGACTCAAATAAAAGAAAACAATTATAATAACATATCTTA
>JAGFNQ010002038.1:173970-310064 GCA_024364735.1 Boesenbergia rotunda | reverse complement strand
AACAATTTTTAGCCATTATTCGGACAATTAATTTGGCCATTCAGCATGGCAATAGTCCAGCATGGAATCGTATTGCAAACCGTGCATAGGAATCCCTTGCATATCAATTAACAAAGAATGAAGGTCGATCATGAAGTCACTATGGATTGGCAAAGTATATATGAATCAGTTCTGCTTGATACCGAGATGATCACCTCCTATTGGTATATTCCGTGAAAAAGGTAAATTTAGATGGAATACAGGCAGCACAAAATTTTATCCAAGTTCAACAAATCTTAAAGCAGGATTGTAGGTTCTGGTGTTTATTCCAAGAAATCGAGCAATGGATACACGTAATATAAGTTACCTGCCAAAGCAAATCAGCAAGCAAATCCAAATAAATGCAGATATCCATGTTGGCTCCTTATGAACAACCCATACCTGTACAAAAACTTAGATCAATTTTTGTTTTTCAATTTAAACCAACAAGAAACCTCCATATACTATTTGATGAAAATATGCTCACAAATAATGTGATATACTAATAGAGTTAGATCTTACCAAACATACTAGACCGATAACTGTTTAGCATAAGTTACAGACGTCCAGGTGATGGTAATTGATCAATTGTCATTATCTAGAATAAAGGTATGAATCTTAAGCTGTTTGATCTCAGACTGGACCATTACAATCACAATGCCAGTACGTACCAGTATTGAGTGAAGGTAAGAAACTACAAAGCTCTGGGACTAGTAGCGGCTGGATATGGACTAGGAGAATCACCCTCAGTATTGATTCATATGCAAGCATTTCTACCATTACAGTGAGATTTGGTACAACAAATATACTAGTGTTGCAATCATCAATTTCTTAGACATGTGTCTCTCTTGTTCATTATGCGATCTAAATGCGAGAAGCATGGCTATCAAATATAGAACAATGTAGTTGTTGTAGGTGGTTGGAGTAAAGAATCAGTAAGCTCTTGTTTTTGACTATTTGAGTAGGCATGTCAAATCAATTCAACAAGGAAAACAGGGCATTGCTCCCACCATCCAATTTGAGTGAATCCTATGAATGAGTTGAAGAAACAACCACAACCAACATACTAAGAAGCTCTGAAAATTTTCATTATCACAATCAGGACCCAAGGATCATGTGGCCAACTATATTGTACAACTATGAACCAAGCAAATAAAGCAAAGATAATCGGTGTATTGAGAGACAGGTTAAAGTAATAATTTCAAGAGATGAATTATCTTCTGACCATGATAAAACTCCCCTATAATGGATCTAGAAATGGTCCCAAAGATTGACAATGAAAAATCTGAATCATGGATGAAAACTTTAAGCATAGATATCTCCATCCAAATGCAAACTGATTGGCACAAATACCATGAAAATTCATAGATGGCATACTTACTGATATAGCAAAGACATTAATGTAGAAGTCAATCAAGGTAGCAGCCATCCACCTGTGCACATTTTAAGACGAATATCAGTTTAAAAGTTAACACACTGCTAAGGATTAATATGACTTTCCTAGTGTTTCAAAAATGAAATGTTGAATTTTTAGTGCCATCGTTGTTGGTGTCAATTATTTAAACAAAATATCCCCAGTCTATCCCTAAAACGTATTGGGAAAATGCAGAAACCAACTTATTTATTTTAATTTTATTAATATTTCTACTTCTAAGTTTTGAGAATTTTCATGAGTATACATAATATGGTGGAGAATCTAGACAAGACAAAGGGAGAAAGGGATAATCATGTTCGTCCTTCCTATGTTTCAATATAATCTTAGAAATGAACCATCTAACCTGTAAAGATCAAAGAGAGATACTCTGCAGTGTTGCATTTGCATGTAATAACATATCCTTCTTGTAAGTAAACAAATTTCTCGACCATTAATAAAATGCTAATCAAAATTTAAATTAACCAAAAGTAATAATACTCACGGGGTCAACAAGTCCATTCGAAAAGGAAGTCCATCTGTTGCCACAGTATAAACAACAATTGCTAACACAGATATACCCAAGGTGCTAAAAACAACTCTCCCAAGAACAGCAGATGAGCATTTTGCATGACATTCATAATCCTCCCTGAAAGCAATCAGAGTAACATCATAAAAAAGTATGAAAAAAAGAATGAAGGGAAACAAGGTGTCAAGAGAAAACATGGTCTTAGTTCACTATGTTACCATCATACATATGCTTAAAATTAAACCGCCTATGATGCAATAGTGAACCAGGACTTCTCCCTTCCTAATTCTGTTGGAATTTTACAACATTTCTGAAATGAAAATATATAAGCATGTAAAGGGTCAATTATGTTTCCTAACAACCTACCCATACAATCCATGTTGGTGCAATCTGTCTCAGGTCAAGGTTGACCAAGTTGACTAAGTTCGAGTTGAGTCGTCAAGGTTGACCAAGTTGACTAAGCTTGAGTTGAGTCGGACTTGAATTTCGATATTTGATCAATATGTGAGAGAGAAATCAAGAATGCCAAGGTTGACCGAATACTTAACGATGCCAGAAGTCCAACGGGAAGTTGGCAAGAAAAAAGTCCAAGTGGGTCAAAGGTTGATTGGACATTCGGTGATCGGAAGTCCAACAAGAAGGTCGACAACAGAAAAGTCCAAGTGGGTCTAAGGTTCTCCTATATAGAACTCTATGGAATATGTAAAATCGAAGGGAGTCTCTTTGGGTACGTTGGGTTCGCCACCACTACCTCCGACTTGTGGATTTTTGGCATTGGAGGAGTAAGCCTTCAAATTCTCCACTCATTAAGCGTTTACTTCAGATTCGTGACACTCTTTTGGAGTGCACTACCTCAGTAGGGGCGGCAAACATGAAACTCATTAGGTGGTTTGTGATGGAGAAAAACGGGTTAGCTTTGGCCAATGAGTTTTTCCGTCCTCGAATGCCCAAAGTCCCTTGGTTTTCAATGATATGGAAGTCATGTATACTGCCAAGCGCCACTTCATAGCTTGACTATTTGCTTACGGGAAGCTAAGGACAACAGACAACTTGCCTTGTGAACCAAACAAGATGTGTGTCCTATGTCGTCGGTTTGAAGAGTCAAATGCCCACATCTTCTTTTATTGTGCTATTGATAAATCTCTTTTTGATAGGGTCAAGAGATGATATCAGATTCAAAATCACTGGCATGAGCAGTTTTTGTGATGTTTTTCAACGCCAATACAAAGGGAAAGGACGACGCACCAAGGTGTGATATCTTGCTGTATCTTCGATGATTTATCTTGTATGGGAAGCTCGCAACCGGTGTCTTTTTGAGAACATTGTACCTTGTATTGAGAGGATGTTTCACAGGGTCTAGATATATGTCTGGCGCTTTGTAGACATCAAGTGATAGAGCTCTCGGGAAGGTAGTAGTTGCTTTCTTAGATGTTGGTAGTTTTATAATGATGTTTAAATCTGATGATGCTTTTCATTGCATAGATATTTAGAGTTGTAATAGTCTTGTGATTTTTGGGATTTTTATATATATTTACCTCCCCCCCCCCCCAAAAGGTCAAAGGTTGACTGGACACTTGGTGATCAAAAGTCCAACAAAAGGTTGGCAAGAGTAAAGTCCAAGTCGATCAAAAGTTGACCAGACACTTGGTGAAGAAGCTATAACACGGCAAGGTTGACCAAATGCTAAACAATTGGACGTCTCAACAGGTCATGGATGATTAGATGTTAGGCAAAGGAAGTCCTAGGAGGTTGAGATCAGCCAGATACCAAGCAAGACACATATTCAGCCTTTAAAAGATTGAATTTAGGGTTACCAATCAATTGGCGAGAGGTAACAATCGATTGGTGAACCTTAAACTCGGATCCAGAGTTTATGATTGGGCAATCGATTAGGGTAATTGATTGGCCTAGAGCAATCGATTGAGAGCCTATTTCGGGAGTACAGTAGGGTCCGGAATTGATTAAAGTGATCGATTTGACTTAAGGCAATCTATTGAGGCAATCAATTGGCAGAAGTTTCATGAGGAAGTAGAAGTCTACCGAATCAATCGGCCTAATCGATTCAACCTTGTCAATCGATTAGCAGTGCTTTCTTGAGAGAACTAAAAGTTTCAAAATTGATTGGAAGCTGACAATCGATTGGCCGGGCAAAAAAGAGTCATTTTGTAGGTTTGAACGGTCAAATCTGACGTGACAATCGATTGAGGGTAAGGCCAGAGGCATTTTTCAACCCGAAAGCAATCCTAGAAAAGGGGATTTCGTGGAGATTTCAAGCCGTTGATTCTTGAGAGTTTGTGGACAAAGTGCTGCTGCATTTCCCACCACCAAGAGACAATCCAAAGCAAGAAAAGAGCAAGAGGAGTGTTTATAGTGGACGTGATAGCTGGAGTGGACCCTTGGATTAGTCACCTTAAGAAGATGGATACCAAGTAAAATCCAAGTGTAGTGCATGTGGAGTTAAGTTTCAATCAAAATTTCCGCTGCGCATTCAAACGACGAGAACGACAAGATTAAGAGAAGCGATTGAAACTATTCACCCTCCTTAGCTCATATGGGTCTCAACAAGTAGTATCAAAGCAAGGAAGCTCTTCACCGAACCAATCGCCAAAAGGAGCAAAGAGCTAGAGGAAGAAGTTGAAAGTTTAAGTCCTAAATATCTCCAAGTCAAAGGACAAATCATCGAAGGAGCTTCGGGATGGATTTGGATATGACATCCGGGCACGCTCACCCTTTGTATTAAGAGGCTTCAATCTTTGGAAATCAAGAATGAAGAATTTCTGGATGATAGATATAGAACAATGGTTTGCTCTAATGGAAGGATTTGAAGCTCCTAAAGTCAAAAGGGAGAACCTCTTCGGAAGAGCAAATAGACCGAGGAAGAAGTCAAGAGATCCGAGATTCATGATAAGGTAACCACAATTTTGGTAAATTTGTTGCTTAACAATATCTTGTGTAAGATAGATACATACCAAGATGCCCAAGAGCTATGGAGCAAGTTGGTCAAACTCTATGAAAATCCATCATCGGCACAAAGTGAAGCTTAAGAAGGGAGATTCATTGACACTAGAGCATGATGACTCAGAGGTTGAGAGGTGCTCAACATCAGAGGAGGAAATTGAAGAAGTATTCACCTCAAGGATTGAAGGAGAGCATGGGTCATTGACACTGGAATGAGAAGAAGTCCCTACATCCGGATATAATGAAGAAGAATGTGCCACCTCCATAAGTGAAGTTATAATAATTTCGATTGTTAAAAATAAAAATATATCATTTGCTTCGAGTTTAGGGAAAAAGAGCACTGTAAGAGCCCATGCCCTAAATTGATGAAGAAGAAAATTCAAATGACACCCAAGGTCAAGAAGAAGTCAAAAGAGGCCAGAACCCTGATACGAACGGGCAAAGAGCACATTGTGTGCTTCTTGTGCTATCAAAAGGGACAATATCAAACTCAATGTCAAAAGAAGAGATCTTCAAGTAAGAATAATAGAGGAAGTTCAAATCAAGGGGGAGTTTTTACGAGCAAATCTAAGGTACCATTAGTTATTGATATTTTTTTTATATCATGATAACAAGCATGCTAGAAATAAGTTTTATGATTTTTGTGCTTATTATCATGGAAGTAGAAAGCATAATAATTCTAAGGAAAATTATAAATCATATCATGTTAGAACAATCTTATCTAAGGATAGAAAGGTAGAAAATAATTTAGGCAAAAACCCTAAGCAAGTTAGATATATGAATAAAAAGATGTTCAAGGTAATCATGAAAAATAAAAATTTGAAAATTTAAGGATTAAAAATCAAGCTTTAAGGTCAAGACTTGATAAATTGGAGAAACTAATCCTAGGTCAAGGAGTCAAGTCAAGGTTACAAGGGAGATTATCCCTAGTGTTGACCTTGAAGAGACTAAAATGACTAAGACTTCTAAGAAGTCTAGGAGAGTCATTAAAAAGATATCTAAGGAAGTTATCTCTAGTGAGTATTTAGTGCACCCAACAAATACCAATAGGTATTAATAGGTATTAGATTCCTAAGAGTGTGATCTCTTCACATTAGATGGGTATAGGGTGTGCCAACCCTAATTGGAAGGGTAGTTAACCCAACTATGGTGAAGTTGGCGCATTAGAGCATTTTTAAGATATTGTGACATCTTGAAATGAGAAGTTTAACTTTTATCTTTGATGAGTTTATAGTGTGTCAAATGAAATTTGAAGTCTTAAGATTGATTAAAATTGGCACAAATAGGATAAAATCATAAAGTGTGGGTTTTTGGCACATTGAGAGAGACAAGATCGCTTATGTCAAAATGAGTATTTGACATAAATATTAGATGATGACACTAAGATGGAAAACCTAGGTATTTTCTTTGTGCTATAACTACCATGATTGTGTGTCATATCATATGTCATGACATGATATTATAGTGTTAGTTTTTGATACTTGCCATGTCGCACATGCATCATTTGAATATGATAGTTTTCTTTTGAAAAGATGCATTGGATGTATGTCATATTCATTAACATACATATTTCAATTCCTTGTAATTAAGGACAATGACATTAATTAGCATTCTAGGTAGGATGGTCAAAATTAAAATGTCTAGATAGAAATGCATGATCCTTTGGTTTATGAAAAATCTATTATACATCTTACAAGACCATAGGATGACTTGTGTGTATTGAGACACATCAAACACGAGTGAGATGTTAGAATGATGAATTCAGTTCAACAAGCAATATCAAAATGAGCTTTAGTTTCATCAAAATACATAGATTTTGTGAACACCAATCATGGGGAAAGTTAATGTGCAAGTTATTTGCATTTAGCCCATAGATCATGGTTAGAAATTGTTTCTGAAAATGATTTCAAAAATATTTTTGAAAACTTTAATGAAGTCTATTTGTTGATAGGAATCATTATTGATTAGTTAGATGCAACATTAGAGTGAAACATTAAAGTTTTTAATGGTTTTCAATTTTATATCATTTTTTAAAATAAGATGTATTTTCATAGAAAACTATTTTTTCTGATAGTATTTGACATAAGTAATGTCTATATGAAATTTCATGATTTTTTGAAAATCGTAGAATTACTTATGAATTTCTGAATTCGGTCTGAAATTGAATCCGGAAAATCAGACACACCAATCAACCAATCAATTGGTACATGCGATAATCGATTGGTAGTTGACACCAATACATGAGCTGTAATCGATTAGTAACTAATACCAATTGATTGGTAGTTGTTGTTTTCGGTTGAAATAAGATTATTTCAGTTGGTTAAGCCACATTTAGTTAATTTAACTATTCCTAACCTTCTGAAATGTTTGGATAAGTATTTAAGAGTAATTTTTTCCAATGAAAATGAGAAAGGAATGGTTAAAGGAGAATAATATAGAATTGAGGAGGATGTTTAGATTCAAAGTTGAATTTACAACCTTATGATTTAGACTTTGAGATTTATTACCTTAAATTTTGGAAGAAATTTTTGATATGTGTCAAAGGGAGAGAATACAGGATTTAAATTAGAAAACTCTCATTTATGTCTTGGCATGAGAAGGAGGAAGTTGGGCTAACGTGTTAGCCTAACTTAAATATATTGTCAAACATTAAAAAGGGGATGCTATTGGTGCAATCTATCTCAGGTCAAGGTTGACTAAGCTCGAGTTGACTCGAACTTGAGTTTCGATTTTTTATCAATATGTAAGAGAAAAGTCAAGAAGATTAAGGTTAATCATATACTTGATGATGTCAGAAGTCCAACGGGAAGTTGATAAGAGAAAAGACTAAGTGGGTCAAAGATTGGTCGAACACTTGGTGATTAGAAGTCCAACAGGAAAGTTGACAAGAGGAAAGTCTATGTGGGTCAAAGGTTAACCGGACATTTCACAAGTTAATCAGATGAATAATAATTTATATTCACAATTTGAACTATAGAACTAGTAATTGTGGGATAAAAAAACACCTTTTCAAATAATTAGGCAATTTAGGTTTCACAAATAGTTTTGATTGAACATCATCAAAACCACCCCTCTAATATGAGACTTTAGTATTTGGTCCAAAACTTTCACAGATGCAAGCCTTTGTCATTATGCACCTCTAAATAAATTTAGAGATCCTTCAATAAGGGGCAAAAACACATTATCAAATAAGTATTATATATTCCAGTTTATGAATAAGCATTTGATACAAACATCATTAAATGGAGATAAATTTGGCAACACAGTAAATACATAAAAAATCATGCATGGCTTACCATACTTTGACATTAGTTAGTCATCCTAGTAGACGAAAATAAATGATCTATGTGATAATAAAGTACATAGGCTATGATCAGATAGGAATTAATGTAAATAGTTGAATTGGATAAGTTTTATTTTTTCCTTTGCCTAATTCTAAGAGACACTTATGTTGTATGCTCTATGATTTAATTAATTTTCTCTATGTGGATTTGTATCCCATCAAACCAATATCTCCTACTCAAAGTATCATAAATATTATTAGCAAATTTGATGTCATTAATGATAACTTATACATTTAGTAAATTAGTTAAAACAAATAAAAATGAATTAAATCGCTGGAACAATTTCATGAAAATTCTCACCATTTTTTTTTAAATTTCAGCAAATACAGTTTTTATATTTTTCAAAGAACTATGTCTATAAGAAAATATGAAATTCAGATACTAAACCTAGCCTAGCATTCTCCTTAAGGCTTTGACTACTATGTAGTTATGCATTTATTAACCAGTCTCATAGAATTGAATACAAATGATTTATCCATCATCTACAAGTCCACCAAACAGACCACAATCATCCAAAATCAGCACAATGTGGTCACACTGAATTCACAAAGAATGTTGATGGGGCACTGAATAGGAAGGCAACTAATATTAATTCGTCCTCTCTTGGCATAACATCCTGATTAACATATATTACTTTTAGTGGGATGCTGTTACTAGTGAGGAATAACATTTGTAGTTGTTTGTGTAGTAAACCTAGAAAAATACACTTTTGAGCACAAGGCTAAAGTTTCCTTATCCCAATTCTCAGGGCTATAGTCATGAAGAAAGCATACATGCCTAAAAAATTTCAAGGGAATCCATGCAAGATGGAACTTGGAGTGTCTAAAGGTGTAGAAATCCTGATACAGGGGCACCCTATTAATCAGATATTTGTTTGTGACTTGTGCTAAAAAAAATCTTAGCACGATTATGAATTCTTGCAATACCTTCATGTTGATCTAGAGTTACAACCATGTTGTTGATCACACAACTAGAGAATCTTTGTGAACTTGTATGTCAAATTAATGTTAATAATGTGATACCTCAACAAAAGTTGTCTCAGAGAAATTTTTGGATCTTGAGATGAAATATTGAACAGCTTCAGGGTAATATAAGCACAAGTAGCCACACTGGAATTCAAATAAAAAAGACTAGTTGTTAGTTCATGAAGATTTGACTTGCTACAAAATACTCACAAGACCAAAAATGTTGCTTGAATAATCATATAAAGAGAAAAAGGACTATCTAAATTATAACATTCCAAATCAAGAATCCTGAGAAAAATTAGTACAAAATTCAAGTTAGGCTTTGTGGTCAACAACCTTATGGGAAAGACAAGACATAAATGACCATAAGCATACTTCACTAAATCAAATAGTCTTAACAAAAAAGAATTATGCATATATTGTGCCTTTTGACACAGTTTGATTCTATAGTAAAATAATAATCCATAATAATGATGATAGAAAAAATGAAGAACATAAACATCATATTGGCAGGTCATCGCTTAGTCTAGAACAAAACAAGATTTATATCCAACAATTGGATCGGAAAAATGGACATCGTTGAGCTATATGAAAGCCTGTATCATACCTAGATTACTTGATCATTTTGATCTCTTTGATTATGTTAATTAAGATTGTCCTTGATCTCCTACTCCTCACATCCACCATTAACTTTAGAAATAATAAGATGGAAAAGCCTAATTATACACTTCATAATGAAAAAGAAAGTGCCCAGTGAAATTTCTCATGCAAATAATTGCCTCGAATGCCCTCAAGAGAAAATCATATATCAATATCAAAACACAGGAACAGAATATTCCATTACTATAGAAAGGATATGAATTAGAAGATATGCTAAAAATCAAATAGATAAGATGTACTAATTTCACTCAAGAACTTAATAGTAATTCCATTACTATGGTACCTGCCAAAACATACTAAAAGAACCACCCACGTAAGTGCTTTTATCCAAGTTGATTCTTTGTAGACAACCCAAACCTGACATGACATTAAGGTGACAACAATAATGCCTTGAATTTAATGGTATATTGTTGCTGATAACAGAGGCATCAAAATTTTAAATTAGATACCATTGTAATTTTAATCACTTACAATCATAGTCTTACCTATTTACTTGGGCAGATGAATAGCCAGGAAGAGGAAAGAGGGAAGGGGAAGGAATTAAGCCAGCCAAATAAACAAACAATTAGGTAATTAAAGTGTGAACATGGTTAAGTACTAAAAATGTGTAAATAAATTTCATAAATGATATGATCTAATTTTAAAAGTTATTATAGTTTTAAAAAAAATCTTTCTGCATGATAGGGATGAATGCATACATTGTCATTGTCCTAATTCAAAATAATTTGCATTAGGACACTTTCTTGAAGACAAGTCACCAGGACCACTTGATGTGACAGTAGACTAAGAGTATCAATAATATATTTATCAGTTGTAATGAATTGAATACTTTTCATGCCACTTTGAGACTATCTCTATTCCAAGATGATACAGAGAAGATATTTGAAGTAGCAAGATCTATGATGCTCTAACTATTCTTCCTTTGTCACTGAAATATATGGATCAAACACAAGGTAGGATGGACTGATATGCCCTGTCAAACTTCCATTTTCTATTTGTATATGCCCAACCAACATTTATGAAGATGAAACAAAGAATGACAGCGCCAACAGCAGGAAAACAATCCAAAGGTGGAAATAAGAGAAACAATTGGAAGACAAGAAAATAACAATAAAATGTAGAAGTATTCTGTTATAATATTTTGGTTGTGAACCATATATTATATTTTGATACAGATCGCTTGTATTGATTAACATAGCCAAAATTGGAGCAGATCATACGCCACACCCATGTTTGAGCAACGTAGACTATTATTAAAATTTTCTAATATGGGAGACCGATAGTATTGTGAAGACCAAAAAGCCCATTGCAATGATAGGAACGTTGCATTATGATTAACCAAACAGGCCAAGAAGATAAATACATACGGAAGAGCACTACTGCTAATACACATTTGATTTTCAAGTTTGCTAGTTTGGCTGACACCTATAAATGAGGATTTGTAATCACAGATTTCCCTTAGTTTTTAGCACCAGCAATATCTTTTGAATGTCAGTTTGCAAATAATATTATATTTAACCAATATGTGTAATTCATCTTGTCCTTAACACTATGCAACTTTCTACACCTTGGGCTCTATGTTATTATGGTTTGGATTAAAAAAAAATGACTAGCACAGCTATTTTTAAAATTTTTATACATGACCAATAGGAATACTGACGATACCCTCAGAGTGTTGGTATCTGACTGTTAGTATCAACAAAAATGTGGTAAATGAAGAGCAGTATCAAAAAGCTTGAGACTCTAGATTTAGAAACAAGTCTAACTTCCAACTCAAAAAAACAACAATGGACTAGATCAGCATCAATTCAAATCCTGGTATGCTTTGCTATGAAAATTTAAAATCATGAATCACCAACAAATGATAGGTCAAGATACAAAAGGGTAGACAACCCAAATATAATTGGAAAGGGATGCTTTGAAATTAGGAGGAAAAACAGTGAACTAATATAATCTAGATATTCAAGTTATTGTACTTACTGCTATAGCAACAACATTGACATAGAAGTCTATCAAAGTTGCAATCATCCACCTAAGGCCAGAGAAAGAAGCACATGTCAAGTTTATTGGCGAAATAATAAAATACTATAGGTGCTTGATACTAGAGCAAAAGTAGGTTCTTCGAATAAATCATATTCATTTCATACGCAAATACACCACTAAATTACTGGTGAAATTATTTGCACTCAATAAATCATGTACACTTCATAAGCAAGTAAACTACTAAATTATTGGTCAAACTATCAGCACTCAGGAAAACTATATAGATTTCATAAGCAAGTAAACCACTAACTTATTGGTCAAACTATCAACAGTAAGAATAACTATATAGACTTCATAAATAAGTAAACCACTAAGTTTTAGGTGAAATTTTTTGCACTTCATGGAAATGTCTGCTAGACTTATTATCAAGTAAGTAGCTTTGTGTGTAGTTGTTAAGACGTCAAGAAAGCTTCATTTTCAATCATCACCAAGCCATGCTGGTCGCAACTGTTAGGGGGTGGCTAACTAATAATCATGCTAATCCAAATTAATTAACATGAAAATTTCAATCAAACTGTTATCTTGGTTGTGTGAATCACTCCAAAAAAAAATTAGAATGTTCCATTTCTTGATAACTTAACTGACTCACAAAACTTGCCATAGAACCACCATATTAGAGATCGTCTAAACTCCTACCAGCCAATTTAGTAAACTTCTAGCTAGTTTACTTATTCTCAAACATCCTCAATCTTACTTCTCTGCATCAATCCCTCACCCAAACAGATTCACTCTTAGTAAAAAAAAAATGTTTTTCACATCATCATGTATGCAAACATTACACTTTAGATGTTAGTAACTCAATCACATCAATTTCAGCACAAGATCCTTAATATCCACTCAGGTTCCAAATCGTCTTGTTACTCATACAGACTAAGCAGTGCTGCTAGTACTAGTCTTCTGGCGATGAGTAGATTTAGTCAGATTCAAATGTTTTCCATCGGTTAGAAAAAGATAGAGCATCCAACGCTCATACTTCTACAAAGACCGATCAAGAATTCCCTGTATCATTCACATCATACTTCAGAAATACCACGATTACCTCCAAGAAATAACTCTAAACAATATAGGTCACAAGATAACTTACGGTGTCAAGAGCTCGACTCGAAAAGGCGAGCCATCAGTCACCGTAGTGTAGACGAGGGTAGCCAACATGAAACATCCCAATGCACAAAACACAACTTTGTAGGGTATCAAGCTCGGAGATTCCGCCATGATCGTCCCTGCTAGACAAATGTCGCAAACCTTCCGCCTTTATTATTCTTAATGCCAAGAAGGGGAGTAAAACAAGAGCACGAAAGATCAGAATGTGAAGGAGAACGCTACACGTCATTCCGAGAAAGGAACGAGAATTACAACCACAAGAAACCCAAAAAGTAAACCGCAAAGTATTTATAGAGTATTCTTACCTTCAAAACACCACATCCGACATCGGAATGGGAAACTCGTATAAACTGCCGCCGGCGACCATCGCGGGGCGGAGGACCCAACCTCGCGGGCGGCCACTGCCTCCCACGAGGGGGCGTCGATACCCGCACCACCCCTCTCCTCCAATCACAGAAGGTTGCGGCCCTCATTTCTACTCTCTTCCGTACCGCAGCCAGCCACTTCCATTCTCTTCCATGTATAAATCGCCGCCAGCCGCTGCCTTTTTCTTCAGCCAAGGCTTCGCCGCTCCTCTCTCTTCTGAACGGCTCACCTGACCTCTTCCCGCTTTTATTTGACCAACTAACAGCCACAGAAATCTAATTACTTGCATTGTGAGCATGAGGTGAATCTTTGATTAAAACCCAACGATCCCCTTCCCCAACGTGCCTATGTCCACGTATCTTAATTCGCTAGCGATCGCCGACGAGTCGTCCGATCGTCGATCGGACACCATCAATGGCCTTCAATCGTCGTCCTAAATTAAATGATATCCTGGGAAAACAGTGAATCGGCGGGGATTGCTGCAATTGTCATCTTGCAAGATTCAATGGTAAATCCGACGAGATCGCAATTATGACGATTCCCGACGGGTTCACCGTTCCTCCCAGGATATAGCTTGGTTCAAAGCGACGGCAGAAGGCTGCCGATGGTGTCTGAAGGCTGCCGGTGGTGTCCGATCGACAATTGGACGATGTTGATTAATGCAAATCTGCAACCTCCAAACGTTTAGATTTGGATAGTTAATGAACAGTAAATGACGTTAATTTGATCATTAATTATTGTATGGGTCTAAGTCCTACCCTCTACTAGTAGATGAGTACTCAACTAAAATCCCCTCATCCGCCTTAGACTCAAATTTCCTTAAGTCATCCTTAGTATTTAAAATATAGATCTTGCAACCAAACACTCTAAAATAGTGAATTTGAGGAATCTTCTTATTCCACAATTCAAAAGGTATTTTTCCTAAAAATTTATGAATTAAAACTCGGTTTTAGATGTAACAAGCGGTATTTACCGCTTCCGTCCAAAAATAGCTAGGTAAAGAATAAGCATTAAGCATAGTCCTAGCGGCTTCTTGCAAAACCCAATTCCTTCTTTCTACAACCCCATTTGTTGTAGTGTTCTTAGACATGAAAATTCATGTTTGTACCTATTTCCTAAACAAAAGTTAGAGAAGTTTGAATTTTCAAACTTTCCATCATGATCACTCCTAATTCAGTTGATTTTGAAATGTTTCTTATTTTCAACCCTTTGGCTAAATCCTACAAATATCTCTAGAGTTTCATCCTTATGTCTCATGAAATAAACCCAAGTATATCTAGAAAAATTATCAACAATTACTAAGCAATATTTATTTCCTACTAATGAAGGAGTACTATGACAATCAAATAAATCCAAATGCAATAATTTCAATGGTAAAGAAGTACTAGTTAGAGTTTTACCTTTATGTGATGACTTGGATTGCTTACCCTCTTGACATGCATCACACATTTTATTCTTGACATACTTGATCATTGGTAGTCCTTTTACCAACTCCATCTTGGTCACTCTTGCTATATTTTTCATGTTGATGTGTCCAAGCCTTCAATGTCATAGTCATCCTTCTTCTTCTTTTGATATGAGACACTTAGTAGAAATGTTAGAAGCATAGGAGAGATTAAGATAATAAAGATTTGCTTCCTTATATCCTTCCAACATAACATTTTTTGAGCTATTGTGTCTAACCAAACATTTATTAGCATGAAACTCAACTTTATACCCAGTATCACATAATTGACTAACACTAAGCAAGTTGAATTCCATGTCCTTAATTAGAAGCACTTTATGGATGATGATTGTAAGTGATACCTCGATTGTGCCTCTACCTATAATCTTGAGTTTTCCACTATTCCCAAAAGACACCATTTCTTCTTTTAAGTAGCTAATTGTGGAGAACTTTGTAACGCCCCAAAATTTCCCATATAGAATGTTATGAAATATCATGAAATTCATGAAATATTATTATGGAATTCATGAAATATTATCATGAAATATTATGGATTCATGAATATGAAATATTATGGAATTCATGAAATATTATCATGAAATATTATGGATTCATGAATATGAAATATTAAAAATATTATGAAATAATATTTATGGAATATTATGAAATATTATGAATTCATGAAATATTATTAATATTATGAAATTTCATGATGGGCTTGGCTTAATGGGCTTTGATATGGATTAGTGTAAATTGTGATAAAAAGAAGAGGTAGAAAGGAGGAAGCAAGGATAGATCCTTGAACCTCCTAGTTGCACTCTCCATGTCTTAACCACTACACCAAGCATTGTTTCTTGTTGAGAGAATAAGAAACATGCTTGTTAAGCGTGTAATAGTGAAGAGACATGTCTTTTCATGAGAAAAGTATAAATAAGAGAGGGAAGAGGTGTGAGTAACTTCCTCTTCTTCTTCCTCACTTCTCCCCACCGAAACCCCTCTTCCCCTCTCCCTTGTGTTTTCGAAAAAATACAACCTAGGGTTCTAACCCTAGGGAAGTGGAAGGAAGGAGACTATCTAAAGGGTCTTGCCCTCCACTAGGGCCAAGAAGTTCTAGAGGAGTTTTAGCGAAAGGAACCTTCACTTCTCCTTCAACCAAGGGTATCCTAAGGGACTTAAAGAAGTAAAATTTCAAGCGAAAGGATGTAAGTATCCCCTCGCCTGCAGTGTAATTGTTATGCATGATTCTTGTTGTTTTCTTGTACAAAAGAATTAGGGTTTTCCCTTTGTAAGTTTCGGCCACCTCCTTTAGGAGAGGCCTTGGTTACTCTTTAATACATGAGAAGATCCCTTGAGACTTAGGGTATATAGGTATGTTGATTTTCTTTATGATGTTGTGAACAAAAACTAGGGTTCTACCCTTATGTGACTTTCGGCCAAAGCATGAAGCAAAGAGAGTTTTAAGGTTGTATGATTCCTATGATATATCCATGCTTAGTAGTGTAGACAAAATGCTTGTATAAATGTTGGTGTGAAGATTTGATTTCAAGAAACCTAGTTTCCCTTACCCTTGAGTTCGGCCAACCCTAGAGGGATTAGAGATTAGGGTTGTATAATTATCTTATGATGAAATCTATGTTTAATAAGTGGCATGATAGGTATGTGAGATGATATGTGATGTAAATATGGTTTACTCATGATTTTAACATGCTTGGAAACTAAGGTATGTATGCTGGAATTTTCTGTAAAGAATGATAAGTAGGACTTAAGAAGGGGTAACAACCCCAACATGCCTTCTAATGTCTCCTCTATGATGCCTACCTTAATGTATGATGTTAGTGTAATGTTTTTCATGGTTTATCATGCTCTAAACTTAGAGTTTATATGCTGGAATTTTATGATTAAATAAGAATTTGGGCTAAGGGGGAAACTACAACCCAATTAGGCACGCCTAGGATGCCCATAATATGCTGTGAGTAGTATAGGTGATAACATGTCTTCTCCCATGCTTTTTCATGCTCTAAGAATCATGATGTACATGTCTATGTTTAAGCTCTTTAAGCACCCTTATGTTATGCATGACTTATGTATGATGAAATGCCTAAGAGATGCTTCCCTGTAAGTCGGGACTAAGAGCACTCTTCATGATAAGATAAGAGGCATGCCATGCTCATGATATGACAATGATGTGATAGGTTATGATGATATACTTATGATATGATAAGAATGTGCTATGCAACTCCTAGGTCGACGGACTATGAACGGACCTAGTAAGAAACAAGAATGTGCTATGCTTATGATATGATAAAATCCATGTATGCTATTTTACTTTATGAATGGGCTTGTACTGGACCGAAGTATGGGTCCAAGGGATGGGCACCTTAAGAACGCCCCGGTTCTGGACTACCGACTATGCTGTCCACGGTTCTGGCACTACCGTAGCTGTGCAACAGGGATGGGCACCTTAAGAACGCCTCGGATCTGGGACTACCGTAGCTGTCCTTACCCTAGTAGGTCGGGGCTCGCTACCTCGTATCTACTTAGGGATGCGCGCTTATAATGTATGTATGTGGTACAAGCCGGGGACCTCCAATAATGATATGATGATGTTTAAGTATTTAAAAGTATGATTTTAAAAAGTTAAGCATCCTTATGTATATGCATTTCATACTTTATACTGCATGCTTAGAAACTTTGATGTTTAGTATGCTATGATGAACTCATGCTTATGTCTTGTTATGTACACATGCTGTATGCTTTCGTATGGATTTTGCAAGTAGGACCGGATCCTTACTAAGCTTTTATGCTTACTAGTTATGTGTTGTCTTATGCTGCAGATAAAGGTAAGGAACACATGAACTAAAGGAAGAGGCAGGAAGGCTGAAGATGTGTGGGGTGGTGGCTCGGGAAAGAAAGACTTCTATATCTACATATTTATGTTTATGTTTATGTTCCCTTGACAATAAGTGTTAGTGATTAGGATTGACATGGCATGATAGTGTTTACCTTGGAGGTCTCTTATACTTGATTATGCTATGAGTTACATTACTAGTGAACTTATCATGTTATAGAATGACTTTGATAGTTAAACAAGCATGCTCAGTTCTTAGCCCTTGCATTGTGGTTTTAATGCCATGCTAGAAAGAAGATAGAAAAAAATATATTACTATATGATTGAGTTGTACGTAACCTCGCCCCGAGAGTAGATATAAGGGCGGGCGTTACAAACTTACTCACATCGCCGGTCATGTGTCTTGAGCAACCGCTATCCACAATCCACTTGTTTGAATCCTTCTTCTCTTCTACCTAAACAACACGAAAAACACAATCTTTTGGTACCCATACACTTGATCACAAACATCATTCAAATACTTCTTAGGAACTCATGCTTGCTTTACCACACAAAATTCAAAAGGAGTTCAGGGGCCAGTTGAGAAAGGAGTATTTGGAAATATCTACAGACTTCCGTAATGAATGAGTGAAGGGGGAATCTTAGACCGGCCAGTAGGTGATCTTTGAAGATGGTGAAGTAACCTAAGGGAGTTTGAAAGGAGTTCGGGGCCAGTTGAGAAAGAGGTATTTGGAAATATCTACAGACTTCCGTAATGAATGGGTTAAGGGGGAATCTTAGACCAGCCAGTAGGTGATCTTTGAAGATGGTGAAGTAACCTAAGGGAGGCTGATGGGGTCGGTCGCGACGAGAAGGAAGGGCTAGGAGGTGAGCTTCTGGGATTTGGTAGTCCGAGCGAATGGTCTCTAGATAGTCGAGGGTCAGGTTCGAGATGGTGGTGGTATACCATACACTGACCGAAGAAGTTGACTCAGCCATTCAGTCGGGGTCAGACACTAATATAAAACCAGCTGAGGGAAAAATATACCTAGGGGTCGGGAACCTTGAGGGGAAGGAGTGAAAGAGAGTCGGGTTCGCCGGAAATAGCCGATCGCCGGAGCTCGCGGTGGTCGGGCGGTGGAGGTCGGACAGAAGAAGAAGTGAAAACAGAAGGTAAAACGAAGAAGGTTAAAATGACATAGGCGACCCTATTTATACTACAGGAGGACTCATGAGAGCCGTCGGATGCGCAGGGGAAAAAGGCAGGATTAGATCCCGACCGTCAATTTCCCGCTCATTCCTGATGCTTCGAGACCACTCACCCTGTCGCCGCGCGAGTCTGACAGGTGATGCCTCGTTGCAAGGGAACTCCAGTCGGGGAAGGACACGTGGTAAATGATTAAATGCTGATTTGACTATGGATTCGACCCATAATAGTCAAGATTCAGAGGCCATAATGAGAGCCAGGGCTATGACATCGTGGACGTCCGACTGGGCGAATAGCCTAGTCAGTCGGACTCATCGCCTCCTTTGACTAGACTTAAAGGGGAGGCTTGTGATCCGGTCAGGTAGGTTTTATGAGCTGATTGGAAACCTTGTCGGGTTAAGACTCGATCAGGCAAAGACAGTCGGGCACGCTAGGTGTTAACCTAGCCTGGGGGCTCAGAGTTTAAGGTTACTAGGGCGGGGACCGGTTGGCGGTATCCGGTCGGGCGTCGCCGGTCGGGAAGGTTTAGTCGGGCAGGAGTAAAAACATGTGCCAAGCTCCTTTGTCAAAGGGAGGTGCCAAATATATAGTGGCCCTCCTGGTCGGACACTCCCTGTCGGGGATGCCCAATTGGGCCCTCCCGGTCGGGCACGTCTGGTCGGGAATACCCGATTGGGCACTCTCGGTCGGGGATGCACAGTCGGGCATGTCCGGTCGGAAACTCTCCGACCAGACGACTTAATCGCCCTGCCAACGGAGTCATTCACCCTGCTCTAAGAAGCAACTTGCACAGGCCGACTGTCCGGCCAGGCTCGGCTGGTCGGACCTGCCCGGTCAACAGATCGGACCAATACATACCAGGGATGGTCAGATCTCCTTGACGATGGGTCCGTACCAAAGACATGTATAATCGAGAAGCCTAGTTTATCTGACCGACCGTCTTCACTTGGTCGTCCAGACTTTGGTAGGCTCACAGCTGCTCGATAGGACGAGCCCAAGTGATCGAGTGACCACACTACCCAAATTGATTAACTATTATCAAGCCCCCAACAACAATGAGATCTCCCAAATCTTCTCATTATAAGGAAAAGACACCTGCCATAATCATGACTTGTCAGAGCACCAGCCATTAATTAGGATCAGAAGTGACAGCTTGAACAGACTGTCAAGCAGTTGTGCCAGACTCTCGGGCTGATCAAGGCTGCCAAAAAATCAGTGTGTCAGTAGGTCAATTTTTAATGAGACAAGACAACCTTGACAGTGTTGATGTAGTCTGGCCCGATTGTTATTTTGGTGTTGACAACGATTTAAGTTTAGTTGAATGGGTTTAGATTAAGTCCAGGTAGATCGGGAGATCGCACGCTGGCATGTGAAAAAGTCCTAGCTTGAAGGGCTAGGTGTGAAAAGTCCTAGCTTGGAGGGCTAGGTGTGAAAAGTCCTAACTTGGAGGGTTAGGTGTGGAAAAGTCCTAGATTGGAGGGCTAGGTGTGAAAAGTCCTAGCTTGGAGGGCTAGATGTGAAAAGTCCTAACTTGGAGGGTTGGGTGAAAAGTCCTAGCTTGGAGGGCTAGGTGAAAAGTCCTAACATGGAGAGTTAGGTGAAAAGTCCCAACTTGGAGGGTTAGGTGAAAAGTCCCAACTTGGAGGGTTAGGTGAAAAGTCCTAGCTTGGAGGGCTAGGAGAAAAAGTCCTAGCTTGGAGGGCTAGGTGAAAAGTTCTAACTTGGAGGGTTGGGTGAAAAGTCCTAGCTTGGAGGGCTAGGTGATGAAATCCTGGTGAGTGAAGTCAGGTCCTAGCTTGGGAAGCTAGGTTGAAGTCCGAGTGAGTGAGACTGGACACGGAGTCTTGGTCTGGGGGACTAAGAATGAGTCAGAGAAGGGCTGGAGGCTTGTTCTCGTGACTTAGAATGAATTTGACCTTGCCTGGATCGGTTTGGTAACCGATCAGGGAAGTTGGCACGAAGTTCACTCCTGGATCGGTCTGGTGACCGATCAGGGCACAGCCTGATTGGTCCGGGGACCGATCTGGAGTGTGCAGCAGAAGCCAGAACGGTCTGGTGACCGATCAGGGAGAGAACATAAACCTTGGTTGGATTCTGTTCAACCCCAGATCGGTCTGGTGACCGATCCAGAATGCCAGAACGGTCCGGTGACCGATCCACGACCTAGGATCAGATGTCCGCGATTACAATTTTCTCACAGTGGACCGATCAGGCTTGAGCCTGATCGGTCTGTGCCTATCCTGATCGGTCTGGTGACCGATCAGGCTTCACTCTGATCGGTCTGGTGACCGATCAGTAGCTGAACTTTAATTTGAAATCGCTGTCAAATGCTCTGATCGCGTCTGTTTTCTCTGCCGATTCTCTGATACACTGTTGATATGTTTTGATATGCATTGCTAAGTGTTTGTTGGAGTGTGCAGGTGATACAAGAGGATTCAAATACACAAGGAGGGTCAATGGAGGACTTTTCATAGAGCAGGTTTGGATCTATTGTGTTTTCAGGTCTCAACGGCGTCTGGCGCAACTTGCAACTGACGAAGGCGCGACTGGCAACTGACGGAGGCTCAGTTGGAGGAGTGTCTAGTGGACTAAGTGCTCAGAGAGGTCAGTGGGTCAGGGTGTGAGTCAGTGGTGCTAATGGAGCTGGCGACGTTGAGCAAGAGCTTAAGAGACGAAGCTGGAAGCAGAGGAGCGGTGGTGAACGAGACAGAAACTTGGGAAGTTTGGCTGGGCTGTGTTCGAGCTCTCTGTTGGTTTGTGCTTAAGCGTTCTACTAGATCCTTGTGAGATCTGAGTGAGCATTTCTTCTTGTGTGATCTCCTGTACTCAAGTTCCATCATCCGTGAGATCTGTGGAGAGGTTTCTCCACCGAGAAGGAGGCTCTATCTTATCCGGGTTCATCGGGGCTTGATCTGTCGACGATCAAGGGATCGCCCACCTTACGGGCACGCCAAGGAGTAGGGGCAAGTTATCCCCGAACCTTATACATCGCTGTGTCGTTTGGTTTGTTGTCTTTATTTTCATTTCTATTCTTCAATTCTGTTTTTGCATTCTGTGTGTTTCCACTGCCTAATCTCTGAGTGCAGAAATATGTTAAGATCAAAGGATTTGTGTGTCTGGCTATATTCATCCCCCCCTCTATAGTCATCCAAGGTCCAACAAGTGGTATCAGAGCCTGGGGCTCTGTTCAAGTGGATTAACAACCGAGAGCTTACAACAAGATGACTGGAAGAGAAGGAATGAGCACAAACCGACCTCCACTCTTCGACGGCATAGATTTTCAATATTGGAAATCGAAGATGGAGTTTTATTTGAAGACAAACATGAGCATATGGTTCTCGGTCAAAGAATGTTTCATCCCTCCAAGAGATGTTGAAGGAAAAGATCTCGATTTCTCAAGTTGGTCGGCTGAGCAAATAAGAAAGAGTGAAGCAAATGCCAAAGCGGTGGTCACTATGCAATGCAGGTTGACCAAGGAGGATTTGATCAAGGTGGGTCCTTTTACAAGTGCTAAAGATCTTTGGAACAAAATCATTGAGCTCCACGAAGGAACTCAAGACACCCGAATAGCCAAGAAGGACCTCCTTCACAGTCAACTCCAAAATCTGTCCACGGAAGAAAATGAAAAGGTAAGTGAACTCCATGGAAGATTCAAAGAGATCCTCAATGGCCTCCACTCCATCAATGAAAAGGTAGAAAACCGAGATCTAGTAAGGTTAGTTCTAAAAGCTTTTCCAAGGAATACTTTGTGGTCATCCATGGTGGATGCTTACAAGGTTTCCAAGGACTTATCTTTTGTTAAGTTAGAGGATTTATTTTGTGAGATAGAGCTACACGAGATCTCTAACACAATCCCAAAAGAGAAAGGGTTTGTTTGCGTGGCAGGTAACAAAAGAAAGGAGAAGAAGGAAGAAGAGGAGGAGAAGAACTCCCATCATTTTGCTTTCATGGCAGTAGAGAATTCAAGTGAAGGAAGCAGTGATGAATCAAGTGACTCCTCAACCGCGCCTTCATCATCTTCGGATGATGAAGAGGTAATTTCTCCCGAGCTAGATAAGTGCTATAGAGCAATAGCTTGCTTGACAAACATGCTCAAAAGGTCTAAGAATAAGATCAAATCTTTGAAATTGGAAGTAAAACATTTAAAAACCTCTGAGGATGAGGTAATTGATGACTCGCATGATAAGTCACTTGAGAATGAAAATAAGGATTTAAAGAGAAAAATTGAAAATCTCAAGAATATTCTTGAGAAATTTTCAAGTGGCTCAAAAACCTTAGACATGATACTAAACTCCCAAAGGGCAGTTTACAACAAGGCCGGTATAGGTTACCGACATAAAGAACCAACCTTTGTATCCTTAATGTCTAGAACCCACTTTAGATCATCAAATGATTCTAGGGTTCAAAAGGTTAGGAAGAAATTGACTAAGGCATGGGTGCCAAAGTCATTAATTGTAGATGGTTTAGGTCCCAAGATTTGGGTACCTAAAACTTCCATATTTCGAATTGTATAGCTTAGGTTGAGGGGAGCATCTATCAACATGGGTGGTTGATATTTGGTGCTCCAAACTCATAGTCATTCCTAGTTAGGAATGTGCTTACTATTTCCTCAAATTCACATGATTGATTATGGAAAATCAACTTAAATGCTTTGATCTCTATTGTTTTAGTTCTTATAACACTATGATCTCTTGGCTAGTGAGTTATGAAATTTCACTTGAGCAGTAAGGAAATTTTCATGCAATGAATGATAGTATATCCATGCTTCAAAATAAATCTACAAGTTTTGAAATATATATATATATAATATATATATATATATATATATATTGCATGAATGGCTTACGTTGACACATAACTTATTTTATCATGGATTGCTTAGGATTGAACTCTATAGTTCACTGTAAATCTAGGAGTTAGCCACAATATCAAATTGATGTCTATCTTTGCAATATCTTAGACTTAAGTTTTTCTTAATATTTTGGAAGATGAACTCAGTTGAATATGCCATGATTCTCTTGTATGAATGTATTATGCCAACTTGAAGAGCACATAGTTTGTGATGATCACTATACAAATCTCACAATACGTCATTAGACAATGAACATAAGCTTAAAATTATATGACTTAGTTGTTTATGTCTGATATGAATTGAATTATCAAAACTGATTGATACATACTTGATACTAATTTGATACAAGTGTGTTTTAAAAATTTGATCATATCTTGTGTATCATGTAATCTGATCATGCCTTGATGCAAACTTGTTTTTGATACTCAAGTTCATGCTTAGAGTATATTGATCATACTTTGATAACTATTTTGATACAAACTTGCTGGACAAAGTTAGGGATTATGGAATTGATAAATGTTTGAACAAAATTGAGCATTCCCTTTAATGTTTTTCTTTGTAGAGAAATATATTTTGGGTAAGGGAAACCCTTTCTAGGAACAAATGGATTGAATCTAATTGAATTAGGATTTCTAAAATCTCGTTTCTGAAACTGTACAATGAAACAAATCTGATTTCAGAGTTTCTGAAACTTAGTTTCTGAAATCTGGTTCAGAAAACCTCTCTGTATCAAACCAGATAGGTCCACGGACCGATCAGGACTCACCCTGATCAGTCCACCGACCGATCCAGGAAAGTCTGATCGGTCTGGTGACCGATCAGATCAATACTGATTCTCAGATCATTCCAAATTGTATCAGACCACTCCTCAAACCAATCCTCCTTCATCAATTTTGATGAAATATCAATAGAACTGAGTAGTAGGATGATGGTCAAGATACTTGGAACAAAACCTAATACTGATTTGATACAAACCTATGTTAGAATGTTCGAATTCATAAGAAAGGGTTTGCTCAGTCATGACTCTTGGTCTTAATGTCGTGTTTCAGAAATTTTTCTGAAATGACGAATATTAATGGAGTCTACACCTTTGTTTTGGAATACAAATTGTTAATGCAGTCTGATCAGGAATGTATCAAAGTTTCAGAAATGTGTCTGAAATCTGATCGCTCCCCAGACTAATCAGACATTTTTCCTGTATCAAGTAATCAACGAATCTGATCGGTCACGGAGACCAATCAGAATTATGTGTCGGATACAGCTGCATTCCTTACTTGTCATATGAAACATATACATGTTTGACCATGATATACTTCTATATATGTTTTCATGTGAAGTTCAGACTTTTTGGCGTATGATGCATATACATTGTTGCCATGATACATTTATGGTATATACCTCTCATACGCAATTCAAAAATTATCCTTTGATTATTTTGCGTTTTGGGGGGAGACCCTTGATTGCGGGGGAGTTATGTTCAAGCTTAATAACCATACCATTTTCGATGTTTGACAAAGGGGGAGAGAACGGTTGATTAAGTTTATGATTATTTTAGGGGAAGGATCATGATTCCCTTATGAGGATTGAATTGATTGATACGTAAACTTAAATCGGGTTGTCAAACAACAAAAAGGGGGAGATTGTTGATGCAGTCTGGCCCGATTGTTATTTTGGTGTTGACAACGATTTAAGTTTAGTTGAATGGGTTTGGATTAAGTCCAGGTGGATCGGGAGATCGCACGCTGGCATGTGAAAAAGTCCTAGCTTGGAGGGCTAGGTTTGAAAAGTCCTAGCTTGGAGGGCTAGGTGTGAAAAGTCCAAACTTAGAGGGTTAGGTGTGAAAAAGTCCTAGCTTGGAGGGCTAGGTGTGAAAAGTCCTAACTTGGAGAGTTGGGTGAAAAGTCCTAGCTTGGAGGGCTAGGTGAAAAGTCCTAACTTGGAGGGTTAGGTGAAAAGTCCCAACTTGGAGGGTTAGGTGAAAAGTCCTAGCTTGGAGGGTTAGGTGAAAAGTCCTAGCTTGGAGGGTTGGGTGAAAAGTCTTTCTTGGAGGGCTAGGTGATGAAATTCTGGTGAGTGAAGCCAGGTCCTAGCTTGGGAAGCTAGGTTGAAGTCCCAGTGAGTGAGACTGGGCACGGAGTCTTGGTCCGGGGGACTAAGAACAAGTCAGAGAAGGGCTAGAGGCTTGTTCACGTGACTTAGAATGGATTTTACCTTGCCTGGATCGGTCTGGTGACCGATCAGGAAAGTTGGCACGAAGTTCACTCCTGGATCGGTCTGGTGACTAATCAGGGCACAACCTGATTGGTCTGGGGACCGATCTGGAGTGTGCAGCAGAAGCTAGAACGGTCTGGTGACCGATCAGGGAGAGAACAGAAATCTTGGTTGGATTCTGTTCAGCCCCATATCGGTCTGGTGACCGATCCAGAATGCTAGAACGGTCCGGTGACCGATCCATGACCTAGGATTAGATGTCCGCGATTACAGTTTTCTCATAGTGGACCGATCAGGCTTGAGCCTGATAGGTCTGTGCCTATTATGATCGGTCTGGTGACCGATCAGGCTTCACTCTGATCGGTCCGGTGACCGATCAGTAGCTGAACTTTAATTTGAAATCACTGTCAGATGCTCTGATCGCGTCTGTTTTCTCTGCCGATTCTCTGATACACTGCTGATATGTTTTGATATGCATTGCTAAGCGTCTGTTTGAGTGTGCTGGTGATACAGGAGGATTCAAATACTCAAGGAGGGTCAATGGAGGACTTTCCATGGAGCAGGTTTGGATCTATTGGGTTTTCAGGTCTCAACGGCGTCTGGCGCAACTGGCAACTGACGAAGGCGCGGCTGGCAACTGACGGAGGCTCTGCTAGAGGAGTGTCTAGTGGACTGAGTGCTCAGAGAGGTCAGTGGGTCAGGGTGTGAGTCAGTGGTGCTAATGGAGCTGGCGACGTTGAGCAGGAGCTTAAGAGACGAAGCTGGAAGCAAAGGAGCGGTGGTGAACGAGACAGAAACTTGGGAAGTTTGGCTGGGCTGTGTTCGAGCTCTCTGTTGCTTTGTGCTTAAGTGTTCTACTACATCCTTATGAGATCTGAGTGAGCATTCCTTCTTGTGTGATCTCCTGTACTCAAGTTCCATCATCCGTGAGATCTGTGGAGAGGTTTCTCCACCGAGAAGGAGGCTCTATCTTATCCGGGTTCACCGGGGCTTGATCTGCCGACGATCAAGGGATCGCCCACCTTACGGGCATGCCAAGGAGTAGGGGCAAGTTATCCCCGAACCTTATACATCGCTGTGTCGTTTGGTTTGTTGTCTTTATTTTGATTTCTGTTCTTCAATTCTATTTTTGCATTCTGTGTGTTTCTGCTGCCTAATCTCTGAGTGCAGAAATCTGTTAAGATCAAAGAATTTGTGTGTCTGGCTATATTCATCCCCCCTCTATAGCCATCCAAGGTCCAACAAGTGGTATCAGAGCCTGGGGCTCTGTTCAAGCGGATTAACAACCGAGAGCTTACAACAAGATGGCTGGAAGAGAAGGAATGAGCACAAACCGACCTCCACTCTTCGACGGCATAGATTTTCAATATTGGAAATCGAAGATGAAGTTTTATTTGAAGATAAACATGAGCACATGGTTCTCAGTCAAAGAAGGTTTCATCCCTCCAAGAGATGTTGAAGGAAAAGATCTTGATTTCTCAAGTTGGTCGGCTGAGCAAATAAGAAAGAGTGAAGCAAATGCCAAAGCGGTGGTCACTTTGCAATGCAGGTTGACCAAGGAGGATTTGATCAAGGTGGGCCCTTTTACAAGTGCTAAAGATCTTTGGAACAAAATCATTGAGCTCCACGAAGGAACTCAGAACACCCGAATAGCCAAGAAGGACCTCCTTCACAGTCAACTCCAAAATCTGTCCATGGAAGAAAATGAAAAGGTAAGTGAACTCCATGGAAGATTCAAAGAGATCCTCAATGGCCTCCACTCCATCAATGAAAAGGTAGAAAACCGAGATCTAGTAAGGTTAGTTCTAAAACCTTTTCCAAGGAATACTATGTGGTCATCCATGGTGGATGCTTACAAGGTTTCCAAGGACTTATCTCTTATTAAGTTAGAGGATTTATTTTGTGAGATAGAGCTACACGAGATCTCTAACACAAGCCCAAAAGAGAAAGGGTTTGCTTGCGTGGCAGGTAACAAAAGAAAGGAGAAGAAGGAAGAAGAGGAGGAGAAGAACACCCATCATTTTGCTTTCATGGCAGTAGAGAATTCAAGTGAAGGAAGCAGTGATGAATCAAGTGACTCCTCAACCGCGCCTTCATCATCTTCGGATGATGAAGAGGTAATTTCTCCCGAGCTAGATAAGTGCTATAGAGCAATAGCTTGCTTGACAAACATGCTCAAAAGGTCTAAGAAGATGATCAAATCTTTGAAATTGGAAGTAAAACATTTAAAAACCTCTAAGGATGAGGTAATTGATGACTCGCATGATAAGTCACTTGAGAATGAAAATAAGGATTTAAAGAGAAAAATTGAAAATCTCAAGAATATTCATGAGAAATTTTCAAGTGGCTCAAAAACCTTAGACATGATACTAAACTCCCAAAGGGCGGTTTGCAACAAGGCCGGTATAGGTTACCGACATAAAGAACCAATCTTTGTATCTAGAACCCACTTTAGATCATCAAATGATTCTAGGGTTCAAAAGGTTAGGTAGAAATTGACTAAGGCATGGGTGCCAAAGTTATTAATTGTAGATGGTTTAGATCCCAAGATTTGGGTACCTAAAACTTTCATATTTCAAATTGTATAGCTTAGGTTGAGGGGGAGCATCTATCAACATGGGTGGTTGATATTTGATGCTCCAAACTCATAGTCATTCCTAGTTAGGAATGCGCTTACTATTTCCACAAATTCACATGATTGGTTATGAAAAATCAACTTAAATGCTTTGATCTCTATTGTTTTAGTTTTTATAACACTATGATCTCTTGGCTAGTGAGTTATGAAATTTCACTTGAGCAGTAAGGAAATTTTCATGCAATGAATGATAGTATATCCATGCTTCAAAATAAATCTACTATATATATATATATATATATATATATATATTACATGAATGGCTTAGGTTGACACATAACTTATTTTATCATGGATTGCTAAGGATTAAACTCTATAGTTCACTGTAAATCTAGGAGTTAGCCACAATATCAAATTGATGTTTATCTTTGCAATATCTTAGACTTATCTTTTTCTTAATATTTTGGAAGATGAACTCAGTTGAATATGCCATGAATGATTCTCTTGTATGAATGTATTATGTCAACATGAAGAACACATAGTTTGTGATGATCACTATGCAAATCTCACAATACGTCATTAGACAAAAAACATGAGCTTAAAATTGTATGACTTAGTTGTTTATGTCTGATATGAATTGAATTATCAAAACTGATTGATACATACTTGATACTAATTTGATACAAGTGTGCTTTGAAAATTTGATCATATCTTGTGTATCATGTAATCTGATCATGTCTTGATACAAACTTGTTTTTGATACTCAAGTTCATGCTTAGAGCATATTGATCATACTTTGATAACTATTTTGATACAAACTTGCTGGACAAAGTTAGTGATTATGGAATTGATAAATGCTTTAACAAAATTTAGCATTCCCTTTAATGTTTTTCTTTGTAGAGAAATATATTTTGGGTAAGGGAAACCATTTCTAGGAACAAATGAATTGAATCTAATTGAATTAGGGTTTCGAAAATCTCGTTTCTGAAATTGTACAATGAAACAAATCTGATTTCAGAGTTTCTCAAACTCAGTTTCTGAAATCTGGTTCAGAAAACCTCTCTGTATCAAACAAGATCGGTCCACGGACCGATCAGGACTCACCCTGATCGGCCCACCGACCGATCCAGGAAAGTCTGATCGGTCTGGTGATCGATCAGATCAATACTGATTCTCAGATCATTCCAAATTGTATCGGACCACTCCTCAGATCAATTCCCCTTCATCAATTTTGATGAAGTATCAATAGAACTGAGTAGTAGGATGATGGTCAAGATACTTGGAACAAAACCTAATACTGATTTGATACATACCTATGTTGGAATGTTCAAATTCATAAGAAAGGGTTTGTTGAGTCATGACTCTTGGTCTTAATGTCGTGTTTTAGAAATTTTTCTAAAATGACGAATATTAATGGAGTCTACACCTTTGTTTTGAAATGCAAATTGTTAATGCAGTCAGATCAGGGATGTATCAGAGTTTCAGAAATGTGTCTGAAATCTGATCGCTCCCCAGACTAATCAGACATTTTTCCTGTATCAAGTAATCAACGAATCTGATCGGTCACGGAGACCAATCAGAATTATGTGTCGGATACAGCTGCATTCCTTACTTGTCATATGAAACTAATACATGTTTGACCATGATATACTTCTGTATATGTTTTCATATGAAATTCACACTTTTTAGCGTATGATGCATATACATTGTTGCCATGATACATTTATGGTATATGCCTCTCATATGCAATTCAAAAATTATCCTTTGATTATTTTGGGTTTTGGAGGGAGATCCTTGATTGCGGGAGAGTTATGTTCAAACTTAATAACCATACCCTTTTCGATGTTTGACAAAGGGGGAGAGAATGGTTGATTAAGTTTATGGTTATTATAGGGGAAGGATCATGATTCCCTTATGAGGATTGAATTGATTGATACCTAAACTTAAATCAGGTTGTCAAACAACAAAAAGGGGGAGATTGTTGATGCAGTCTGGCCCGATTGTTGTTTTGGTGTTGACAACGATTTAAGTTTAGTTGAATGGGTTTGGATTAAGTCCAGGTGGATCGGGAGATCACACGCTGGCATGTGAAAAAGTCCTAGCTTGGAGGGCTAGGTGTGAAATGTCCTAACTTGGAGGGTTAGGTGTGGAAAAGTCCTAGCTTGGAGGGCTAGGTGTGAAAAGTCCTAGCTTGGAGGGCTAGGTGTGGAAAAGTCCTAGCTTGGAGGGCTAGGTATGAAAAGTCCTATCTTGGAAGGTTGGGTGAAAAGTCCTAATTTGGAGGGTTAGGTGAAAAGTCCCAACTTGGAGGGTTAGGTGAAAAGTCCTAGCTTGGAGGGTTAGGTGAAAAGTCCTAGCTTGGAGGGCTAGGTGAAAAGTCTTAACTTGGAGGGTTGGGTGAAAAGTCCTAGCTTGGAGGGCTAGGTGATGAAATCCTGGTGAGTGAAGCCAGGTCCTAGCTTGGGAAGCTAGGTTGAAGTCCCAGTGAGTGAGACTGGGCACGGAGTCTTGGTCCGGGGGACTAAGAACGAGTCAGAGAAGGGCTGGAGGCTTGTTCTCGTGACTTAGAATGATTTGACCTTGCCTGGATCAGTCTGGTGACCGATCAGGAAAGTTGGCACGAAGTTCACTCCTGGATCAGTCTGGTGACCAATCAGGGCACAACCTGATTGGTCTGGGGACCGATCTGGAGTGTGCAGCAGAAGCTAGAATGGTCTGGTGACCGATCAGGGAGAGAACAGAAACCTTGATTGGATTCTGTTTAGCCCCAGATCAGTCTGGTGACCGATCCAGAATGCTAGAACGGTCCGGTGACCGATCCATGACCTAGGATTAGATGTCCGTGATTACAGTTTTCTCATAGTGGACCGATCAGGCTTGAGCCTGATCGGTCTGTGCCTATTATGATCGGTCTGGTGACCGATCAGGATTCACTCTGATCGGTCTGGTGACCGATCAGTAGCTGAACTTTAATTTGAAATCGCTGTCAGATGCTCTGATCGCGTTGGTTTTCTCTGCTGATTCTCTGATACACTGCTGATATGTTTTGATATGCATTGCTAAGCATCTGTTGGAGTGTGCAGGTGATACAAGAGGATTCAAATACTCAAGGAGGGTCAATGGAGGACTTTCCATGGAGCAGGTTTAGATCTATTGTGTTTTCAGGTCTCAACGGCGTCTGGCGCAACTGGCAACTGATGAAGGCGCGGCTGGCAACTGACGGAGGCTCAGCTGGAGGAGTGTCCAGTGGACTAAGTGCTCAGAGAGGTCAGTGGGTCAGGGTGTGAGTCAGTGGCGCTAATGGAGCTAGCGACGTTGAGCAGGAGCTTAAGAGACAAAGATGGAAGTAGAGGAGCGGTGGTGAACGAGACAGAAACTTGGGAAGTTTGGCTGGGCTGTGTTCGAGCTCTCTGTTGCTTTGTGCTTAAGCGTTCTACTACATCCTTGTGAGATCTGAGTGAGCATTCCTTCTTGTGTGATCTCCTGTACTCAAGTTCCATCATCCGTGAGATCTGTGGAGAGGTTTCTCCACCGAGAAGGAGGCTCTATCTCATCTGGGTTCACCGGGGCTTGATCTGCCGACGATCAAGGGATCGCCCACCTTATGGGCACACCAAGGAGTAGGGGCAAGTTATCCTCGAACCTTGTACATCGCTGTGTCGTTTGGTTTACTGTCTTTGTTTTGATTTCTGTTCTTCAATTCTGTTTTTGCATTCTGTGTGTTTCCGCTGTCTAATCTCTGAGTGCAGAAATCTGTTAAGATCAAAGGATTTGTGTGTCTGGCTATATTCATCCCCCCTCTATAGCCATCCAAGGTCCAACAGACAGGACAGGAGGCTTCCTCCTCCCCTATATAAAGCCCCTTGGGTGCTTCAGAAAAGGGGTTCCTGCTGTTGGAATTTTCTTCTCCACCTCTTGTGTTCCCTTCTTGGTCTGACCCCGACTCACTTTTGTCCTATCAGTCTTGAACCCGACCCCGACTCATACGCTACTGCAACTCGAGTCATCTTGATCCGACCCAGTCATCCGAGTGAGAGCCCTCTCCACTTGTCGACAGGATCAACATCGGAAATTGTCTCAGCAATTGTCACTTCGACGCTCTAAGTCAGAAAATTTGAAATAGACTTAAGGTAAAATTAAAAGAGAAAGAAGAAAGAGAGAGGAAGAGAGAGTTCTTATCCTTTTTCCGAACTTGTCATCTACTGCCATTGATTCTTCCCTTTTATTCTTCTCCTCCTGGCTGTTTCTTTTCTGGACATTAATGACTAACACGTCATTAAAGCTATCATTATGATAGTCATTAAAAGCAATTATTAGCGTACGCCTCAATCATTCAATTATTAAAGATTCCTTTACTATTACGGTGCTTCTCATGAATATTTATTGCCTTTGATAATGTATCAGATTTGATTTTGCTTAAGATAAGAATTTCTTACTCGGTGGAAGCTACCCAGTAAGAAGGGACGACCCGCTCTAGAAGGTTCCCTAAGGGAAATTCTTAGGCGCAGTATACTCGTGGTCAATTTTGCCCTGCTCAGGAAAGTGCTTTCCCGAGCAGGGAATCTTCCTATAAGCCACATAAGCTACGCGCTTGACTTATCTCCCCCTTTTTTAGGGTCACGTGGCCATATCTTGACTTACCTTATTACAAGACCCCCCTCCAAATACAATCGAAAGCAGTGTGAATCCGATTGATTGGATGATGTCACTGTAGAGATGACTCTACGCCACCACGAAGGTCACGTAGGAGAGAGGTTTGACATGCACATTTAAGAGAAGAGTGGTAACGAGATCCTTGCGATTTGAGAGTTAATATGCTTTAATGAGGTGTGTGACATAATTAATGTCCTTCTCAGGCAATTAATGAGGTGTGCCTGCGATTCGCACGACATGTGGCGTCGCCTCTTTGATACGCCTCATTGCTATTGATCCCGGGCTAGCTTATGTGTGATCTGGCCCGGCAGCCTGGCGCCCAGCTAGAAGGGAGGTGGTTAGTGAGCTGAACGACCCCGGTAGATAGGAGGACAGCGAGCTGAGGCCTCCTGGGTTTCCACGTCGCAGCCCACATAGTCCTCTCCTGAGTCAAATGGTTTAAGACCCACCCAGGCTCGGCTTCCTGCTGACGCGTGGCGGCCCACGTTCCGGGAATAAGCCCGAGCCGAAGGAGATGTTACTCAGTGCCCCAGTCGGCACCCTCATAGGCCCTCAGCCGGCCTCCTAACTCAGTGCCCCAGTCGGCACAACCACTCCCTGACACCAGACTACCAGAAGTCGTACCAGGTCGACGAACGACCGGGGTCGTTCTGATCCCAAGTGGCGGATATCTCGCCGAGGTATTGATCCGTCTGCTACATCTTGTCCCCGACCACATGCTTTGGTGTCAGGTCGAGCGGCGTCCAACGGTGCCACCCTTAAGTTGACAGTGCCCCTTTCCTTAATACAGCATGTGCTACTTTACCCTGCCACCACTGGACATGTCTTACCCTATCCTCGCTAGGCGATAACAGGTGGCAGGCGGGGAAGAATCCTGTCAGCTTCTCCGGCCATATATACCTCTCACTCTGCATTTCCTAAGTACGTGCGATAGTGCAATTTTCATACTATTCTATTGCCTTCCATCGCCACCGTCGTGTACTGACTTAACCGTCGGAGTGTCTGGCCGGGGACTTTTCTCTGCGGGTTCTAACGGTCTCTGCCTCGCAGGTTGGAAGCGATCTAGCTCGTCACGCCACCTCAGCGACCTCGCCCTTTTCCTGGAGACCCACTCAGCTGTAAGGGCGTCCTACTCACTTCGCAACAAGATCAGAAGAAGAGGAGGTCATCGGAGAAGGAGGAGGCGAGGGGCTAACCGGTGAAAAGAAGTCGCCGAAGAAAGGCCAATACGAGGCAGTTGTTGTAACCCTAGCGGCACTCAAAGCGGTGGGGGAAGACGGGCAATTTCGAACGCTTGAAGAAGAACAGGAAAGCGAGAGGTTTCATTTATGGAAGTGGGTGAGAAGCGCCAGTCGTCCAATAAGCGACTGGGAGAAGCGTGCGACCCAGTCGAGGTCGTCTGATCAGACTCGGGCAATACGCGAGATGATGGAACACAGGTGCTTTAAAAAATTCGCAGTAGATGACAGCCTGCCATTCCGAGGAGCGCGCTAGGCTCGGACCAGATTTGAGGTCCAGTCAGTCGGACTGCGTGCCTCCTTCGACTAGACTTGAGGGAGATGCTTATGATCCCGGACCAGCTTATGTGTGATCTGGCCTGGCAGCCTGACGCCCAGCTAGAAGGGAGGTGGTTAGTGAGCTGAACGACCCCGGTAGATAGGAGGCCAGCGGGCTGAGGCCTCCTGGGTTTCCGCGTCGCAACCCATATAGTCCTCTCCTGAGTCAAATGGTTTAAGACCCACCCAGGCTCGGCTTCCCGCTGACGCATGGCGGCCCACGTTCCGGGAATAAGCCTGAGCCAAAGGAGATGTTACTCAGTGCCCCAGTCGGCACCCTCATAGGCCCTCAGCCGGCCTCCTTACTCAGTGCCCCAGTCGGCACAACCACTCCCTGACACCAGACTACCAGAAGTTGTACCAGGTCGGCGAAGGACCGGGGCCGTTCTGATCCCAAGTGGTGGATATCTCGCTGAGGTATTGATCCTTCTGCTACATCTTGTCCCTCGTACCTCGACCACATGCTTTGGTGTCAGGTCGAGCGGTGTCTAACAGCGCCACCCTTAAGTTGACAATGCCCCTTTCCTTAATACAACATGTGCTACTTTACCCTGCCACCACTGGACATGTCTTACCCTGTCCTCGCTAGGCGATAACAGGTGGTAGGCGGGGCAGAATCCTGTCAGCTTCCCCGGCCATATATACCTCTCACTCCGCATTTCCCAGGTACGCGCGATAGTGCAATTTTCATACTGTTCTATTGCCTTCCATCGCCACCGTCGTGTACTGACTTGACCGTCGGAGTGCCTGGCCGGGGACTTTTCCCGGCGGGTTCTAACAGTCTCTGCCTTGCAGGTTGGAAGCGATCTAGCTCGTCACGCCACCTCAGCGACCTCGCCCTTCCCGGAGACCCGCTCAGCTGTAAGGGCGTCCTACTCACTTCGCGACAGGATCAAATTTAGTGCTAGAAGGAGGGACACCAGCAGCATGATCGGAAGTAGAGATGGTTGATCCTTACGAGTTGAACGTGGACGTCTCTCGTCAGGAGTACGAGGTACTCATGGCTATGTGAGCTCAGCAGAGGGCTTCCCAAAGGCTCTCCTAAGCTGCCAGCCAAGGGCATCGGGGCTCAGAGCCAGTTGCACGTCGCATCTCGGGAGGACAAGGCAAGCCTGCTGTGCCTGAGGGGGGCCCCGCACCTCCCTCGGCGGTTGTCCCCTAGGAGCAAGTCGGCGAGGTCCACTCAGTATTAGCCGCGGCCTCAGTCTCTAACCCGGTGCGCGGGAGGCGACCGGATAAGGGAAAAGCTCCGGCGGACCCTGCATCGGTCGTGCCGGTACGTAGCCCTTTTGCTCCCTGGATCTTGGAGGATCCTGTGCCTCATCATCTTCGTTTCTTCACCATCCCTGAGTACGTGGGGACCACGGATCCGGAAGAGCACTTGATGAAGTTTGAAAGTGCCGCCATGCTTCAACAATATCCGGAAGGTGTTAAGTGTAGAGCTTTCCTAACCATGCTCTCTGGCGCGGCCCAGAGGTGGTTCGACCGACTCCCCGACGGGTCTGTCACGAACTTCGAAAGGTTCAAGAGGGTGTTCCTGCAGCACTTCGCCAGCAGTCGGCGACACCACAAGACAAGTCTCAACCTGTTCTCCCTAAAGCAAGGGCCGAAAGAAACCCTTAAATCTTACATCCGGAGGTTTAACGAGTTGGCGATGGATGTGCCTACTGCCACTCAGGAGGTTATGGTTAGCGTGTTCTCCCAGGGTCTACAAGAGGGAGAGTTTTTCCGATCGTTGATCAGGAAGCCCCCGAAGGATTTCGACAGCCTTCTAGGCAAGGCTGACAAGTATATCAACGTCGAAGAAGCGCAAGCGGCTCGGTGCAAGGAGTCAGCGGCCTCAGCGCCTCCCCCTACCGTTCAGGGTGCTAGACCCTCAGGAGGACCCATTCGTAGTCCAAGAGGCCCCGCCGAGCATGCGGGCATGGAAAGACGCCACGTGCAGCAGGTGGCCCAGGGATGTTTCCCAGCTCAGTGGAGGCCCTACTGCAGCTTTCATCAGAGTCATGGGCACGCCACCGAGGAGTGCCGACAAGACGGCCGGGGTTGGGTAGGCCGAGGCGGCCCGAACGTTGACCCGATGGCTGAGGAACTGCAGGAAAACCCTCCAGCTGTTCGAAATCTATTCCCTCAAGGGAACCGAGCGGTGGAAGAGGAGACGGAGGAAGAGCGGGCCAATCAGAAGAATGTCGTTCGGGGCGGTGTGCATGTAATCTCGGGTGGCCCGACAAGAGGAGACTCCCATCGGACCCGGAAAGCTCAAGTGCGCCGGCTGAAGATCCATCAAGTCGGCATTAGTCTGGGCCAGGCAGAGGGGCCGCAAATCAGCTTCGGGCCCCAAGATTTGCAGGGGTTGGAAGTCCCCCACGATGATGCGCTGGTCATCACCGCCGTCATCGCCAATTACCAAGTCCACCGCACCATCGTGGACACAGGTAGCTCGGTCAATATACTCTACAAGAGGGCATTTGACCAACTCCAGATTGAAAGGTCCCAGTTGGAGCTAGTGGCGACTCTGTTGTTTGGCTTCACGGGAAACCCGGTGCAGCCCATTGGCCAGATTCGGCTGGCCATATCCCTGGGGGAAGAGCCATTGAAGAGGACCCGGTGGTCCACTTTTCTGGTAGTGGATGCCCCTTCGTCCTACAATGCCATTCTGGGCCGACCTGCCCTCAATGAGTTCCGGGCCGTCGCCTCCACCTTCTACCTGAAGGTTAAATTCCCAGTCGGGGATCAGGTGGGAGAGGTCAAGGGCGACCAAAAGGTAGCCCGGAGGTGCTATGTGGGTGATGTTCACGTAGAGAGTCGCAAGGCCCCACGTCCCTTCTCTGATTGCAACATGGTCCAAACCTCTCCTTGGTTTGAGTTGCATGAGGACAAAGAGGAGGTGCAGCTCCTCCCCGACCGGGAGGAGTCCCAAGTCAAGATCGCCGCAAGACTGCCGGAAGAGCTGAAAGAGCCCCTGTTGGAGTGCTTGGCTCGCAACCAAGATGTATTCGCCTGGTCCATCAAAGAGCTGAGGGGCGTCCGACCGGAGGTTGCAGAACATCACCTCCAAGTTTATCCCCACGCTTGGCCCGTGAAGCAAAGGAAGCGGGAGTTTAGTACCGAGCAGAACAAGGCGATCAGGGCGGAGATTGAGAGGTTAACCGAGGCAGGGCACATCATGGAGGTGCAGTTCCCGTCCTGGCTGGCCAACGTGGTGCTAGTGCCTAAGACGAACAACAGATGGCGAATCTGCATCGACTTTCAGGATCTCAACAAGGCCTGCCCGAAAGACTGCTACCCTTTGCCCTGGATTGATCAGATGGTGGACTCGACAGCAGGCAGCGAGTTCATCTCCATGTTGGACGCCTACCAGGGGTATCATCAAGTACCCCTGGCCCCCGAGGACCAAGAGAAAGTCAGCTTCATCACGGCGGACGGCACGTACTGCTACACCGTTATGTCGTTCGGATTGAAGAACGCTAGAGCTACCTACCAGCGGATGATGAATAATGTTTTTCGGTCCCAGATAGGGAGAAACGTAGAGGTATATGTTGATGACATCCTCTATCGAGTCTACAATCGACCTATCGGTCTGAGTGGAGCAGCAGCTTCATATCTGGTCTGTTAGGGTCTTGCCCGGGCGGACGTCGAGGAAACCTGCCAGATGCTGCGAAGGTATGGGCTTAAGCTGAACCCGGCTAAGTGCCTTTTTGGTGCCCGAAGGGGGAAGTTCCTAGGCTACATTGTGACTGAGCGGGGCATAAAAGCTAACCCGGGGAAGATCAAGGCCCTGCTGGATATGCCCCCGCCCAGAAATTTGCGAGAAGCTCAGCGGCTTGCATGGCCCATCACAGCACTATCTCGATTTATCTCCCGATCGGCAGAGCGAGGGTTGCCTTTCTTCAAAACCCTCCACAAAGCCACCAAGTTCCAATGGGATGCTGACTGCGACAAGGCATTCGAAGAGCTGAAGGCTTACCTTGCTGAACTACCTGTGTTGGTAAAACCGGAAGTCGGGGAAACTCTCTACGTGTATCTGGCCGCATCGGCTGACTTGGTCAGCCTAGTTTTGGTTAAACAGGAAGCGGCTGAACAGCAGCCAGTGTACTTCTTCGCTCATTTATTAAAAGGAGCCGAGTGCCGCTACACGACACTCGAAAGGTTGATGTATGTGCTATTGTTGGGTGCTCGAAGGCTTCGTCCTTATTTCTTGGCACATCCTATCGTGGTTTTGACGAATAACAACCTGGGCCGAGTCGCCTCAAACCCTAAAGTGTCGGGGCGACTGATCAAGTGGACTACCTAGCTGAGTGAATATGACATCCAATACCAGTCCCGACCAACTATCAAGGCTCAAGCTCTAGCGGACTTCTTAAGTGAGCTGCATTCGGACGAGATTGAAGAGGCGTGGCAGATATACGTGGATGGCTCATCCGCTCAGTCGGGAAGTGGGATTGGTGTTCTGATGGTCTCCCCTAGCGGAGAAAAAATGCACCTATCCGTGCGATTGGAATATAAAGCCACTAATAATGAGGCCGAGTATGAGGCCCTCATAGCCGGATTGCAGGTCGCTAAGCATGTAGCGGCGGCCCGAGTAATGCTCTACTCAGATTCTCAACTAGTTACGCAACAAATGGCTGGAAAATTCGAGGTCAACAGTGATCGGCTACAGGCTTTCATAGAAGCTTATGAGAAGCTTAAGACTGAATTCAAAGAGGTACAAGTGAGAAAGATCCCCCGGGAAGAAAACTTCAAGGCGGATGAGTTGGCTAAGCTGGCTAGTTCCGTCGGCTCATGGGTGCTTCCTCAGGTTGGCGGCCCAGCGTTGCTAGTCATGCAGATAGAAAGACAGGCTGACCTGGAGTTGGAAGCCGACTGGAGAATCCCGATCATCATCTACCTCACCCGGGAAACCTTACCGACCAACCGTGAGGAGGCCCAGTGGCTTAAGAAGCATGCGTCCAGATTTACCATGGTCGGCGATGCCGTTTACAAGAGATAGTTTTCTCGACCTCTCCTCAAGTGCCTGAATGAAGAAGATGCTGATTATGTCTTGAGGGAAATTCATCTGGGGATCTGTGGACATCATGCTGGTGCTCGCGCGACGGCTTGGAAGGCGATAATGTCAGGATATTATTGGCCCACCCTGCAGAAGGACGCCAACGAGCTGGTTGCCAAATGTTTATCCTGCCAGAAGCACCATTACCTACCGCACCGACCCACGGAAGCCATGAAGGTGTCAATAGTCTCTTGCCCTTTTGACCAGTGGGGCATGGACATCGTGGGGCCATTCCCGACAGCCACCGCTCAGAAGAAATACTTGCTGGTCGCGGTCGATTACTTTTCCAAGTGGATAGAGGCGGAGGCTCTATCGCACATAACCAAGCAGGCGGTAATGAAGTTCTTGTGGCGAGACATATGGTGCTGATGGAATCCCGCATAAGCTTGTCTCAGATAATGGGTGACAGTTCCAGGGCAGGAAGATACGAGAGTGGTGAGCCTGATACGGCATCAAGCATGCTTTTACTTATGTAGCCTACCCTCAGAGTAATGGCCAGGCAGAAGTGGCCAATCGAGAGATTCTCAGAGGGTTGAAGACTAAGCTTGACCACGTTGGCGGCACCTGGGTGGACGAGCTCCCAAGCATCATATGGGCCTTGCGAACTACTATCAAAGAAACCACTGGATGCACGCCCTTCCAGTTGGTCTATGGAACTGAGGCAGTGATCCCGGTCGAGGTCGAGTGTGAATCGGATCGAAGGGCAGCATATGATGACAATAACCCGGAAAGACGGCGTTTGGAGCTGGATTTGGTCAACGAAATTCGTGACAAAGCAGCGGCTAGGATGTTCGCATACAGACAGAAGATGAAGCAGAGATACGACCGAAGAGTGCTGCCTAGGGCCTTTCAGGTGGGCGACCTTGTATGGAAAAGAATCAAGCCAGTGGGAGAAGTAAGCAAACTAGAACCGCAGTGGGGAGGACCTTCAAAGTTGTCCAGAAGCTCTCTTCGGGAGCCTATTACTTAGAAAATGAAAAGGGAAAAAGGTTGGATCGACCTTGGAGTGCGATCCACCTCCGGCCCTATCGGGTCACCGAGTGAAAAGATGATGATGTAAATGTAAAACACATCTGACAAGTGGAAGCGCATGGTCCTTACCCCGCTCGCAGATGTATCAGACTCTCGAGCTATATTTCTCACAGCTCGGCTGCTCAGTAAGACGCGTGGCATCCCACGATCCTTGAGTCTTGCCCGACTGTGTGCGCTATTATCCCGCGGCTCAGCCTGCCTGACCGTGTGTGCTATATTTCCCATAGCTCGGCTGCTCAGTAAGATGCGTGGCGTCCCACGCTCCCTGAGTCTTGCCCGACTGTGTGCGTTATTATCCCGCGGCTCAGCCTGCCTAACCGCGTGTGCTTTCCCGCAGCTCGGCTGTGTAGCGACCCGCCTTCTCTGCTTCAGACGGATCGTTACTTCTCTCTACTTCTCGACTTTTGATACATGACTAAAAGTGCGGAAATCCTTTTTTTTTTTAAACTTTTAAATTCACCTAACGATTATATTCTAACTTAAGCAATCATGCATAATAACATATCACACTTTCTATCTCAAAAGCTCGCAAATGGTACACTTTAAAGCTTGCCTCGCCCAACACCACAATCGGGTATCAGTCGACTGATACTGTATCAGTCGACTGGTAGGCCTGAATTCAGAAAACTCAGGTTTCGACAGTTGCTTCACAGCTCCTCCAAACCTATAATTTCGAGCCATATGGAATCATGACACCATTTCTACACTCTATGACGGTTTTCAAATGAGTTTAGCCAATCAAAACGAATCCATAAACTTGAAATTTGGACTTTTGCGGAAGAAAATAAACTATTCAAGTTATATGAACTTTAACACTAAAGTTTGTACCAATCTTGACTTCTATATATTCATGACACCAAATACATGTTCTATGACCTTGCTAAAGCATTATGAAATGTGAATGCAACTTTTCTAAACATATTTAAGCAATGAAACTTATTTCAAAGAAGAAATTGATACTATCTTGGCACATGCATCTATTTCTCTAACAAAGTATCAATATCTCCAACTACTCACATTTCTACTCATCCAATGCAATCATAAGAATATATAGGTTAAAAGAAATGACATGGAATCTTTACTCTAAGAAATTGAGTATGTAAAACTATCCAAAACTTAAATGTTCGCTAAACTCCATAAAACAAGAACTTGAAATTCAAATGAACTATAATATTGTGAATTAAACAACTAAATTGTCTTGTGCCAAAGATCTCTCCATAATCAGCCACCACACACACTTTACTCAGCACCGCCTCGTCGTCTTCCTTCAGAATTGCTTGCCTTTACCTTTATCTGCAATAAGAGGAAATGCAACTAGTAAGTAAAAAGCTTAGTAAGTACTATCTAGCTCACGAAATCTCGAAATGTGCAAACATGCTTCTAGAACAATATGAAAATCATATGAGATACTAATATGCTTGAAAGAAAACTAAACTAAACATGTATAACTCAAAACATGCATACTCAAGCATTAATAAATCTCAACTTGCTTTTCTTGGCTCAACTTGAAACTTTAGCTATTCTTTAACTTTTTGAAAACTTTCTTAAACTTTTAGAAAAGTTTGCTAAAGCATATACTTGAAAATAATAATCACTTGGATCCACTGAAGACGTAAGTACCATCTCATATGCGCGTTCCCTAAAAGGTTGGGGTAGCGAGCCACCAATCCTAATAGAGCATACCTTGGTCTATCAGGGCCAAGACCTTGGAATTGGACACCTGGATTTCTTTAACGACGCCCTTGGACGCCGGGTACTGGCCTTAGAAAATAAAATAGCTTTTCTTTCTTTTCTTTCTTATCTGTAAATGCCTTGGCATTTTCTCGAGCACCTTGCGTGCTAAAATCCCTAAGTCTTGACTTTTGGGGATTTCTTAAGGCCTTGGCCTTTTCTTTTCTTATCTTTATCTTCTCTTTTCTTTTCTCATAACTTTTCTTAGCCCTAATCTCATATAGGGTGCTTAATCAACTTATACAAACATATAATGAAGTAATATCACATGCCAAAAATCATAAACTAAAGAAACTATCTCTTTTAAAACTTTTAAAGGAAATTCTCGCGGAAAAACCGTCTCTTACTGCAGGTGAGCAGTACTTACATTGATATCTTGGACTTACAACCAAGAACGACGTCGGAGGTTCGGGAGAAACTTGAGATCTCGGAGAATTCTTCGCGCCTACGCGTTCCTCTCGTCGCGGGGATCCCGAATATAGGAATATCTCTCGGAGGAGAGCTTTGGCCGGCCCTCGAGGGCTTGGTGTTGGTCGGCGTCGCCCAAGAGAGGAGAGGAGGTCGGCGTGAGGGTTTGGAGAGGAGAGAAATAAAACTTCTCTCTTTAATTATCTATTTATACCTATGGGGCGGATCGACCTAACTACCCCTTAAATATAAGTCTCTCCACTCTTTGCTGTGCTTGATACCCTAGCTTGGCTGGTCGCGCGCTTGCTTGGTTTCGTGCAGGTCGCGGGTTCGAACTCCCTGCTGCCCTTTTAAATTTTTTTTCTTTTTCTTTTTCTTTCTTTTTCTTTAAAATACTAAACGGACTCGGAAAATTCCATAAAAATATTCTAAAAATTCCTAAAAATATCTAAAATATTTCTAAACCATTTTTAAATAATTCTAAGGACTTTAAGAACTAAAAATGGGAATTTTGGGGCGTTACAGGCTGCTCAGTAAGACGCGTGGCGTCCCACGCTTCCTGAGTCTTGCCCGACTGTGTGCGCTATTATCCCACGGCTCAGCCTGCCTGACCGTGTGTGCTTTCCCGCAGCTCGGCTGCTCAGTAAAACGCGTGGCGTCCCACGCTCTCTGAGTCTTGCCCGACTGTGTGCGCTATTATCCCGCGGCTCAGCCTTCCTGACCGTGTGTGCTTTCCCGCAGCTCAGCTGCTCAATAAGACGCGTGGTGTCCCATTCTCCCTAAGTCTTGCCCGACTGTGTGCGCTATTATCCCGCGGCTCAGCCTGCCTGACTGTGTGTGCTATATTTCCCGCAGCTCGGCTGCTCAGTAAGATGCGTGGCGTCCCACGCTCCCTGAGTCTTGTCCGATTGTGTGCGCTATTATCCCGCGGCTCAGCCTGCCTGACCGTGTGTGCTTTCCCGTAGCTCGGCTGCTCAGTAAGACGCGTGGCGTCCCACGCTCCCTGAGTCTTGCCCGACTGTGTGCGCTATTATCCCACGGCTCAGCCTGCCTGACCGTGTGTTTTTTCCCATAGCTCGGCTGCTCAGTAAGACGCGTGGCGTCCCACGCTCCCTGAGTCTTGCTCGACTGTGTGCGCTATTATCCCGCGGCTCAGCCTGCCTGACCGTGTGTACTTTCCCGCAGCTTGGCTGCTCAGTAAGACGCATGGCGTCCCAGGTTCCCTGAGTCTTGCCCGACTGTGTCTGCTATTATCCCGCGGCTTAGCCTGCCTAACCGTGTGTGCTTTCCCGCAGCTCGGCTGCTCACTAAGATGTGTGGCGTCCCACGCTTCTTGAGTCCTGCCCGACTGTGTGCGCTATTATCCCGCGGCTAAGCCTGCCTGACCGTGTGTGCTTTCCTGCAGCTCGGCTACTCAGTAGGGCCCGTGGCGTCCCATGTCCCCTGAGTCCTGCTTGTCCATACGCACAAAATGTCCAAAGGCTTAGGACCAGCATATTTCCCGAACATCTCCTTGACTTGGTCGCTCTCATAGTGGGGCCCGAGCCCAGGCGTCAGAGGTAGCCTTAGCCAGGCTCAGGCTTCGGCGACGACCTCACGAATTGGCCACGCTAGCAATTTTATTCTACCAACTCTTATGGACCTTTCAAGCAAGAGAGCGTTCGCCTTCGTCCAAGCTACCGCTTTGGTCGAGTGGTTCACCCAGGCGATTGTGACGAAGGGTCTGTTTTGTTCCAAATGACCAAAATGAGTTGTAAGCATTATACGTGCATATTCCGCACACGTAAGACGACTTTGGGTTGGGGCGTTCCCACTTGGGCCAGTAACGCCGCGTAAAACCTCGGTACTTAAGCAGCACGGAAACACAAAGAAGTATAAAAGGGCAAATTCTTATTGACAAAAACTGTTACAAAGGTGAGGCATAGCACCTCCTGTGTAAGGGAAAATACAAGAAGCACCCTTAACAACAACTACTCCTAGTTCATGGAGCTCGGCTGGGTTTCTTGGGTGACTGGTCCAAGAGCAAAGCGTCGGCAAAGTCTTTAAGGCGTTGACGACGCCTTTGCACCGCTTGCAGCACAGATGCCTGAACTTCATGCTGCTGCTGAAGCTTGCCTAGCTTCGCAGCGCAGGCAGCCCACTCCTCCTCCTTGGCCTTCAGGTCGGCCCGCAGAGTGGAAATGATATGATTTACCTCGAATAGTTGGGTCTTGAGAGTGACTAGCTCCTCAAGATTCCAAACGGGTCACGCCGCCTAATAAAAAAGAAGAGAGCGCAAGTCAGAAGCCAAGAAAAGGAAAATAAGAGCAACACCTTTCATAAGTTGAAGTTTCTTGGGTCGGGCCTAAGAGCTCTCGCTCGAGCAGGGTTTCCAAACTCTCGGCTGGGCGAAGTTGCAGACTTCCTGTCCAGACCATCACTTGAATACGAGTCACTAGCTAGTGCCTCATGCGAGGCGGCACTAGGCGAGACTAGTCCAGGAAAGCTGGCGGCAACATCCTTGCCCACAGAGGCCCATAGCCTGGGAGAGGGTGCGCCAGGAGGGCCTCCCGGACTGGCATTGGCTGAGATAGGAGGCATAATGATAGTAACCCCTCCAGCAATCGTCGAGCCAGTATAGCCAGCCGGTCAGCATATAGAACAACGATGAGTCGAATGACGAAGGACAGTATGAACACCTCCCTTCGGATCCTCCGTAAGTGCAAGCGCCCAAGCCCTCCTCAACAAAGTCGAAGAGAACGCTCGAGAGGAGCTTCCCGATGGAGGAGCGACAAACTCGCGAATCGGCGAAGAGAGGAGTACCTCGGGGGCAGGAGGAGTGTGCCTCAGAAGGGGGGTCACACGGGAAGACAGGGGCGCCGCGACAGTAGCTTCTGTAGAAACCGGGGCCCGAGCTCGCTTCGCTCGGCGAGGAGGAGCGGGAGTGCTATGTGGAGATGAGAAAACAATCGAGCAAGGCGCATGACGACCAAACTCCAAGGGGAAGGCACCCATATCGGAGGTTCCTGCACAGGGAGATGGGCAGGTCTTCATCGGTTCTTTTCCCTTAGTAGTGCCTCTATAAGGGGAAGCGGCGATTACGGGAAGGAACAGCTCGAGGAGCTCTCGATCTACCTCTTCTGAGGAAGAGTAGTACGAATCATCAGGAGAGGCGAAGGGTTTCATCGAAGAGAAGGGTTCTTCGTCAGAATCGGCAGACATCATGGGCTAGCAAGGATATTGGTCTCACTGATATGATGGGTTGAAAGAGGGGCCGGTAAAACATGGCTTATATAGAGGATAGCAGGTCATCATGGTCGTCCGCAGTGGGCCTTGGTAAACTGCAAGATCCGATGGTCAATCACGCGCGGGGGAGGCGTGAAGAGGTGGTAAAGCTGTAGTAAATACGCAAGGGCTGCTCAATGCCCGAGGCGCTCATAACCGATGACGGATGATTCGCTGCCCGACGCGTCACGTCACCTGAGCCCTGTTCCATCACTCATTAAAGTAGATGTCAAGGGTCGAGATACGAATCGCCCCGATGGGACGGGCGCGGAAGGATTCTCATAAACGGGCCAGCTCTCATCAATCCTTGGGCTTTGGCCCTGTCTAGTTGCGCGGTGACCCACACTCCCCAAAGTCCGGTCCGGCCGAGTGGCTAAACTCTCGCTAGTGGGTCTGCCCCCACTGGTTCCCTAGTTTAGCGATTTACGCGGCAAGGGAGCATCCCGAGTTGAGCGCTCCGTTGGACGATCCCAGGGATCACTAATAGTGTGATGAAGGAAATAAGCCCAAGGGGCTTGAGGGGGAATAAAAAGGTTGCCATCGGCAGGGTAAAAATATTGCATCACCCAAAAACCCGACACCCTCACCAGTACACAAGAAAGAAAGGCAAAGAAATGCAGAGGGTTTGACCTTCACTTGAATGGCACATCGGTCACGCTGGGCAAGTCCTCACACATGTCCTCAAGACTCACCGCTGTGGGAGGCAGATTGGGAAGCAGATACCCACCAAACCTGAGCTGGCGGATGATGTTCAGCCCTTGAGGCTCCATTACATCCATGAACCGCTTGACGATTTCGGTCGTGTGAGCAGGGGCGTCGATGCACTCAAGCATGTACCTCTCCCTTCGGGAATCTTCGGTCTCCTTGTAAGAGCGAAGCTCTATCAACTCCGATCTGGTAGCCTCCCACTCGGACCTCTCTTTTCGCAGCCGCTCGAGCTCTTCTTGCTGAATGTGCAACAGTTGATCTTTGGAGGAGAGCTCCATGGATAGCTCCGTTATCCTTTGCGACTGAGCCAGAGCGTCAGCATCTCTAGTCTCCGATAGGGCCTGGAGAGAGGCAAGGGCCATTGACGTCCTCTGAAGGTCAGACTTCGCCTGGGCTAACTCGACCTGGGCCTCCACTTGTAGGGCTCGCGCTTTTCGCTCGGCGTGCTTCAGGGTAGAGAGCCTGATGTTTGCTTGGGAAGTGGCTTGTTGCGCCGTCTCAACTTGGCCGCACGCCACTTCGAGTTGTTCCCCCGTGTGGGCCAGTTGGTCTTGCAGGGCCCGAACCTCCTCTCGTAAGTGGTTCAAGGTGGGCTCGTCGGCGACTAATTGGGAGTGCGCCAGCTGCGTTTGCAGGCGGTTCACCTCCCTTTCGGCCTTAGTCCATGCTGAGCTCTGGGCCAGGAGGGACATAGAGACGCCCTGGCAGTCTCCCAAGAACTACAGAAGGAACATCGTTCCTAGGAGTCAGGAGTGAAAGGAGCAGTGGAAGGACTGGATCGGCTATGCATACCTGAGTGGCCTTAAGGAAAAAGGCATCGGCTTTGTTGCGAGAGCCCCGAAAATAGGACTCCTCAAGCCCTTGTTCATAGCGGTCGGCTACCGACCCATACAAGCGCAGATCCTGGTAGTGCTCGGGTAACTTGCCTGGGGCATCTTTAGGTGACGGTCTGCCCGAGAGGGCACCAAGAGGTGCATCATCAGGTCCTCGGGCGGACCCTTGGTAGATGGGGCTCCTGATCGGTCAGACATCAGGGTGTCGGAAGTGTCGGGGGTGGCAGAAGGATTGGCGGGTGATGTGGTGACGGAAGGATCGACCGTAACAACGAGGTCAGGGGCAACCGCAGAGGCAATTGCGGGTAGGCCAACGGGGGAGTCTTCAGCAGGAATGACGGCTGGGGAATCAACAGCGGGGGCCACGTAGGGAACAATGGCCAAAGCAGCGGAGCAGATTTCTGGCTCCGGAGCTACTCTCTTCTTCTTCTTCTTCTTCTTCTTCTTCTCCAGACGTTTGCTGGAAGAAGGGAGGGAGGAACCCCCTGTTGGGGAGGGCGCTCGCCGGCGTTTGGAAGGAAGGCGCGATGGGATAGTTGCGGACAGAGCGGTCTCAGAAGCAGTAGGGACCGACCCCCGAACAGGCGGGGTCTGGCCGGCCGAGATAACCTCCGCTGCAGCACCTCCTCTAGCAGCCAACATAGAGGTGATCCGAGTCTGTAGCTCAGCCTGGGTTAGCCTGAAACCTCCCTTTAGGGTCATGGACAGCAGCAAGGAAACTGCGAAGGCCAAACAAATTCATGCATGACAAAGAGATATACCCGACAGACACCGGGGGACTTACCAGCGTCGGACAGAGGAGGGGCGGGGCTCAGGCTCAGACCAAAGGTAGAAAGAATCCCCTCCTTCAGCAGAAGTCCGTCGTGGAAGTGCCTGTTCTCCAGCTCGGCGGTGATACTCAAGTAGTCGGCGGAAGTACAATAGTGTCGAGGAAGAGTCTCGGAAATGGGAAGTCCCTCGACCCAAGTAGTGGGCCATCCTGGAGTGAGGATAGGCCCGATGAAGAAGTACCGCTCTTTCCAACTTTTGTTCGAAGTGGGCAGATTCAGGAGGAAGGAAGCTTTGGCCCTGGCCTGGAAGAAAAAATTGCCTACCTCTTGCTACTTGGGGTAAAAGAGATAATGGAAGTTCTCAGGTATCAGGGGAATCCCAAGAAGCGAGAAAACAATGGTCGAACCACATATCAGGCGTATGGCGTTAGGGGCTAGTTGAGATAGAGGAATTTGGAAGTGGTCGCAGACGGCGGCAATGAAGGGATGGACGGGGAAACGGAGGCCAACTTGAAGATGATCCCGAGACAAGGCAATGCAGCCCAAGGGGGCAGAATTCGGGCGCTCGTGTGATTTAGGCAAGAGCAGGTGGTGGTCGGCAGGGATTAGGAAGTCTGATTGTATTTGGAGCAGATCATGGGTAGTGAGGGTGGTGATCAGTCGGAGATGGAGATGGGGATGGAGATGAAGAAGAGGAGGCCATCGGAGAAGGAGGAGGCGAGGGGCTAACCGGTGAAAAGAAGTCGCCGAAGAAAGGCCAAGACAAGGCAGTTGTTGTAACCCCAGCGGCACTCAAAGCGGTGGGGGAAGGCGGGCAATTTCGAACGCGTGAAGAAGAACAGGAAGGCGAGAGGTTTCATTTATGGAAGTGGGCGAGAAGTGCTAGTCGTCCGATAAGCGACTGGGAGAAGCGTGCGGCCCAGTCAAGGTCGTCTGATCATACTCGGGCAATACGCGAGATGGCGGAACACAGGTGCTTTAAAAAATTCGCAGTAGATGACAACCTGCCCTTCCGAGGAGCGCGCCAGGCTCGGACCAGATTTGAGGTCCAGTCAGTCGGACTGCGTGCCTCCTTCGACTAGACTTGAGGGAGATGCTTATGATCCTGGGCCAGCTTATGTGTGATCTGGCCCGGCAGCCTGGCGCCCAGCTAGAAGGGAGGTGGTTAGTGAGCTGAACGACCCCGATAGATAGGAGGTCAGCGGGCTGAGGCCTCCTGGGTTTCCGCGTCGCAGCCCACATAGTCCTCTCCTGAGTCAAATGGTTTAAGACCCACCCAGGCTCGGCTTCCCGCTGACGCGTGGCGGCCCACGTTCCGGGAATAAGCCCAAGCCAAAGGAGATGTTACTCAGTGCCCCAGTCGGCACCCTCATAGGCCCTCAACCGGCCTCCTTACTCAGTGCCCCAGTCGGCACAACCACTCCCTGACACCAGACTACCAGAAGTTGTACCAGGTCGGCGAAGGACCGGGGCCGTTCTGATCCCAAGTGGCGGATATCTCGCCGAGGTATTGATCCGTCTGCTACATCTTGTCCCCCGTACCTCGACCACATGCTTTGGTGTCAGGTCGAGCGGCATCCAACGGCGCCACCCTTAAGTTGACAGTGCTCCTTTCCTTAATACAGCATGTGCTACTTTACCCTGCCACCACTGGACATGTCTTACCCTGTCCTCGCTAGGCGATAACAGGTGGTAGGCGGGGCAGAATCCTGTTAGCTCCCCGGCCATATATACCTCTCACTCCGCATTTCCCAAGTACGCGCGATAGTGCAATTTTCATGCTGTTCTATTGCCTTCCATCGCCACAGTCGTGTACTGACTTGACCGTCGGAGTGCCTGACCGGGGACGTTTCTCGGCGGGTTCTAACAGTCTCTACCTCGCAGGTTGGAAGCGATCTAGCTCGTCACGCCACCTCAGCGACCTCGCCCTTCCCGGAGACCCACTCAGCTATAAGGGCGTCCTACTCACTTCGCGACAGAATCAGGTATCAACACTCTGTTAGGGTCAGTGCGCAGTTTTAGCATGATTCCCCAAAGAATGGTTTTCCGAGGTATAAAGTTGAAATGACCTCCACCTCGTTCCCCACACTCATCCGATGTTCAGAATGTCCTTGGGTTACGCACCCTAAATCGAACGATTCAGATCCCTCAAGCAAAGTTATATAGGGACCGAAGGGGCCGGCGAAGAGCCATTGCATTGCTTCACTTGTTTCCGTCGTCTCTCGATTTCAAGCTTGCCGCTTCCCCTTCTGTGTCTTCTCTTTTACATCTAACTATCTTTCTCGCGTAAGTCCCTCTCTTCCTTTGTTTTCTTCTTCGATGGACCAAGCTTCCTTCTTAGCCTCTTGGTACGAGTGTACCCAATCCACCGTGACTAGGGCACAACGTGCTGAAGCACGCCTTGAGTATGACATTTCGCCTGACTACAAGGTCAGGATCCCAAAGCCTGACCAAGTTCCTTGCTCGTCTCACCCAGATTATTACACATTCTTCCTAGGCCAAGTAGAAAACAATCTAAAGTTCCCTATACTTGCATTCTTCGCAGAGGTTTGCCCTTGACCCAAATGACTTTAATGTTTTTACGATTTTGAGCGAAATGGTCATCATCTTCAAGATATATGACATTCCCCTAACCCCGCACTTTTTTCATTACTTCTATCATCCTAAGCAAGCAGGCTTAGGATCTTTTCACTTCATGGCCAGCATAGTCTGTCGATTTTTGGACAGGCTTCCTTCCTCTCATAAAGGTTAGAAAAGCCATTTTTTCTTTCTAAAGTCTCTCATCCCATTTCACTTCCTAGATGGGTGGATAGTCGACCTTCCGATACCTCTAGCCTTGGGAAAGTATAAGAAGACCTTCGGGTACTAGAGGACTCTAAGTATAATGTCTGGGATGAATTTCGATGGTCCACGGCTGGTTTGGAATGAAAGGTCACCTGCACCGCCTTTGCCTCCCGCTCGGAGACTATCAACAATCATGGAGGATCAGGAGATACCTCCTAGCCCAGCTACCGAGACGGTAGCACCCCCATCAGAGCCGTTAGTTGAAGCCAACATTCCTGTGCAAATAGGCCCTAGGCAGAAACGTAAGTTGTCAGCCTCTCTCGACCAAAGGAAAAGAGCTTGGGCTAGAACATCTCATACTTCCTCCAAGGATGAGCAGCCGATCGAGCCCACGGCTGAGGTGATGGCTGATATTTCAATTGAGAAGCCCTGCTGGTCAACCCCTGCTCCTCCTTCTCTGATAGAAACACCCTCCATCGAGGATTCTCAACCTCCTACACCTTCACTAGGGACCCTAGCTACTTCTCTGGAAACAACGTGAGTAGTTGGGTTTTCCCATTCGAGAAGCTTCCTCTCCATGCTGAAGAGCAACACTGACGTCGAGAAGTTAAAGTTAAAGCTTATTTTGGAGGTTAGCTCCCCTATGAATAGCTCCATGTTGAAGGTAAAGTCTTAGTTGAAAGTTTTATTTAACATTGCCCGTTAATTTGGGACTTACCCGAACCACTCCTGATAGCTATGGACCGAGCATTTGGACTTATATAACTGTGTGCCGCTAGTGGTGCAACAATTCGAGACCCTACAGAAACGAGTTGCCGAGCTGGAGGTGCAACTACAACTATTAACTCCTTTCCAAGCGTCAGAGGAAGCTATAATAGATGTCGTCCGGGCCCGCGAAGAATCTCGACTACAAGTGGATGTGGCACATCAACTGAGAAGCGAGCTAACTCACATCCACACTTCGTTAGAAGATGAAATGGCGGAAACCTATTGGAAGAATAACTTGGTTTACATCGAACAGATCGCTTAGAGTTGGAGAAGGAGCGGTTTGCCGCCCGAGCAAGATCAAAGGAGGCTCAGATCAACAAACAAGCAGTCGACATCGTATCTTTAACTCAGTAGCTCTCCACTGAGGAAGGACAACTGACTTGGGCCCTGGAGAGATTATTGATGCCTTAAAGGAGGCTCTGACCCGACGAAATGAGGCATTGATGGGGGCAAGAGCATGCAATGACCGAGCTGGAGGAATATCATGTTGGTGCAAGATGCATCAATGATGCCCCTCCCTAAGTGTTTAGATGTTTAACAATATGTTTAAGTTAGTAACAATATGTGTTAGACAAGGTAAGGATCAGTCAAAGTGATCGAGGTAAAGAAAAGTCCTAGTTAACCTAGGCAATAAGTCCTGGTTCGAGGAATTGGGCACTAAGTCCTGGCCGAGGGCTGGGCACTTAAGACCTGACCGAGGGTTGGGCACGAAGTCCTGGTTCATGGAATTGGGCAATAAGACCTGGCCGAGGGCTGGGCACCTAAGACCTGACCAAGGGTTGGGCACGAAGTCCTGGTTCGTGGAATTGGACAATAAATCCTGGTCGAGGGCTGGGCACCTAAGACCTAACCGAGAGTTGGGTACGAAGTCCTGGTTCGTGGAATTGGGCAATAAGTCCTGGTCGTGGACTGGGCACTGAAGTCCTGATCCGGAAGATTGGGCAAATGTCCAACTGGAGGAGCCGGTTGGCAAAATTCTCCTGAGAGGAGTAAGCGAGGGCGTGCTCCCCGGGAAGGGAACACTAGGCGTCGGTTCAACCTAGGGTTTCACGAGAAATCCAAAGTCAGAACTAATCGTTAAGGCTAAGAGTATATATTTGTTTGTCTTGTATTTGAGTATTTTGCAGGTACATAGAATTGGAGGCAATGTAGGCAAGCAAACACAGGAGAAGTTGGAACACATCCTCTAGGGCGCCCCCATTAAACCAGGGCGCCCCCATGAATCCAGGTGCCCTGGATACCAGGCTCCTGGATGTGTTGGTGCAGGCAACACCTAAGTTAACCCTCGGTTTTGATAATGGCAAAGGGTTCAAGAGTTAAGATGTTATTTTTGGTCTAATGTGTTCACTGAGTGTGCAGAAAGAAGTCCTGGCGAAGGGTTGCTAGGCATCGAAACCCTAAGACCTGGCGAAGGGCTGCTAGGCACCTGGCGAAGGACAGCTAGGCATCGAAGACCTGGCGAAGGGATGCTAGGCACCTGGCGAAGGGCTTCTAGGCATTGAAGACCTGGCGAAGGGCTGCTGGGCAAAAGTCCAATCGGAGGAGCCGGTTGACAAAAGGTAAACTCTCCTGAGAGGAGTAGGTGAGGACGTGTTCCCCGTCGAGGGAACAGTAGGCGTCGGTTCGACCTAGGGCTCCATTTGGGAGACCCAAAGTCAGAACCAAGACAGCTAAGGCTGTAAAATCTAACTAATATTCTTGCCTTGTTTGTATTTGTACTAACCTTGAATGCAGGGACCGAAGGAGTGTGTTTCTGCAGCTCAGAACGCCTCAAAGGAGAGGGGAAGGCAGCTGGGCTAGGCGCCCAGGAGGTCCCGGGCGCCTAAGGTCAAAGCCAAACAAGCAGTTAAGCAAGAATCGCTTCGAAACAACACTGGGCTAGGCGCCCGGGAGGTCCCAGGCGCCCAAGGTCAAAGCCAAAGATGAGTCGAAGCAAAATCAGCCACGAAGCCAGCGGACCCAGTCAACCATACCTGGGCGCCCGAGAGGTCCTGGGCGCCCCAGTCAGCTCCAGAGCCGATTCGAAGGGGGTAAACGCTGACCAAGATTCGGATAGAAGTTCTCGGATCTGAAGGCACGTGTCAGGCGCCCCGACGCCCCAGGCGCCCCAGGGCTTCTATAAAAGGGGCTTGACCCCTAAAGCTTCAACAACACTTTTTCCAACGCCTCCATGCTTTTCGTGCTCTGCTCCGACAAACTCCGTTCTCGACATTCTAGCGCTGATGACGACCCTCTGCTCAGAAGTACGATCCACACCGGGCGTCGGTAACGAAAAGTGTACTTGTTTATTTACTACACTACTATTGTACCAAATTCTGTAAATCTTTACGCTACTATAGAATTGCCCGCAGTAAACGGTCAAGGACCATGGGCCTTAGAGTAGGAGCCGACCGTGACTCCGAACCAAGTAAAAATACTTGTTCTTCGTGTTTGATTTTAATTCCGCTGCGTACCTTCTCTTAATCTTATCCAAAAAAAGGTTTTCACGATATTCACCCCCCCTCTATCATGTTTCTTGATCCAATAAGTGGTATCAGAGCGGGGTAGCTCAAATTTGGTGCAACCACCAATTTGGGAATTTTTCAGATTTTTATGAAATCTTTTTTATTTTTTTCGATCGAACTTTTATCGTTAATCGAGGTTAGTGCAACACCACTCGATAATTTTTTTTATATCTTCTTCCCGCACTGCTAATCCAAGACCAAGTCTTGGGACAATTTTTTTGTTGCTATTATTTCAGAATTTTTAAATGGCCATGCAAGAGGGCTTAAGTACAGCCAGACCACCACTCTTCAGTGGGGAGGACTTCTCCTACTAGAAGAGTCGGATGGAAGTCCACCTGAAAACTCAGGTGGACATGTGGATAATCATCCAATCTGGTTTGGAAATCCCGAAAAATACTGAAGGAGTGCCACAACCTTACACCGAATGGGACGCCTCACTAAAAAGGAAGATCGAGGCGGATGCTAAAGCAACCTCAATGCGGTCTAACCAAAGAAGAGCTGAACCGGGTGGGACCATTCAACAGTGCAAAAGATCTTTGGGGTAAGTTAATTGAATTGCACGAAGGAACCTCCGACACCCGAATCAGCAAGAGGGACCTACTGCTAAACAAACTCTACACTATCAAAATGAACGACGGCGAGTCAGCAGCCCAGCTCCACGCCAGAATCCAAGAGTTGATGAACGGTCTACACTCAATCGGTCACAAGGTAGAGAACCGTGACCTGATCAGGTATACCCTTAACGCTTTCCTGAGAAATACTTTGTGGGCATCTATGGTAGATGCGTACAAAGTTTCAAGGGATCTTTCTAAAATCAAATTAGATGAGTTATTTTCTGAACTTGAATTACATGAGCAGACTAACTGCACCCTGGCCGAGAAAGACATTGCTTTTGTTGCAGGCAAAACTGGAAAGATGACCAAGAAGAAGCCTCAACCTGCACCCGAGTCTGACTCAGACTCAGACTCAGAAGACAGCGAAGGAGATCGACCCAAGCTGTTCGGCTAGCCCGGACTACTACAAGGAGCTGAAAAATCAGACCAACAGAAGGAAAGCCAGCCGAAGAAAGGAAGAGCAGCTGAACCTTCAAATGAAAAGACCAAACCAAATGTGACCTGCTACGAATGCAAAAAGAAGGGTCACTACAAGACGGAATGCCCCAATCTGAAGGAGACGAAGAAGACAAGAAGGAAGAAGGCCCTTCAAGCAACATGGGACGAGTCTTCCTCCGAAGAAGAAGAAGAGGCCCCCACAGTTTCGCAGTCCAAACCTCCTGATCGGTCACCAGACCGATCAGGGTGTGGCCTGATCGGTCTGGAGACCGATCAGGACACCTCCTGACCGATCAGGCTACGGCCTGATTGGTCATAATGAGGAGCTCACGACATTTGATCGTTCACCAGAACGATCTGAATAGTATCCCTGATCGGTCACCAGACCGATCATGAGCATAACAGTAAGGTTCCCAAACTCACTGTATGCTCCCTGATCGGTCACCAGACCGATCAGACATAGCTGGATCGGTCACCAGACCGATCCACGAGGGAACTCCGTGCCAACTTCCCTGATCGGTCACCAGACCGATCCAGGCAAGGTCAAATCCCCTCTAAGTCACGAGAACAAGCTTCCAGCCCTTCTCTGACTCGTTCTTAGTCCCCCGGACCAAGACACCGTGCCCAGTTTCACTCACTCGGACTTTAACCTAGCCCTCTAAGCTAGGACCTGACCCTCCAAGCCAGGGATTCATCCAACCTAGCCCTCCAAGCTAGGACCTGACCCTCCAAGCCAGGATTTCATCCAACCTAGCACTTCAAGCTAGGACCTAGCCCTCCAAGCCAGGATTTCATCCAACCTAGCTTCTCAGGCTAGGACCTGACCCTCCAAGCCAGGATTTCATCCAACCTAGCTCTCCAAGCTAAGACATTACCCTCCAAGCCAGGATTTCATCCAACCTAGCCCTCCAAGCTAGGACCTAGCCCTCCAAGCCAGGATTTCATCCAACCTAGCTTCTCAAGCTAGGACCTGGCCCTCCTTTTCGGGTTTGTTCATTCCACATTGCAAAGTCACCACCGCCTTTGCATCGGCTTCTCCTTTTCGGGTTTGCTCAGCCGACCAACGTGAGGACTCCAATTCTTTTCCCTCCGTGTCTCTTGGAGGAATAAAGCCTTCCTTCACGGAGAACCACATCCCAATGTCGGTCTTGAGGTAGTACTCCAAGCGAGACCTCCAATATTAAAAATCCGATCCGTCGAAGAAGGGAGGTCGGGTGGTGCTAAATCCTTCTCTCAAAGCTATTGTTGATAGCTCTCGGATGTTAAGCCGCTTGAACAGAGCCCCAACCTCTGATACCACTTGTTGGAACTTGGATGGCTAGAGAGAGGGGGTGAATATAGCCAGACACAAGAATCACTTTCACTTTTGAGATTTCTCTGCAGTTAGGGTTAGTAGCACAACGGAAGGAATACAAAACAGAGTTTAACTGCAGAAATGAAAAGCAAATCAAAAACGCTAACAAGGATCGTTTACAAGGTTCGGGGATAACTTGCCCCTACTCCTTGGCGTGCCCTTAAGGTGGGTGATCCCTTGATCGTCGGCAGATCAAGCCCCGAAAATTCGGATATCAAATGTAACCTCATTCTCGGTGGAGTAACCTCTCCACAGTGGGTTCAACAGAATAATGGAAATAAGCACAAGAACCACAAGAAGGCTTACGGAGCACTTAGGACAGCAAGAACACAAGCGAACTCCTCACCAAGCTCCACTCAGCACAGATCTCACGCAAGAACACCGTGCTCTTCGTGTCTTCTTGCTGATGGACTTGCCAAGCTCCTTGTTTCTTCCAAGTGCTCAAGTATCAGAAAGTTGCTCAAAGAGATGGATCAAGGTTGTCGCTAGAGCACAAGAGTTGTAGCCAAAGAACTGATCTCTTCCTTCTCCACTTCTCAGGACGTTTAAGCATCTGGCCTCTGCAGCTTACATCGCCAGCCACCAGACGCTCCACTGCAGCTGACCAGCTGCTCAACTGCCACTACCCAGCTATCCTGACCTCTCCTGGACTCTCTGAGCTCCCCTCAGCCAAGCCCCAGTCGAGCCCTAGGTCTGTTGCCAGCAGCCCCAGCGTCCGTTGCAACCTGAGAAGGAGAAACAGCCAAACCTGATACATGGAATGAACCCAGTTGACCCTCCTTCAATGTTTGAAGTCATCCCTGTCACCTACACACTTGATCAGAGGTTTAGCAAATGAAATCAAATTTGCATCAGCAATAGCAGAGAAGATCAAAGCGAAATCAGTAGTGTATCAGTGAAAATCAGAACGCGGTCAGGACTCTGACAACGCTTTTGAATTAAAGCTGTCAGCTACTGATCGGTCACCGGACTGATCAGAGTGACTCCTGATCGGTCACCAGACCGATCAGGATGGGCTCAGACCGATCAAGCTCCAGCCTGATCAGTCCCCAGTGAGAAATCCGAAATCGTGACTTCTCCGGGATCGATCACCAGACCGTTCTCACGTCGTCGATCGGTCACCAGACCGATCCACCCCTTCTCGGAGTGATTTTCCAATTTCACAGTCCAAACCTCCTGATCAGTCACCAGACCAATCAGGGTGTGGCCTGATCGGTCTGGGGACCGATCAGGACACCTCCTGACCGATCAGGCTCCGGCCTGATTGATCGTAGTGAGGAGCTCGAGACATTTGATCATTCACCAGAATGATCTGAATAGTATCCCTGATCGGTCACCAGACCGATCAGGAGCCGAACAGTAAGGTTCCCAAACTCACTGTATGCTCCCTGATCGGTCACCAGACCGATCAGACATAGCTGGATCGGTCACCAGACCGATCCACGAGGGAACTCCGTGCCAACTTCCCTGATCGGTCACCAGACCGATCCAGGCAAGGTCAAATCCCCTCTAAGTCACAAGAACATGCTTCCAGCCCTTCTCTGACTCGTTCTTAGTCCCCCGGACCAAGACACCGTGCCCAGTTTCACTCACCGGGACTTCAACCTAGCCCTCCAAGCTAGGACCTGACCCTCCAAGCCAGGGTTTCATCCAACCTAGCCCTCCAAGCTAGGACCTAGCCCTCCAAGCCAGAATTTCATCCAACCTAGTTTCTCAACCTAGGACCTAGCCCTCCAACCCAGGATTTCATCCAACCTAGCTCTCCAAGCTAAGACCTGACCCTCCAAGCTAGGATTTCATCCAACCTAGCCCTCCAAGCTAGGACCTAGCCCTCCAAGCCAGGATTTCATCCAACCTAGCTTCTCAAGCTAGGACCTGGCCCTCAATGCCAGGATTTCATCCAACCTAGCTCTCCAAGCTAGGGCCTGACCCTTCAAGCCAGGATTTCATCCAACCTAGCTTCTCACTAGGTATGCCTAGTCCCACTAGGTCTTTTCCAATTCACCTAGTCCCCGACCAGGACTTAATCTCAATCATTTCATTAACCTAAACTAAAATCGGTGTCAACACCAAAACAACAATCAGGGTCAAACTGCATCAACATACTCAAATTGAAAAACTTGAGAAAGAGAACTCCTTCTTGAAAACTCAAGTCAAGGACCTTAGAGCAGCTTTGGAACGTTTCACTTTAGGTTCCAAGGGTCTTGACATGATTCATGGAAAACAGAAGTCTGTTCTAAATCGATCCGGATTAGGATATCGAACCAAGGCTAGACAAAGGTCATATTATGCTGTATTGAATCAGTCTAGTCCCAAAATTCAGGCATGGGTACCCAAACTGTGCCTGAACAATCAAGTTGGACCAAATCAGTATTGGATCCCCAAGGACAAGATTCATATCTTGCCTAATCATTACCGTGGCTTTAGTCCTGGGGGAGCCAACTTAAAAACCATTTTTATAGTTAAATGAATTTCTTTTCTTGTTTTTAATTGTATGAGTGCTTGTCTATTTATTTTCTGCAATTTACCATGCTTAGACCTAAGACTGGTTAGACTAAGGACTAAACCAATTAACTGAAATTTGAACAACACAGTATTGGGTGGCGGTGAGATGATAGTACGTCAGAGAAGCCTTTTCTAATAAGGTCAAGTATACACTACTTGGTCTCTTTAGACTGGTGATACTAGTCGAAGCTACCGATCCAAGACCCAAACTAGTTAGACCAGAATTTCTCAAAAAGTAACGTTGAAAATGAAATTTCACTAAAAGGCTTTGTCAAGGAAAGGGTTGATGATCCAATAAGGCTACGACCAAAGAAGGCCTTGTGCCTTGCCAAGACCTGGAAGCCAATTTTTGAAATTCAAATTCAGTTTACTCTTTGTCAAATTTGAATCTAACATAAATTTTCAATTAATCTTAGATTCAAATATTTTTTGTCAAAATAAATTCAAAACTAATTGCTTTCAAAATTAATTTAACTTCTCAAAATTAATCATGGTCTTTCTAAATACTTCTATTAAAACATGTCTCACAAAAACTCATAAGTTAACGTGATTGATAACTAGATACCGGGTGAGATAGTTAGGACTTAAGTTAATGCAAAATCTGATTTCTGTAATATTATTAAATAAAACATTGAATTTAGATTTGAATTGTCTTGATTGTTGGTTGGTCATTAGAGTAAAACCTGGTCAAACAGTCAAACTGGTCAATGGTCAAACAACAGTCAAATCGGGCTCCCGTGACCCCTCGGGCGCCCCACCTCCCTTTTCTCTTCGATCAAGACAGCAAAAGCTGTCAATGTCTAGTTAAGCTAGGTGCCCGTGACATATCGGGCGCCTACACCTTCAAGTCAATCAAAGGCAGCAAAAGCTGCCACACATAGCAGCTGACCCTAGGCGCCCGGGTCCTCACGGGCGCCCCCAAGGACAGCGTCAACACCAAGAAGCTGCCTTTGGCAGTATACGCCTGACCTAGGCGCCCGATCCCTCCCGGGCGCCCGAGCAAGCCCTATAAAAAGCCACCGAAACCTCCTTCATTTGCCACCCTAAAACAAATTCTCTTCTCCAACTCTTCTCCTTCCTAAGGCGTCCGAACGACCCTCTCGTGCCCTCAAACGCTCCACTTCACCATGCCTCCCCGGATGGCTACCTGGTATCAATTTTTCATGCATTTTTAATTAGTTCCTTTTAATTATTTCGCTAAATACATATTCTTTATTATGTTAGAAAACGTCGTAATATTCAACCCAACCCCGGGCCCGAGCCTAGCCTTGATCCTAGGTTTCCGACCCTAGAGCTATTCAATAAGTTTGCTAGGACGACCTACAAACCCATCAAGACAAGCTTCTTGAATAGATAGTTTTTCACTCAATCCTGTCCAGTAGCCATGGACGTCATTAACTTCTATCAACTTGATCGACTTGTTTTCTGCACTCATCCTATAAATACGACCCTATGTGCAGAATTTTACAACAACTTAGTAAGACAAGATGATCTTAGCTATGCCACCACTGTACAAGGAATGCCCTTGATGATCACGCCCTTGTTGTTTAACAGATTTCTTGGACTGCGACCTTCCCAGTCCACCTTCTGCTGTTACCCTCCTAGAGATCCTCCCTTTGCTTCTCCCTACTCGCATATTGATTTGGATACTCTTTATTCATATTTCTATAGAACTGCCCGAAACCCCCTGGTTAGTCGATTTCAATTAATACATCTTCAGGTCCAGGACTATGCTCTTTATAAAGTTCTAGTCCGTTGCATTCTTCCCTTGACCACTAGGGACGTCGCGACCATGCGACCATTCCATACCTTCCTGTTGTATCCTTGGATCCATCACCTAGATATTGATATTGGACTTCACATATTTCACACCATTCTACATGCATCCAGTGTCACTACTCAGGGTCGGGTACGCACCCCTTACTGCCACATCATCACTTCTCTTCTTCATCATCACGGTCGCGATATTACCGACGAAGAGATGACCTCGATGATTGAGTTTGGAGAGATTGGGTATAGAAACTTTTCCCTAGTGGGCATAGATGTCTCGGGTACCAGGGTTTTATCATGGAGACATCAGCGAGCCGAAGTCTAGATCGATTCCGATGAGGTGGTAGAGGTCGACGTTGCAGATCTCGCTGTCGAGATCCAAGAGCAGATGGACGAGCCCCCACCACCGACGCTAGACAAGAGAGTGACACGACTTGAGATAGAGATTCATAGCCTTCGAGAGGAAGAGGAAGCCCACTACATCGAGATAGTCGACGCGATTCGGGCAGAGCATGATGTAAACTGAGCTTACCATAACGAGCACATGGAAGCTATTCTAGCCGACCGCCAGACGAGAGATGCACACCACACTGAGTACATGGATGCTCTCCGAGCCGAGCATGAGGCAAATCAGGCACGACATGACGAGATGATGTCTTGGTTCCAAAACTGGCAGCCCGATCCATTCTTCCCTCTAGGCCCCTCCTCTTAGACTCCAGATGACTTCAGTTGACTTATTGCACTATTGACTGATGTTTGCCACATGTTTTGACTACTCTGGTCCTCGCTTTGACCAGTTGACTTCCATGCATATCTAGTTGCTAGTTGTCTACATGATTAACTTCCTTTTATCAAGAAGGCAGTTAGGGTTATACTTGGTACAATAGGACTACTCTAATTATGTTTTTCAAAAACTGTTTTACTTTTTGCAAAATCATTTCTTAATTTTCATTATGTTATCATTTTTCCGACTTAGTTTTTTAACAAAAAATTACCCCCTTCAAAAACTAGGGTTTTTTCGCAAAATGGGCATAGCCTAGGCCCTAACCCTAGAACTGCATGCACCTATAGATCTAGAAGCCAGCATCTCACAAGCACCTTAGGGTACTTTTGATTGATCACCTAGAACGGGTTGAGATGCTTAGGTCTTTGCCTTGATTCAAGATGTTTTAAGTCAGTGCATCTGCAGTAATTGGGGCACTAAATACCAATTAAACAGTAATCAGGTTAAGTGTCAAGCTTAGAAAATCTAACATGATCAAATCACTTAACTTGACTAACCCTAGCGAAAGTAACTGTTTATAACAGTTAGTAAGTAGCTAATCGGGTTAGACAGGACCCGAAAGCGGAAATTCAAATTAATTTGGTCCAGCTCAAACTTAGAATTGGTTCAGTACAGCATCTTACCTTTATCAATCATTGTTTGCTATATTTTTTTTTTGATATATGGCAAAGGGGGAGAGATTGGAAAGGAGAGAAATGAATGATTCAAAATTTATTTTTTTTTTCAAAATTAAAACTTTTTCCTTCCAAAAAGATTTTATTTCAAAAAGTAAAAGTTCTCTGCTTGAAAATTTTCTAAGTATTTAAACTGTCTTTTAAAGCAAAGTTCTCTGCTTGAAAAATTTCTAAGTATTTAAACTCAAAATATTTTTTGAAAATGTTTTCTTACTTAAACTTGTTTGAAAATTTTCTAAGTATAAATTTCAAATTCTCTTGAAAATTTTTCAAGTGCCCAACTCAAAATATTTTTTGAAAATGTTTTCTTACTTAAACTTGTTTGAAAATTTTCTAAGTATAAATTTCAAATTCTCTTGAAAATATTCCAAGTGCCCAACTCAAAATATTTTTTTGAAAATGTGTTCTCACTTAAACTTGTTGTGAAAATTTTCTAAGTACTGAAAACCTGAAAAATGATTCACTTTTAGACTTAGAAACTTCTTCAAAAACCCCACGAACTTTTGAAAAACCTAGGGGGAAATTTCTTCCAGGGGGAGGAAATCAAAACTGGTACTTTACCTACTTTTTGTTTAACTTAACTTTTTGAACCGGGTTGCCATAAATCAAAAAGGGAGAGATTGTTGGTGCAGGCAGCACCTAAGTCAAACCTGGATTTTGATAATGGCAAAGGGTTCAAGAGTTAAGATGTTATTTTTGGTCTAATGTGTTCACTGAGTGTGCAGAAAGATGTCCTGGCGAAGGGCTGCTAGGCACCTGGCGAAGGACAGCTAGGCATCGAAGACTTGGCGAATGGCTGCTAGGCACCTGGCGAAGGGCTACTAGGCATTGAAGACCTGGCGAAGGGCTGCTAGGCACCTGGAGAAGGGCTACTGGGCAAAAGTCTAACCGGAGGAGCCGGTTGGCAAAAGGTAAACTCTCCTGAGAGGAGTAGGTGAGGACGCGTTTCTCGTCGAGGGAACAGTAGGCATCGGTTCGACCTAGGGCTCCATTTGGGAGACCCAAAGTCAGAACCAAGACAGCTAAGGCTGTAAAATCTAACTAATATTCTTGCCTTGTTTGGTTTAGTACTAACCTTGAATGCAGGGACCGAAGGAGTGTGTTTCTGCAGCTCAGAACGCCCCAAAGGAGAGGGGCAGGTAGCTGGGCTAGGCGCCCGGGAGGTCCTGGGCGCCCAAGGTCAAAGCCAAAGATGAGTCAAAGCAAAATCAGCCACGAAGCCAGCGGACCCAGTCAACCTGGGAGCCCGAGAGGTCCCGGGTGCCCCAGTCAGCTCTAGAACCGATTCGAAGGGGATAAGCGTTGACCAAGCTTCGGGTAGAGGTTCTCGGATCTGAAGGTACGTGTCAGGCGCCCCCGACGTCCCAGGTGCCCCCAGGGCTGCTATAAAAGGGGCTTGACCCCTAAGGCTTCAACAACACTTTTTCCAACGCCTCCAAGCTTTTCGTTCAAGCATTCTGCTCTGGCAAACTCCATTCTCGACATTCTAGCGCTGACGATGAGCCTCTGCTCAGAAGTACGATCCACACCGGCCGCCGGTAACAAAATGTGTACTTGTTTATTTACTGCACTACTATTGTACCAAATTCTGTAAATCTTTGTGCTACTATAGAATTTCCCGCAGTAAACGGTCAAGGACCGTGGGCCTTGGAGTAGGAGCCGACCGCGATTCCGAACCAAGTAAAAATACTTGTGTTCCTCGTGTTTGATTTTAATTCCGCTACGTACCTTCTCTTAATCTTATCCGAAAAAGGTTTTCACGATATTCACCCCCCTCCTCTATTGTGTTTCTCGATCCAACAGGATGATCCAAGCGCCCAGTATGGTCTTGGGCACCCTGGATAGCTGATCTTGTTAGCATCGCGAATTTCGTGATTCCGGATGAGTTTTGACCACCAATAAGGCGCCCCAGAGGCTCTAGGGCGCCCGAGATGAAGCTATAAAAGGGGCTTCGACCCCTCAACTCGGTACAACAAATGGTACAATATTCTAAGCACTCGGAGCGAAGAAAAAACACTAGAGACGAAGCTCTGCGACCAAGAAGCTCTAGGAGGAAGTGTGTTGCACTTCGGAGTTCCAGATCGGTTGGGATCGTCGACTTTTGTTTGGTTTGATTTTATTTTACGCACTTAATTTACTTATCATTTTGATTGTAAACTTGAACTGTAAGACGAGTTTCTCCGCCTCTGAAAAGTCTGGAAAGGAGACCATTAGTGGACGGGTGCTACCCGTAATTAGGTCTAGGACATACTGACCCTGTGGGGTTGAGAACCAAGTAAAAACCCTCTTGTCTTCTGTGTTGTTTATCTTCGTTCTTTCTATTTTCCGCTACGCACTAACTCTTTGTCTAGAACGTACGAAAGACGAACTTTACAAAGAAATTTTCGAGTCGATATTCACCCCCCTCTATCGACGACACCGGTCCTACACGTGGTATTAGAGCCTGGTAGCTCTTCACCGGACTAACAGCCGACGGAGCAAAGACGCCAAGAATTGAGGGGGAGCAAGGGTGAATCAAGTAAATTTTAAATTATGTCAGTTTTTAAATTTCATATTATTTGCTTTAAGTGCAGGGAGAGAGGACACTATAAAAACCAGTGTCCTACTCGTAAGAATCGATCATCACCACCGGCGGCAAAGGAGGTACTAACGCCAGGAGTCTAGAGGAACAAGAGCTATATCCGCTGCTTCAGATGTCAACAACACAAACACTACAAGAACCAGTGTCCGACTAAGGTACGAAAAATTAATTTGAGCAATAATTTACAAATTCCTGCACAGTTACATCATTCTGATAAATTAGACTTTTTGTATAGTCAACTTAATATATTGCATGACCAATTACCAAATGTAGACAATAGTAAAATATCAAACATTAATTCTTTAATATTTAATATCAATGCAATAATTTTTAGAATTAATTCTAATATTTTATCTGATAATGCTGATAAGGATAAGGATAATATTGTTGATAATTCTGCAGATAAGGATGAATTTAAAATTAATAATCCCTTAATTTTTAATATTTCTGATAATGTTAAAAATGATAATGTTACAATTAATAATTCTAACAAGGATACCTTAATTAATAATATTACTGTTAATTCTGAAAATTTTGAGGATAATGATGAAATTAATATTAATTCTGATATTTTTGAAATTAATTTTGAAGATATTAAAGATAATACTCTAGATAATATTGAAGATAATACTCAATACACCCTTGAATATAGAAGTTTAATAAATAATCCTGAAAATTATTCTACCTACTATGAATATGAAGAAGAATGTGATTCTGAAAATGAAGAATATGATGAGGAGGAATTTAATAGAATTAAAGCTATGTTCAATAGGGTTTAGAAGAAATCAAATAAAATAAAAATGTTAAACAAAATTGAAAACTTAAATTCAAAAGAAATGTTGGATGAATAAGAAATTGTTGAATTAATGGAAATGATGCAACTAGACTCAAAATTCTTAAAAACGTTAATAAGTTAATTATAAACCTTCAATTAATTCTTAATTAATTAAATCATAATAACTTAAATCTTAATTAATTCTTAAATCATAATTAATTCTAAATTAATCTAAAAAACTTTAATTAATTCTAAATAATCCTATCCTTAATTAATTTAACTCTAATTAATTCTTAACACTTTAACTCTAATTAACCCTTAATCAATTTAACTCTAATTAACCCTTAATTAATTTAACTCTAATTAATTCGTAACAACTTAAATTAATTCTTCAACCTTAATTAAGTCTTAAATAATTTCAACATTAATTAATTCTAAAATAATTTCAACATTAAATTAATTCTTAAATAATTTCAACTTTAAATTAATTCTTAAATAATTTCAACTTTAATTAATTCTTAATAACTTCAACTTTAATTTCAACTTTATTTAATAATTTCAACTTTAATTAATTCATACTAGTTTAAACTCTAATTAACTTCTTAATAATTACACTTAATTAATTTCACAACTTAAACTTTTCAATCCATAATTCAATATAATCCATGAACTAAAGTCTAATTAATTATCTTTAAGTATGAAACCAAATAAAATTCTACCCAACCAAAACCTCCAACTTAATAATATTAAATATGTCAAAGTGAGTTAACGTATTCGCGGGTCCACACAGTATGTATCAAATCGGGAATTTGATACATTATTAGAAACTTAATTAAAATGTTATGACTTGATTGACTCATGCATAAATGTCATGTTCATGCATTTGCTGATTTTTTTAAAAAAATATTTGTCATGTCATTCATGTTTAAGTTTTGCATTATTTAGAACGGTTAGATAGGAAAAGATTGTTTGACACTTGCCTAACCTAGTACAAGGGTGGGTCGAGATGATAGTACGTTAGGGAAGCTTAGCTTAGCTAAGTGGACAAGCAGAAGTTATCTCGCCACATCCTAGACTAGTTAGACCAAAGTTTTTCAAAGAGTAAAATAAAGGTATTATTTCTTTAAAAGGTTTTGTCTAAGGAAAGGGTTGACGATCCAATAAGGCTAGGACCAAAGAAGGCCTCTGTGCCTCGCCAAGACCTGGAAGCCGATTATTGAAAATTGCATTTAATTTACAAATTGATTAAACTCGAATCTAACTCAAGGTCAACTAGTCTAAAATAAAATTGAGAAAAATTATTCAAGCATCTCACAATACTCCCATAAGGCAACCATGTTTGCTTGTACTGCGACACTTAGAAAGGGTGAGATGTTAAGGACTAATAAATTGATAAATATTTTTCAAAATCTTTAGGTTATGTTCTTAAAAACCTATTTTCAAAATAGTTGATTAAACATAATAATGTTTTATGAATTTCATGCTTGCTTGAGTGTTTACCTATAAATACTTTTTTCAAAAAGCATATATCTTTTCAAAATTTGGTTGACCTACACACTTAGGCACAAACCTTTTAGGTCAACACTAAAGTCCCTTAAGATACTTAGATAGAGTCAGACGGTGTCAGGTTCAGGGGCCGGGGAAGTGTTTTTATTCTTTTAAAAGTTATTTTTCAAAATTTATTCGTTTCAGAAATTATTCTTTTCAAAAAATCAGATCTTTCAAATACTTTGTGTTTTAAAAATTATTATCATTTCAAAATATATTTTCAAAAAATATCTCAAAAACTTATTATATCCTTCAAAATTCTTTTTCAAAAATTATGTCTTTTACTATTTCAAAATGCATTTCAAAAAATTTGTGTTAATTGCTCTTTTGATCTGGATTAATCCGATCCCCTACTGAGCCCCTCGTTTCCTGCTCTTAAGATCGGCGCCTATTTTGCAGTTTGTGGGATCCTGCCATGGATTTTCTATGGCGCTCCTGACCCAGACCTCGGCCCGTGCTGCAGCCGAGAGAGAAGTGGAGCGTCTGAAGACCCAACTGGAGCATACTCAGCTCGTATATGACGAGCCTACTCTGACCAACCTGTGAGCCGAGATCGAAACTCTCTAAGGCTGATTGGCTCACTCTGAGGAGCAACTGGAGGCTGCGCCCGGTCAGGTCGAGGCAGCTAACTCGACTGTATCTTAAACGAACCTCCGGATCTCCACCCTGAAGCATAATGAGCGGAAGGCATGGGGTCATCAGGCAAAGGCCCAGGACAAATTGACCCAGGCGGAGGTCGAACTTCAGGAAATATCCGCCGTCATGGACCCTCTCAAGGCACAGCTGGAGGCCAAAGATACCGAGGCCTTGGCGCAGGCACAGAGGATAGCCGAGCTGTCTGCCGAGCTTTCCTCCAAGTATCAATCATTACAAGACGAAAAGGAGGAGCTTGAGCGACTGACGAAGGAGAAAACCAAGTGGGAGGCGGCTCGAGCAGAACTAGTGGAGCTTCGCTCTTACAAGGAGTCGGAAGCTGAAATGTTAGAGGTGCACAGGCTCGAGTGCCTTAATTCCCCGACGCATTCCACTGAGATTTCCAAGCGGTTTCGAGCCATGTTGGTGCATCAAGGAATTAGTACGATTCGGCAACTCAATTGGGGTGGGTATTTACCCCCCCCCCCCCCCCCCCCCCCCCCCCCCCCCCGATATGCCCCCACTGCCGTCCATCTTCGGGATATGTGCCTAGATTTGCCCGACATAACCAAAGAGTCTTTTTAAGTGAGGGTCGAACCTTCTGTTTTATCTTTCTTTCTTTGCATGTGTAAGGGAGACTGTTCTCTAGTCATGTAAGACTTTTGCTCGGCTGAATGACATTTTTTCTTTCCACTCGGGCTTCTTATAATTGCTTTCACTATCGAGTATTAATAATCCGAGTGAGAGCCGTTTGAATGCTTGGCTCAAGATATGTCTCTGTCGTGTAAGCCACTGAGCCGAAGGATGGCTATACGGGAAGGAGTGTGCTCGGGCTGCCGGGCTTTGAGGGCGCCTGATCAGTGCACTCGGGTGTGACAATTACAAACTGTAAGCCTCTTGGGCCAACTAACTGAGAGTTAAGCAACCATCCGAGGAAATATTATAGGCTCGTTTATGGACAAGTCATCCCGATAGATAAGCCTTTTAATCGAATAGTGCTCGGGGAGCGTGGGTCGCCACCGCCCGACCTGGAGCTATTCTGCCTATGCAGATTTGGCCACTTGGTTGAGCCAGACCCGGAGAGCGTGGGTCGCCACGCGTCCAACCGGCACCCGAACCAATGGATATGCGGGAGCTGGCCCGTCTATGGAGGTTTGGCCGCCTGGTCAAGTCAGAATCCGAGGAACGTGGGTCGCCATGCGTCCGACCGGGACCTGAACCAAGGGATTTGTGGTCTAGCGAGGGTCTGAGCTAGGTCAGGCTTCTCTGGCTCAGTCGTTCGACTAATCAGCCTACATCTCTCCGATTGTCCCATCGGGCCGATTCGTATCCTGATTTCTGACGATTGCATTAACTAGTGAGTGGGCGTATTAATGGGTGAATGACGCATCGGGCAGCGAAACGTCAATCACCGATCATGGGCACCTCGGGCGACGAACCATTTTACACCGCCCGCATGCTTATGTCTTGTCAACTCTCGATGCTCCCCCATAACATAACGAAGAGTGACCGTTCGATCCCACGATTTACCGAGGTATTCTCTGAATGGCTGAGATTGCTCTTCTTCCTCTATATATAGGAGTGATTTGCAGCTTTCGTCTCCATGAATCAACAGACCAGCATAGCTGTCTACTACGCCCGTATTCTGTCCCTTTCCGTTTTCCGGTCACCTTTCTTATTCTCATGAAATGTCAACCACATCTTCAGAGGAACCATTCTCCCTCAAAAGGTCACCCATCTCCTCCGATGAGGGATTCTATCTGTCTTCCTCGGAAGATTTAGACATGGAATTCCTTGAGATGATGCTTCCTCCCGATTCCCCGCTTCCGATGAGGGTGTTTTCGGCGGCCACTTCCCCCAACATTGTTACTTCACGTAAGGGGAAAGAACTAATGAGGGAGGTGCTAATGTCCGATTTGGAAGCTATGGATACGGACGACCAGCCTTTGGCTGCCAGGCGTCAGATGCTCCGGTCGGCCAATTCTTCATGTTCAGCTGGTACTGCCGCCCTAATTTGCCCAGTGGGGGAGGCTAAGGTGCTTGCTCATACAGAGCACTCTACAGAGCCCGTAGCCTCCGTCCCCTGGTACAAAGTTCAGGAGGCAGTTCCTCCTCCGCTATCCCGTGGGACCTATCTTCCCCCGCCGACTCGCGAAACCCTTTCGATCGTGTTTCAGCCGAGGGCTCGACCAACCAGTTCATCATCCTTATCCGCATCTGCTGGCCATTCCCCCTCGACAAAAAGGGTCAGGTTGGTTCTCCCAACCGTGACCAAGGAAGAGGCGGCGGCTCCCATTCCAGTGGTCTTTGATCTAGAGACCACCATCCTCCGCCAACTCGCGAGGTATCTCTTCCTCCGCCTACTCGTGTTGCCTCCCCCACCTTGCTTTAGCTGGGAGCTTTCCTTCCAGCATCCTCGGTTAAGGCGGCCCATCATCCCCACTGTCCCATGGGGCCTCTTCTATTGCATTCTCCCCAACCTCGGCTGGCGAGGTCGCCCCTGCTGGTTTGCCTTCTGCAATCCAGGGTGTTCTTACAGGTGGATCGGTCGGCCGACCCACCTTAGCCAATGCTGTCAGGGATACTATCATCCAGCCTCTACACTTGGTCAGGCCGTCCCGAGCCCGCCACGGGCTACTACCCTAGCTGCAAGTCCGAGTTCAAGGAACAGGCTCGGGCGGTGCATCTGTATGGCCCACTCGGCAGCATTTTCCAAATGGTCCCCACTACCGGAGTCCCGCTCAGCGCGCTGACACCTTCGTTTCGAGGGCCAGTCGGATTTGCTTTTTCTTTCCCTGTACTCCTTTTTGTTGATTTTAACGTTTGTTGTCTCTTTTGCAGGCTGCACGCCCAGTTTGGGATCTCGAGGACCTAGTCACACTCAAGGCCCAACTTCAGGAGGCGCGTCACATTATTTCCATTCTCCGGGCCGACCTGAAGGCCAAAGAAGAGGAGCGGGCTGCTTGCTCTGCTGAGCTTAGCAAACTTAGACAAAAGCATGACATCCAGGCGTCGGTGCTGAAGGCGATGTTGGTGCAAGTTGCATCAATGATGTTCCTCTTTAAGTGTTTTAATGTTTGACAATTCACTTAAGTCAGTGATATATTGAACAGACAAAGGGGAGCAAAAGAGAAGTAACCTTAGCAGAAGAAAAGTCCTAGTTAATCTAGGCATCGGAAACCTAAAGACCTAGCGAAGGGCTGCTAGGCACCTAGCGAAGGGTTGCTAGGTATCGTAACCCTACGACCTAGCGAAGGGCTGCTAGGCACCTAGTGAAGGACTACTAGGCATAGAAGACCTAGCGAAGGATTGCTAGGCATCAGGCAAAGGACCGCTTGGTAACAAAGACCTAGCGAAGGGCTGCTAGGCACCTGGCGAAGGACGGCTAGGAAATAAAGACTTGGTCCGAGGGACTAAGCAACTTAGCTGAGCGATGACTAAGGACAGGAGTAGAGACGGGTCAGGGTTTGGGCGTCTCGAGATCCGGAGTAATCGGAAGCTAAGTAAAAGTCCACCCGAAGGGCTGGGTGGCAACCGTCTCCTGAAAGGAGTAGGTGAAGGGCGAGTTCTCGGGGATAGGAACTCGTGCCGGTTCGACCTAGGGTTTCGTGCAAATCCAAAGTCCGAACCAAGTCCTTAAGCCTAATATTATATGTATATATGCTTTGTGTTTGTGTATCTTGCAGGTAACAAGAACCGGAGACAAAGCAAGCAAAAAAAACAATTTGCAGGCTTTAAGGAGGGCGCCCTCACCAACCAGGGCGCCCTGAATAGCCAGGGCTCCCTGAGCCAAAGGTAAAAATGCAGGTATGATGAAGCAGGCAAAACAGGTGTCAAGCAGGGCGCCCTGAGCATCCGGGGCGCCCTGGTTCAAAGCTGTATTTGCAGTTTCGAACCCAAAACACAGATAAGCCATCATGAGGGCGCCTCGGAGGTCCAGGGCGCCTTGGTCAATGATCTTATCACCCGCGGCGTGGTAGGCGCAAGGATAAGATTTGACCGAGTCTTCCGGGGCGCCCCCAGCGTCCAGGGCGCCCCCAGGAGACCTATATAAGGGGCTTCGACCCCTCTGCTTCAGACACAACATTTCAGAGTGATTCTGATCATTCCGACCGACGACAACGCGCTAGAAATAAGGCTCTACGACCGGGAGGCTCCAGGAGGAAGTGCGCGGCACTTCGGAGGTCCAGATCGGCCAAGTTTTAGATTTTTGTTCGGTTCGCTTTTACTTATTCCGTACTTCATTTTCAATATTATTTCTTGTAAATCTTGCACTGTAAGTCGGGTTTCTCCGCCTCCGGAAAGTCCGGGAAGGAGACCAATAGTGGACGGGCGTTCCCGTGCATAGGCCTTGGATGTACTGACCCTGGGGGTTCGGGAACCAAGTAAAAATCCGCTATGTCACTGTCTTGTCTTATTTCTTTTATTTACTTTTTCCGCTGCGCTACTAATATCCTATGTCTAGAACGAAAGCTTTACGAAGATTTCTGAAAGACGTCCACGATCGATATTCACCCCCCCTCTATCGACGGCACCGGTCCTACAAGTGGTATCAGAGCCGAGCCGCTCTTCACCGGACTAACTGTCGACGGAGCAAAGACGCCAGGAGTTGAGGGGGAGCCCAGGGGTGAATCAGGTATAATTTTTTTTATTTCAAATTTTAAGTTGCATATTATTTGTTTCACATGCAGGGAGAGAGGGCACTATAAAAATCAGTGCCCTACTCATAAAAATCGTTCATCACCGGCGGCGAACGAGGCACCAACGCCAGGAAACCGGAGGGACAAAAGTCATATCAGATGCTTCAAGTGCGAAAAATTCGGACACTACAAAAACCAATGTCCGGCAAAGGTACGAAAAATTTATGTTCCAAAAATTTTACAAGTTCCTGCACTGTCATGTGATAAAATAGTTAATTTTTATGATAAAATAGATTTACTGCATAGGAAAATTAACTTTTTGCATGTTAAATTACAAAACGTGAATATGACCAAAATATCAGAAATTAATTGTTTAATTCAGAATATCAACTCAGAAATTGATAAAATTAATTCTGTTAATTTATCTGATACAATTAATCCTGATAATTCATATGATACAATTAATCCTGATAATTCATCTGATACAATTAATCCTGATAATTTATCTGCTAAAATTAATTCTGATAATTTATCTGATAAAATTAATCCTGGTAATTTATCTGATAAAATTAATCCTTGTAATTTGTCTGATAAAATTAATTCTGATAATCTTAATTCAGACAANTTGTAAGTTTCTGGTACAAAGAAAACTTACATATTTCCAAAATTGAAAATTTCTAAAATTAGAAAATTTCCAAAATTGGAAAGTTTCCAAAGATGGGAAGTTTTCACAATTATCATAAAATTTCAAAAACTAGGATATTTCAAACGTTTGCGAAATTTCATGAGGATTTCCAAACTTTGAAATTCCTAAATCTAAAATTTATAATAATTGGAAAGTTTCCATAATTGAAAATTTTTCCAAAATTGAGATTATGATAAAGTTTTCCACAAAACAATTATATGATTATGTCGAACACTAACCGGCTCTGATACCACTGTTGGGACCGGGTGCATGTTGACAAGGATACGGGTTCGTAAAATTTTAAATTTTTACGTGCAACGGAAGAATTAGCATAAAATAATTTCTCAAATTATTTTAACCACGTATCTAGCATGCAACCTTATGATGTGTGGACATGATCATAAATTAAAACTTTGCGGAAAAGTAAACTAATTTACTTTGTACCTCGCGTAACTCGAAGAAAGGGACGAGATCCAACCGTAGCGTCCCTTGGAAGCTCCGCCTCTATTCGCGTCCACGCCGAGTTCTCTTCGGGATGACTTCGCAAAGTCATGAGTTTTGTGCCGACGAGAACTACTAGATTCTCTAAAGGCACAACTAGAAGATCAAGAGAGAAGAAAGGAAACTAACCACCAAGAAACGGAATCTAAATTCCGGGAAGGAAGGAGATGCGACCCGCTTCTTCTTCTTCTTCTTTGGCACCTTCTTGATGGAGGTTGCTCATGCCAACTCTTGGAGATGTGAGGGTGGTGCGCCGGCCCTAGGGTGGGTGTGCGCCGGCCCTAGGGAGAGGAGGTGGGCGCCGGCCCTAAGGGGAAGAGAGAGGGAGAGAATAAGAGAGAGAGGGAGAGAACTACTAGATCTCTTGATTACTCTATTAAGGAAATCAAGCCTAGCCTTGGTTCCTTTATATAGTAGCCTCTCCCTTGCCAAGTCTCCCCTTTAACGGAATTTTTCATAAGAAATTTATCCTATAAATTTTCTTTATGAATTATTCCGTTTAAACCAAGTTTTATTATAACTAATTTTATAATAAAACAAATACATCTCTCCTTTTATTATGGAATAAATTTTACAAGAAATTTATAAATTTTCTTATTATGGAAAAATCAATTCATAATTGATTTTATAAAATTAAAATAAACCATTCCATGGATCATTTTAATTTCCATAAAATAGAATAAATTTCTATAAATTTTTTTATATAAATCTCTTTATACAAATTTATTTATCCATAATTTATAAAATAAATCGCGCTAGATTTATTTTATTAATTAAACCAAATAAATTGGTTTCTCCCCAAGTGGTGGCCGGCCAAACCAAAGAGGGTTGGCACCCTCTTTGGCCGGCCAAACCGAGCCGAACCCATCGCGAATTAAACTCATTTAATTCGCCCAATAAGCCTTCAAAAGACTTAGCCATTTTTAGCTTCCGTTGCGCCTCTGATTAACTCAGATTCGACTTATTTCTCTTGATCGGAAAATCCAATTTTCAACTCGTTTTAAATCCCTCGGATTACTCGTAGTGCGTGTGACTAAATAGGCTTTCGATTTATGTTGGTCGTCTATAATCAACCAATTATAGAACGATCATGAGTGGCACCTAGTAGTACATCATGACCCCCAATTAATCGAAAGATCAACGGTTGACCTCAGAAGTGATTCTGAAACCCTTCAGCAGCTCTAATGAATCGTGCCTCATTCCCTTCACCATCTTATAACCACTTGGTTCAGGACATGGTCTGTGTGTGTCAGTCCCCACTAGGCTGACTATGTCACACCTAGCCCAAGTAGTGTCTTTCTCGTCCTTTGGATTTCTAATTACTCTCATGTATTTAAGAGACTCATACTCTAAACATGATATGCTCTGGCCAGAGGCTTTGAGTAACAATCCGACGATAGGCCTGGGTATACATCTCCTCGCAAGGAGTGGTGAATCCTTTGTAGGCTGTTCAAACATCTTCGGGCACTTCGGCTTATACCCAACCATCCTGGGTCCACACCTCCTTGGAGATGCTTGCTTAAGATGTTAAAGTATAAGTCTCCATGACCAAGATGACTTGAACACCGCAAGTCAAAGGAACATCGCACTTAAGCTGCGGTAAGAACTTCATTGACATATCTATATGTAGATTACCATATGAAGTTTTACAGCTAGTCACTCCAATGAACTAGTTCCCTTAACTAGCATCCATGTTTATCTCCGGACATCCCAATGTCACCAGCCAGTGAGAATCGGCTGATTAGAGAATAACCCATGCTAGTCTCAACAGAATTGATAGTGTCCATTTTTATCAATTCATCGACTAGGGATATTTTCAATATTTCACAATTGCACATTTAGAGATAATCACTAGTTGTGATCCCATCACAAATTATCTTATGCTGTGAATTGTATTGCGGACATTCAGTAGATGAGTTTAAGATCTCAATCAAATACACAAACATGTATACTCAAATAGTGAATTATCATTTATTAAAATAAATGTTTACAATCATAAGGCGATTGCCTTAGGACACTTTTCTCATATCACTATCAAATTCTCTCACTAGACTCATTCCAAATTCACTCTCCATATGTCCAATGAACTCATTTAAATAGCCCTTATTATTTGAGCCACAAATTATGTCATCGACATATACTTGGGCTACAAAAATATTGTCACCATCTCTTCGTAGAAATAGCGTAGGGTCTATTTGGCCTCTAACGAAGCCCTTCTCAATTAAGAATGTTGACAACCGCTCATACCAAGCTCGGGGTTCTTGTTTAAGGCCATAAAGTGCCTTTTTGAGCTTGAACACGTGGTTTGGAAATTCGGAACTCTCAAACCCCGGAGGTTGTTCGACGTAGACCTCTTCTCTAATCAAACCATTTAGAAAGGCTGATTTGACATCCATTTGGTTTAGCTTGAAGCCACGATGTGCTGCAAATGCAAGCATCAATCGGATGGATTCTAATCGTGCCACGGGAGAATAGGTCTCATCATAATCAAGGTCTTCAACTTGACTTAGCCCTTGGCTACCAAGCGTGCCTTGTTTCTAATGATTTCTCCCTTATGGTTCAATTTATTTTTGAAGACCCATTTGGTTCCAATGATGGTGGTCTTCTTAGGTCTAGGGACTAAGTCCCAAACTTGACTCCTCTCAAATTGACCTAGCTCATCTTGCATTGCAATGATCTAATCGGGATCATTTAATGCTTCATCAATTTTTCTAGGTTCAATTTCTGAAATTAGGGCAACTTCATTAGCCTCATTCCGGAAGAATGATCTAGTTCTAACCCCATGATGGATGTCTCCAACAATTTGGTCTTGGGGATGACTAGAGGCTAATCTAGTTTGCCTAGGAGTTGGTGGTGCTTCTTGAACGGGTTCACTAGACACAAGTTCAGCCTCAGGATCCGGCTGATCAATGGGTTGTCTAGGTTCACCGTCATCAGACTCATCACCATCAACAACACTTGGAGTTTCTTTCAAACTTAGTCTCCTAAGTTCGAGTTGAACTCCTTCTACATTTCCTGATTGGTCACTTGATTTTGGAATTTCTTCAAAAACCACATCAGAAGACTCTTCAACTAATCTAGATTTCTTGTTGTAGACTCGGTAGGCTTTACTAACGAGGGAGTACCCGACTAGTATCCCTTCATCAGCCTTTGCCGTGAACTTCCCAAGGTGGTCCTTGGTGTTTAGAATGAACACCTTACAACCAAACACCCTCAGGTGTTTAACCGTAGGTGGTTTCCCAAACCAAAGTTCATGGGGAGTCTTTCCTAAAAACCTATGGATGAGGACTCTGTTTTGCACATAGCAAGCTGTATTTACAGCTTCGGCCCATAAGTAACTCGGTAGTGAGTACTCATGGAGCATGCTTCGTGCAGCCTCTTGTAGAACATGGTTCTTTCTCTCTACAACACCATTTTGTTGTGGTGTTCTAGGAGTAGAGAACTCATGCTTATAACTTCTATCTTGACAAAATTCTAAAAACCTTTGGTTTTGAAATTCACCTCCATGATCACTTCTAATTGTCTTAATTGTTAATGATTTTTCATTTTCAACTCTTCTACAAAAAGAAATGAAAATATCTAAGGTTTGGTCCTTATATTTTAAAAAGTAAGTCCATGTATACCTAGTAAAATCATCAATGATAACAAAGCAATATCTACTTCCATTCAATGATATGATAGTACTACAATCAAATAAATCCATGTGAAGTAAATCTAATGCACTGGAAGTACTTACAGCGCTTTTACCTTTATGTGCAGATTTTGTTTGCTTACCCATTTGACATGCATCACAAAGTTTATCTTTCTCATACTTGATGCTTGGTAAGCCACAGACTAGTCCCTTGTTGGCCAACTTCCGGATGTTTTTCATGTTCACATGTGCTAGCCTCCGGTGCCAAAGGGTGGACTCTTCTTCTTTTGACATGAAACACTTAGCAAAAGCATTAGTAGCACTTTTAAATGAAACTTGATAAATATTGTCTACTCTTGCTCCTACTAGTACCGTGTCCAAGGTGTCATGTTGTCTAACTAGACATTGACTTGGTTGGAAGTCAATTGTGTAACCCGTGTCACACAATTGACTGACACTTAGGAGATTAAATTTCATCCCCTTGACTAGAAGGACATTTGAAATTCTAAGACATTCGGATATTTGAATGTCTCCTATCCCTATGACCTTAAGACTACTATTGTTACCAAATAATACATTACCTCTACTTTTCTTGTGAAGTGTGGTAAATAATGATCTATCCCCGGTCATGTGTTTGGAGCATTCACTATCAACGAACCAAGTTGATAGATGCTCCCCCTCAATCATAACCTACACAATTCGAAAAATAGAAGTTTTAGGTACCCAAACCTTGGGACCTAAAGCATCAACTAAACATGACTTAGGCACCCATGCCTTGACAACTTTCTTTTGAATCTTGGGTGTTTTAGATTGTCTCATGTCAGTCCTAGACATGAGAGACACAAATGACGGTTCCTTAGGACGGTAACCAATACCTGCCCTATTATAAACTGCCCTTTGGGCATTTAGGATCATATCTAGGGTCTTAGAGCTAGTTGAGAACTTCTCAAGAATATTCTTGAGCTTCTCAACTTCACTCTTCAATGATTGGTTTTCCTCTATTAGCAATTCATCATGCAAATTATTGACTTCCTCAACCTTAGAGGATTTCAACTTTTCAATCTCATGTTTCAATGATTTAATTTCATCTTCTAGCAATTCAACATGCAAATCATCAATGTTATCATCCCTAGATACTTTCAATTGATCAATTTTTAATTGCAATGCTTTAACCTTATTCTTTGATTTCTTAAGCATACTAGTTAAACATGCAATTGCTCTATAACACTTTTCAAGCTCGGGAGAAGTTACCTCTTCATCATCCGAAGATGATGAAGCCGCGTTTGAGGAGCTTGAAGATTCATCACTGCTCTCCTCTCCAAGAGCCATGAGTGCCACTTGCCTTGTGCTCTTCTCCTCCTTCTTTTCATTGGATGAGCTTGAGGATGACTCATCCTAAGTGGCCTTCAAGGCTTTCTTCTTCTTCTCGGATTTCTCTTCTTTTCTTTTGGATTTCTCTTCTTTCTTCTTCAGTTTCGGACATTCATTCTTGAAATGCCCTTTTCTACCACACTTAAAACAAGATGCATTAGTCTTATCAAGTTTGGATTCACTGGAGTTACCTCTACTCTTGAAACGTCGATTCCTTCGCATCATCCTTCGCACGAAGTTCGCCATTTCGGATGAAGAGGAGCCGCTGCCATCTTCTTCGGAATAGGACTCGGATTTGGAAGAGGATGAAGACAAAGAGACCTCCTTCTCCTTCTTCTTCTCCTTCTTCTTCTTGTTTGACCGGTCACCTGCAACTAAGGCAATCCCCTTCTCCTTGGGGCCTTTGTTAGTCATTTCATGCAATTCCATCTCACAAAATAAATCATCTAACTTTACAATGGAAAGATCCTTGGAAACTTTGTAGGCATCCACCATGGATGACCACAAAGCATTCCTTGGAAAGGCTTTCAAGACATACCTCACAAGGTCACGATTCTCGACCTTTTCATCAACCGAATGAAGTCCATTGAGAACTTCCTTGAAACGGCTATGAAGCTCACTCACCGATTCATTCTCCTTCATGGAGAGATTTTGAAGTTGATTGAGGAACAAGTCCCTCTTTGCGATTCTAGAGTCTCGGGTGCCCTCGTGAAGCTCAATGAGTTTGTTCCACAAGTCCTTCGCACTTGTGAAAGGACCAACCTTGATGAGTTGGTCTTTGTTCATGCCACATTGTAGAGTGACAACCGCCTTCGCATCGGCTTCACTCTTCCGAGTTTGTTCAGCAGTCCACCTCCACGACTCAAGCTCTTTGCCTTCGTCATCCTTAGGAGGGGTGAATCCCTCCTTCACCACGAACCAAGTGTGGATATCCATCTTCAAATAGTATTCCATCTTTGATCTCCAATATTGAAAGTCGGCGCCATCAAAGAATGGAGGTCGGGTGGTGGAGAAGCCTTCTCTCAACGCCATCTTGTTGATAACTCTCGGATGTTAAGCCGTAAACAGAGCTCCTTGCTCTGATACCACTTGTTGGAAACAGATGGCTAGAGAGGGGGGGTGAATATAGCCAATCTCTTTAACTTTAAACACTTGTGAGGTTTCTGCACTCAACTTATCAGTAGCACAGTGGAAGAAGCAAAAGAAAGGAAGCAGTGCAGTAAACAAAACAGAAATGAAAGCAAGCAAAAATAACTACCAAAGTCGCTAACAAGAGGGTTTACAAGGTTCGGGGATAACTTGCCCCTACTCCTAGGCGTGCCCTTAAGGTGGGCGATCCCTTGATCGTCGGCAGATCAAGCCCCGGTGTTCACCGGATATAACGCAACCTCCTTCTCGGTGGAGAAACCTCTCCACAGCATTTCAAACAAGGATATAGATTTAAGCTTAATGAAACACAGAGAAAAACTCTTACTCAGCACCTAGCAAGGACAAGAACACAGCGAGCTTATCCTGAGCTCCACCCAGTGACGATCTCACGCAAGGACTCCCTCCTTCGTGTCTTCTCATTGTTGGACTCCAAGCCCCTTGTTCTTTCCTCCCAGCACTCACATAAGAGTTGGTTGCTTCTCGATTGCGATTGCTTGCTCAAAATGATGAAGACTTCAGGAACACAGCAAGCAAGTTGTGGAGAAACACAAGGCGCAGCAAGAACTTCAGCAAGCTCAACACAGAAAAACTGTCGAACACTTCTCTACTTTAGCCGAAGTCTTCTTCTCCTTTTTGTTTCTCCACCAACCATCAGATGACACCATCCCTGCAGCTCCCAGCTGCTCATTTGCCAACGTCAGCTACCACTGAGCTATCCCTGGACTCCCTGAGCTTCCCTCAGCCAAGCTCCAGTCTGCAGCTCGGCCGTTGCAACCTGAGATGGAAAAACGGACAAACCTGCTCCAAGGAAAGCCTCCATTGACTTCTCCTTGAGTGTTTGAATCTTCCCCTGTCACCTGCAGCTTAATCAGACTGTTAGAGCAGTAAATCAACCAGTAAATCAAATATCAGAAGCAAACAGCAGCGAATCGGATACGATCAGACGCTCTGACCGCGTTTGACAGTGCAATTTGAATTAAAGTGATCGGTCACCGGACCGATCCAGGGCTTGTGGGTCGGTCACCAGACCGATCCACTGCTTCGCTGGGATTCCCAGCTCTCGCGGCTATACACGCCTGATCGGTCACCCGACCGATCAGAGTGAAGCCTGATCGGTCACTCAGACCGATCAGGACCGATGAACAGTGATTTTTTAATCAGATCCTAAGTCCCTGATCGGTCACCGGACCGATCCAGGGTCTGATCCGCAAGGGAACTCACTCACTATCCGCTCCCTGATCGGTCACCAGACCGATCAGGAGCAAGGCAGCAAGGAAGCAGCCTGCTCCCTGATCGGTCACCGGACCGATCAGGAGCCACACAGTAGGTTCCCAACCTCACTGTGCGCTCCCTGATCGGTCACCAGTCCGATCAGACATCGCTGGATCGGTCACCAAACCGATCCACGAAGGAGCAGCGTGCCAATGTCCCTGATCGGTCACCAGACCGATCCATGGAGTCAAACCCAGCCCTCCAAGGTAGGGTTTCATCCACCTTAGCCCTCCAAGCTAAGGATTTTTCCATCTAACTCTCCAAGTTAGGAATTTGCACCTAACCCTCCAAGTTAGGACTTTTCACCTAGCCCTCCAAGCTAGGACTTTTCACCTAGCCCTCCAAGCTAGGACTTTTCACTCAACCCTTCCGAGTTAGAACATCATCCAACCTAGCCCTACAAGCTAGGCACCTAACCCTCCAAGCCAGGACTCTTTCACCTAATCCTCCAAGATGAGAATTTGCACCTAACCCTCCAAGTTAGGACTTTTCACCTAGCCCTCCAAGCTAGGACTTTTCACCCACCTCTTCCGAATTAGGACTTTTCATACACCTAGCCCTCCAAGCTAGGATTTTCAACACCTAACCCTCCAAATTAGGATTTTCCAACACCTATCCCTCCAGACTAGGATTTTCCATACCATGCCTGATCCCCGATCAAGACTTAATCATAATCAAACATCATCCACCTAAACTAAAATCGGTGTTAACACCAAAACAACAATCAGGGCCAGACTGCATCAACAAAGAGCACATCTTTCCATGTGACTCTTCACCTTCTCTTCATCCAATGAAGAGAGACCTTTCTCTTTCCTTCATTAAACACTTTAATGAATTTCCCCATGCAATTCCGATCGGGCCTCTCGGGCTTCCGACCAGGTCTCCTGACCAAGTCTCCCGAGCAAGTCCTCGAGCTCCCGACCAAGTCTACCGAGTGCCGAGCTCCTCACCCAGTCTGCCGAGCTCCTAGCTTAGTCTGCCGAGTGCCAAGCTCCCAACCCGCGCTCCCAAGTTCCCAACTCGAGCTCCTGAACTGACCTCCTGAGTTCCTAACTCGAGCTCAGATCTCCCAAGTTCCCAACTCGAGCTCCCGAAGCATCATGTCCTTAGTGTGTGACCCAATAGGTTCTTGCGACGTTGGCAATGCGCCTAAACACTTTAGATACATAAGCAATGAGCGGCATCTAGCAATGCATCATTGCTACCCAAGTAACAAGAAAAGTCGAGATCCGATTAAACCTCCGTGACTATAATAATGTTTAACCTTGTCCTTCTATCCTTGATATCTAGATTGAACAATGAGGCATAGATTGTGTCATCCTCGATCAATCTTTGTGTTTCTTGATCCCCGAGTAGACTCACTCAAACAAATGAGCTCAATATCTCATATTGGCTCATTTAAGCATGACCATGCGTTTTAGTAGTCCTACTCGATCAAGGGGCCCACAGATATCACTCCCGTCATATGGGAGGGATAAATCTCATCTACATCACTCACATCCCTCCGCATAATTCATTACATACCCAGTGATCACCTTTATAGTCCACCCTGTTAAGGGTGACGTTTGACGATACCAAAGTACATAACTCCTTATGTAAGGAACCATAGTGACTTCAGGTTTAAGGACTATTCATACTGATAGTCACATGAGAAAGTTTATGACACTCATATGACAATCTATGAAACTTTCTCATGGAGGGTCAATTCAGTACACATTCTCTAATGTATACCCATGTGTCAACTTGATATAACATATCCATGACTTGTGAGCTCAAGTCATCAGTTGACCTACATGCTAGTCTCCATGTATTAATATTGTCCTTGAATATTAATACTTGACTAGGAATGGTTTAGAGTAGTGTTCTCTACATCATCTCATTATCGATTCATCGATATAATGTAGATAAGAACCTATTACCCAAGAACATTATTATACTTAGTTATTTGGCACAAATACAAAGTAAGTATAATAACCATGCCTTTATTAATGATAGAATATGATACAAAATGCCCCTAGTCAATCATCACATAATTGGCTCTAGGGCTCTACTAACATTTCTTTGATTTACCAATGGGCGAGATTTATTCGTTAAATCAATAGGTCCGGTAAATTAGAAAATAATATTATTTACATAGTGTGCCATTGATTATAGAAGGAAACCGTGTCCTAATACGTTAGGATGATGATGTCCTCTTGAGGAGCTCATAAAGTTTATCATGTAAATCCTACAGGTGGACTTGGTCCGACATGATGATAAGGTTGAGTGGTACTACTAATGGAGTTAGATATTAATTAATTAAATTATCAGTAATTTAATTAATTAATGGACATGTGAGATCTTAAATACGGGAAGATTATGTACACATAATATGGTGGAGCCTATATTTAATTATGGGGTTGGTGCGGTAGTTCAATGATAATTAACCCATTAGTGGAGCGGGTTATCATTAATGGGTCGGGTTTAGAATCCATTAGGAGGTCAAAACTAACTCCTCCTCATGGTCCCTATTTTAGCCTATATATACCTCATGAGTCATGAGACCAAGGCCATAACAATTAACCTAAGCCCTTGGTTCTCTCCTCTCATCCTCTCTCTCCTAGGGTTAGGTGGCACCGGCGGTAAGGGAAGGGAAGAGGAGCTTTGGGAGTTGTTTCTTTCTTCTCCTATCATCCTCTCTTCTTCCTCTTGGGTGTGCACAAACCTGAAGCAAGGAGGAGTGGCTGACAGCAAGGAAAACAAGGAGATCTTTCTCCTTTTTAGTGCCAGCGGCAAGGGAAGGAGAAAGAGGTGGCCGGTGGCTAGGGCTTGGTGCAAGGAGAGATTTCTTTCTCTCTTTCTTCATCATCTTCTTCTTCTTCCTTTTCTTCTCTTCTTCTCCATCTTAGGCGTGCGGCTAGGGCAAGCAAAAGAGGGTTTCTTTTCCTTCTTTTGGTCGGCGATAATAAGAAAGGAGAGAAGGTGATTGGCACAAGCAAGGAGGAGAAGAAGGTGGCCTTTGGTGACTTCATTTCTTGGAAGATCATCGCCCACACGACGTCCAAGAAGAGGACAGGAATACAGTAGGAGACCAAGAGGTAAACAAGAGGTATAAATCTTGTTTATATTTCATTCTTGTTCTAGTTTATTGTGTGTTTCTTATTTGTTATGGACCCCGAAGATAAACACAAAAATCGGCGATCTATTCATCATCTATTCCGCGGCTATTTGATAAAGGAGTTTGAATTGCTTGAACAACAAGTTTGTTCAAGCGATCGCTTAATCGAATAGTACGATGATGAAAAAGGTCATTTGAAAAGGTTCTTTCTATCCGGATTGATTCTAATCAATAGAAAATTTTACTCCGGGAATATGGAGAGAATCGCATCCTAATGGGATGAAACAACAGTCTCACGAGGTGGCTAGACTAAGACAGGATTTCACCCGCGAGGTATCTGGACTGAGTCAATAGTTCTACACATTACGGGAGGAGGAGGAGACCCGATATATAGAAATGATGGAGATGTTAAGATCCTAGCACCCTGTTCCATCATCTTAGACTCTATTGGTTGACTTATGTTTCACTTGTATTCGACTTACGCTTGATAGATTTGCAGACTTATAGTCTGCCTAAGATACTGGTACATTAGACTTGTATTTGGATTATCACTTATGCTAGATCTTCCATTTGGCATCTAAATCTAAATGTGCTTGGTAGAATATTTTTTTAATTGTTTTTTATGTCACTTAAGTTTCATTTTTGTCATTTACTTTGCCTTAAAAACTATATTGTTTTTAACACGAGTGTTTGTTTTTATTCGTTCTTATTTTTCAAAACTTACAACCTTCAAAATTAAGTTTTTTTTTTATATGGATTTAGTCTAGGCTTAACCCCTATAAAGCATATACTTATAGACTTAGAAATCAGCATCTCACAAACACATTAGGATTAACTTACTTGTCAAAACATAGAATAGGGTGAGATGCTTAGGACTCTGTTGGATTTCAAATGCTTACATCAGTGCATCAATATAAATCTAGGTATTAAACACAACTACGTAGTAATGAAGTTAAGTAATCATGTTTAGTAAACCTAGTTGGATTATATTGCTTAACTTGACTAACCAAGTGAAATTTACTATCTTGTGATAGTTAGCAAATAACTAAAAGGTTAAATAGGTGCCTAAGGAAAATAGATGAATATTTTTTATTTCTTTCAAATTTAATTTGCTTTTATTCTGAAAACCATGCATGGACTTAAACAAAGGGTGCTGAATTTTTCTTAGAACTTTGTTTATGAATTTTTACTTTAGCTATTCATCTGTAGTCAATTCCATAACTTGCTTATAACTTTAAAAAATTTTCATAGAAAATTCTCTTTGATGAAGCTATTTTCTTACCTAAAACATTTTTATTACAAAGCTATTTGTCTTATTTCGAATTTTTTTTCTACAAATATTTTTGAATTTATTTTTTTTTCAAAAGCTAAGTACTCTTTTAGTTTTGCAAAAATTCTTTTTCACTTAGAAGTTTTTTTAAAAAAATTGGAAAATCTACTATTTTCAACTTATAAAATTTTTGGAAAAGCTACTGTATTTCACTTAGAAAGTTTTTGGAAAAGCTACTTAATTTTCACTTAGAATTTTTTTACAAAAACTATTTGTTTACTTAAGAAATTCTTATATATATATTTTTTTTCAAAAGCTATTCTTCTACTCAGATTTTTTTAACTATTTGTTTCACTTAGAAGTATTTTGACAAAACTATTTTTACTTAGGAAATTTTTTAGAGAAAAATTTTTTCACTTAGAAAGTTTTGAAAAATATATTATTTTACTTAGATAATTTTTTTATAACAGTTCGGGCTCTAATACTTAGAAATTTTCTTTCGGACTTAGTTTTGAAAAATTATTTTAAACGTTACAATTTTCTTTTGACCCATTTTTTGATATATGTCAAAGGGGGAATGTTAAATATGACAAATAAATTCTAAGGACAAATTATGAAATACGCTTGTAGAATTTTTCGGGAACATTAAAAAAAATTCTAGAATTTTTTGAGGCCTTTTTGAAATTTATGGGGTTAAATAGGATACCGGAGAAGTATATTTTTAGATCCTTTAATTAGTTGAAGAAATGTTTGATTCATAAAATTAAATGTTTTATCCTAAAATTAAATCTCATGACCTAAAATCGCCAACTTCTCCCTCTAGTCTCGATCGACCTTTCTCTCTGATTCCTCACATCCGAGCACGCTCTCACTATCTCGCCTCACCGACCCTCATCTCCTGATCACCGACCATTTCCCACCCCGCGAGGTCACGACGACGACACCCATGGCCATGTGAGAGTTGCCGCTACCTTCCCTTTCGACCACTATTTTCTCCCACCTCTCAGACACCGCCAACCCACACCTCTCCCTTGACTTTCTCGCTTCCCCATTGGGGATTTCTCGATTCTTCACGTGGGTTAAGATCTTCTTCGCATCCCTTGGTTCAGCTAGTCACCATCGCAGGCCAAAGGTGTCTCTATGGCGGGTCATTGGTCAATACAATGAGCATCGCGTGCCCTACCTTCCTCCTCTGACGAGATCTCCTTTTCTGGCAAAGGTAGGTAAGCGAGGGAGGGCTTATGTGATGGGTATGGCTTGGCGGGATTCCTAAGCAAATACTTGGTCGTCCTTGAGAGACCTCTCCATGTCTACAGATTAAAAATTAATCCGAATGGAGACCCATCTCCCAAGCGACCATCTCGTCATCGTATGGTTTGAGTCGAATTACAACTTGGTCAATCTCAAAGATCGAGCCTTGTAATTCGCCTAACCGAACGACCACGGAAAAGACTGATGGATCGTCTAGGAGTGTTAGAGGGGGGGGTGAATAACACTTTTTCGGAATGGATCTCTACAGAATGGTTAGCGCAGCGGAAATAAAATGCAAAGGAAATCAAGACAATGCTAACAACGATATTTTTACTTGGTATCCACCCAGATGGGTGACTAGTCCAAGGATCCACGCCGCGAGCACCACTTTCACTATGGAAAACTCTCCTTCAGATGGAGAAACCTTTACAACGGTGATCTTCCTCTTTACAGAATGAAGTAGAATGTGAGAGGAAGTAGAAAACACTCTTCAGATGAGCAGCACTTCGACACTGTACGGAACCGTACCGCTCACGTGCAAAAAGGTGCTCCTTTTATAAGTGAACAGGACAAACTCGCAGTCTGTCCAGCCTCGCACCAGGCGACTGCCCCAAGGGCAGTCGACTGGTCTAGCATTAATTGCTAGCCAACGGCTAGTTTTCGGGGTATACCAGTCGACTTCCCCAAGGGCAGTCGACTGGTTCGAGGCCGAAAACTCTCTATGAGTTTTGGCAGTCGACTGCCCTGCCTCTCAGCTTAGTCCCAAGCTTAGTTCCAGCCACTCCGGACCTTCTCCTTCACGTATGCCTTGAGGTCTACTCCCTTGGCTTGTCTCTTGAAGTCCACTTCCTCTGGCTATCGTCCCTCGGATGCGCACGCAAGCCTTCCCTTGACTTGCCTCCATGCCACCCTTCACGTGTGCCCTTGAAGTCCACTTCCCGGCTTGCCCTTGGAGCTCTCCTCCCTCGGCTCTTGTCCCTCGGATATGTCCACCATGTATGATTCTCCAAGTCCTGCAAACTCAATCACACACATCAAATACAGATAACACTCTAACCTTAAACATATTCACACACACATATCAAAATCATGATCTTCCAATCATTTAAGGGCTGATTGCCTCAACAATCTCCCCCTTTTTGATGCGTGGCAATATGTTTAAGTTTAGAGATAAATCACAGCCAATAACAGCAATAACAATAGATAACAATTGAAAAAGTATAAGACATAGTAACCCTAAGAGGTAACCTCTCCCTTAATCCTTGTCTTCTCCCCATTTTCAATTCTAAACATAATCCAAGTTAAGTTTCCACTTAACACTAAACATTATTAAAAAATAAGACATATTAAAACCTAAGAGGTAACCTCCCCCTTAATCCATGTCTTCTCCTCATTTTTAATCATTCAAGGTCTAAGTGAGAAAGAAAACCTTAAACCATCCATTCCAAGTTAAAATTCTAACTTAAACCACCCATTCTCCCCCTTTAACACCATCAAAACGATTGCCCAAGCAACCCAACCCTATGACATCAAATGAATGAAATTTGGATTTCTGAAAGAAAGTATCAGAATCTGAAACTAAGCGTGCCAGTCAATTGCCCATAGGGCAGTCGACTGATACGCTATCAGTCTGAATTTTCAGCTTTTCTGTCGAATTTCAGAAACTTCCAAAAAATTCCAGAAAATTCCAAAAATTGTAAAATTTTGCATACATATTTGAAATGATATACTCTATCAAGGAAAAATATTAGTCCATATAAAATTTCAAGCATGCATGACTTTTGATAAAAATCCAAAATCTTTGAAAACCACTACATTTTGTACCAAACTTACAATTCAATTTTGCAATTAGAAAACTTTCAAAAGCATGACAAATTATATAAAACATAAAATGGTTTTCAAAGGTTTAAAATATCCAACTATGATCTTTGGGCAAAGTGTCCATTGATTAAACACTTGCCTTCCCCATAATTGGTCTAATTTTCATATGTTGATACTTTTAATGGTTCAACAATGTGCTACAAGCACAAGTGAGCCAAATGTATTACCCTAATGGATCAAGCACCCTTTTTCAAGTTTAATATCTCAAAGTTCATCCTACACTTCCACAAAACACATTCCAAGGCCTCTTCTTAAGGATGTAAACTCCGATTCGAGAAGAGGCTTGGTAAAGATATCGGCTAGGTTTGACTTTGATTCAACATAGTGTAGTTCTATGTCTCCCCTTGCCACATGATCTCTTATGAAGTGATGTTTCACTTCAATGTGTTTTGTCCTAGAATGGTGAACCGAATTTTTGGTCAAGTTGATTGTACTTACATTATCACACAAGACTTTGACCCTGGTTTAATATAACTCATAATCCTCTAAGGTGTGCATGATCCAAAGGAGTTGGGAAACACACCCACCCATTGCCACATATTCCGCCTCCGTTGTTGATAGGGCAACGCATGGTTGTTTCCTACTACTCCAACTAACTAAGGAAGACCCAAGGAATTGACACCCTCCACTAGTACTCTTCCTATCTAACTTACAACTCGCATAGTCTGAGTCGATGTATCCAATTAGATCAACACTAGGGGTTCTTGGATACCAAAGTCCGACATTGAGGGTACCTTTCACATACCTTAGGATCATCTTGACTACAACTAAATGGGACTCTTTGGCATAAGATTGGTACCTTGCACACATACCTACCGCAAAAAGTATATCGGGTCTACTAGCGGTTAGGTATAGGAGGCTACCAATCATGCTTCTATATTGTTTAGAGTCTACCATTTTCCCTTCAAGGTCACTATCTATTTTCACATTGGTTCCTATGGCAGTAGATGCTACCTTAGCATTTTCTAAATCAAATTTCTTTAACATTTCCTTAGCATATTTGGTTTGAAAGACATGTGTACCTTCATTAGATTGCTTAACTTGAAGGCCTAAAAAGAAGGTTAGTTCTCCTACAAGACTCATCTCAAATTCATCTTCCATACACTTGATGAATCCTTGTAGGAAGTCATTATTTGTTGACCCAAAAATGATATCGTCTACATAGACTTGGGCAACAAATATGTCCTTGTCCTAAGATTTTAGGAACAGAGTAGGGTCAATTGTTCCTCTCCTAAACCCCTTAGACACTAAAAATGAAGAAGCCTTTCATACCAAGCTCGGGGAGCTTGTTTCAATCCATATAAGACTTTTCTTAATTTGTAAACATGTCTTGGATAATTAGGGTCCTCAAACCCGGGAGGTTGTTCTACATAAACCTCTTCCTTAATGATCCCATTAAGGAATGTCGACTTTATATCCATTTGGTGAAGTGTGAAACCCATGTGAGCGGCATAGGCTAGTAGAATTCTAATAGATTCCAATCTAGCTACGGCATAAGTCTCATCATAGTCTAATCCCTCAACTTGGTTAAACCCCCTAGCTACCAATCTAGCCTTATTCCTAGTGATTTTACCTTGGTCATCTAGTTTGTTCCTAAAGACCAATTGTGTGGTTACAATGGTGCAATCATTGGGCCTAGGAACTAACTCCCAAACTTCACTCCTCTCAAATTGATTTAGCTCTTCTTACATGGCTAAGACCCAATCAACATCTCCCAATGCTTCATCAATGGACTTGGGTTCTAATTGAGAGATTAGAGCTATTTGACTAGTTTGATCCCTAAAATAGGACCTAGTCCTTACTGTTGGAGCAATCAGCCCTAAGATGGTCCGGAGTGACCATGGGTTTTGATGTTTGGGCAAAGGGTTTAAGTTAGGTTTACCCTTGTATTTGATATGCGTATGTTGAGTGTGCAGGTTGTACAGGTTACGCATATGGACCTGACTGGACGACCTCAGTACGGTGAAGGATGGCATGGAGGCCAGCTGGAGGTTGACGTGCGCATCTGAGGGACCATGGAGTGCAGGGACGATGAGCTAATGGGCGCGGACTTCGAGGCATACGTGAAGGGTGGCATGGAGGTAAGCTGGAGGCTTGCGTGCGCATCCGAGGGACGAGGGCCAAAGATGAAGAGGGCACAAAAGCAACAGTCGAGGCTGCGGAAGAGGAGTCAGTCGAGTCGTGAGGGTTGAGTGCTGTGTGAATGTACTCGAGAAGGGATTCAGCTAGGGACTAGTCGACTGCCCTGGGGGCAGTCGACTGGTAGGTGGCTGGTGAGCTGGCTGAGAATTCGAAGGTTGAGGTGCAACGGTCGAATTTGGCTGGCACCAGTCGACTGCCCTGAGGGCAGTCGACTGGTAGTGAGAAATCAGCCCCGAGTCCTATTTAAAGAGGACTTCGTGGTGGCTGAGTTTCTTGACGAAACTTGCTTGGATAGGGCAAGTTAGTGTTGGTGCAGAAAGCACCCAAGTCGAACCTGAGTTTTGATATTGGCAACAGGGCTCAAAAGTTAAGTCTTACTTGTTATCTAACATATTACTCTAGTGTGCAGGGTAAAAAGTCCTAACGAAGGACTGCTAGGCACTGGCGAAGGAATGCCAGGGTACTGAAGCCCTAGCGAAGGACTGCTAGGCACCAGGCGAAGGACAGCTTGGGACTGAAGACCTAGCGAAGGACAGCTAGGCACCGGGCGAAGGACAGCTTGGTATCCAAGACCTGGCGAAGGACTGCTAGGCAAAAGTCCAACCGGAGGAGCGGTTGGCATCAGGTACATTCTCCCGAGAGGAGTAGGTGAGGATGCGTTCCCCGTCGAGGGAACAGTAGGCGTTGGTTCGACCTAGGGTTCCATTTTGGAGACCCAAAGTTAGAACCAAGACAGGTAAGGCTGTATAAACTAACATCTTGTTGCTTTATAGTATTTTGGACTAACCCTGGATGCAGGACCGAAGGAACGAGTGTCTGCAGCTCAGAGAGCCTCAAAGGAGTGAGGCAACAGCTGACCAGGGCGCCCGGAGTGTCCCAGGCGCCCCCAAGGTGAAAACAAAACACATAGTGCAAAGGAAGGCTTCGACAGTTCATGTTCGGGTCGCCCCCATGCTCCTGGGCGCCCCCGCTGCACCCGGGCGCCCCCAGCGCTCCGGGCGCCCCAAGGTGAAGCTACCGAAGCAGCTCCAGCGAAGCCAAGAGGATAAGAGTTTGACCCGATCAATCCGGGCGCCCCCAGCATCCCGGGCGCCCCGGTCAAGATCTGATCCCGAGTTTGAAGGGATCAGAAGCTGACCGAGTTAAAGGCGGATCGGCCAACACATGGGGGGGGGGGGGGGGGCGCCCCCAGGGCCTATAAAAGGGCCCTCGACCCCGAAGCTTCAGATAACGAATTCTTTCAACGCTTCTACGCTCTTCTGCTTCCGCGCTCTGCTCCAGCAACCTCCCGACTCGAGATACAAGCGCCGACGACGTCCTACTACTCCAGAAAAAGTAATCTACATCGGACGTCGGTAAAAAGAAGAGTTTAATTTCAGTACTGCACTTTTACTGTAATTCCATTTCTGTAACTGATTTTGCGCGATTATAGTATTGCCCGCAGTAAACGGTCAGCGACCGTGGGCCTTGGAGTAGGAGTTGACCTAGGCTCCGAACCAAGTAAAAACCTTGGTGTTTGTGTGTTTTTGTTTTTAATCTTTCGCTACGCATTCTCTTTTCAAATCCGAACGTTTTCCGATATTCACCCCCCCTCTATCGGTTCTCTCGATCCAACAAGTGGTATCAGAGCGGGGAAGTTCAAATTTGGTGCAACCACCAGTTTGAAAATTTTTCGGATTTTTTTTTGTTCGAATTTCTTCTAATATTTTTTTTCGAATTTCTTCTCCTTGATCGAGGTTGGTGCAACACCCCTCGACGAATATTTTTTCCTTATCCCGCACTACTAATCCAAGACCAAGTCTTGGGATATTTTTTTTGTTTAGTTTACATTTTAGATAAATGGCCATGCAAGAAGGCTTCAGCACCACACGACCACCTCTCTTCAGTGGAGAAGACTTCTCCTACTGGAAGAGCAGAATGGAGGTCCACCTGAAAACTCAGGTGGACATGTGGATAATCATCCAGTCCGGACTGGAGATTCCGAGAAATACTGAAGGAGTACCTCAAAGCTACACAGAGTGGGACACCGCTCTGAAATGAAGAATTGAAGCGGATGCAAAGGCGACCCAGACCCTTCAATGCGGCTTAACAAAAGAGGAGCTGAACCGGGTGGGCCCTTTCAACAGTGCCAAGGAGCTGTGGGGAAAACTGATTGAGCTGCACGAAGGGACATCAGACACTCGGATCAACAAGAGAGATCTACGCCTGAACAAACTGTATACCATCAAAATGGCCGACAACGAAACAGCAGCCCAGCTTCACGCACGAATCCAAGAACTGATGAACGGTCTTCACACTATTGGTCACAAGGTAGAAAACCGTGACCTAATCAGGTATGCGCTAAATGTTTCCCTAGAAACACCTTGTGGGCATCTATGGTAGATGCATACAAGGTTTCAAGGGATCTTTCAAAGATTAAATTAGATGAATTATTCTCTGAGTTAGAATTACATGAACAGACTAACTGCAATTTGGCCGAGAAAGGTATTGCCCTTGTTGCAGGTAAAACTGGAAGGTCAACAAAGAAGAAGCCTCAACCTGAACCCGAGTCTAACTCAAACTCAGACTCAGAAGATGAAGAAGGAGATAGACCTAAGCTGGTCCGACTGGCAAGAAACTACTACAAAGAACTGAAAAATCAAACCAATAGAAGGAAGAAGGCACTTTAGGCAACGTGGGACGAGTCCTCCTCCGAAGAAGAAGAAGAGGTCCCTCAATCGAACCTACTAGCACTAACCGCCTCAGAGAAAGTCGAGACCGAGTCAGAATCAGAACAGGACGACGACAGACTGACCTTCTCAGAGGACGGCGAAATTAAGGTAAGTGGATTCAATAGATGTCAATTAAATGAACTAATTTTGTATCTTTCTCGAGATTTGGCGAAAGCCAAACTCTGAGTCGAATCCCTCCGACAGGAAATAAAACTCCTGAAAGAGGGAGCTGACTCTAAACCCTTAACCGAAAAGGTTCAAGAAGGAACTCCTACTTAAGTTGAAAAACTTGAGAAAGAGAACTCCTCCCTGAAAATTCAGGTTAAGGATCTTAGATCAGCTTTAGAACGATTCACATCTGGTTCCAAGGGTCTTGACATGATTCTTGGAAAGCAGAAATCAGTTCTAAATTGATCCGGACTTGGCTATAGAACCAAATCTAGACAAAGATCTTACTTTGCTGTACTGAATCAGTCCAGAAGTAAAGTTCAGGCATGGGTACCTACACTGTACCTGAACAAACCAACTGGATCAAATCAGTATTGGATCCCCAAGGACAAGATTCACATCTTGCCCAATCATTACCGTGGCTTTAGTCCAGGGGGAGCCAAATTAAAATCTATATTTATTGTTAAATAGAATTTAATTCTTGCAATTTGCTTGTTTGATTGTTTATTTAAATTTCTGCAATTTACCATGCTTAGACTTAGGAATGGTTAGTATAAGGACCGGACAAACTTAACTGAAACTTAAACAACATAGTATTGGTGATAGTACGTTAGGGAAACCAATTCTAATAAGGTCAAGTTTACTTGGTCTCTTTAGACTGGTGAAACTAGCCGAAGCTACCGATCCAAAATCCAAACTAGTTAGACCAGAACTTTTCAAAGATTAATTTTGAAAATGAAATTTCATTAAACGGCTTTGTCAAGGAAAGGGTTGATGATCCAATAAGGCTACGGCCAAAGAAGGCCTAGTGCCTCGCCAAGACCTGGAAGCCAATTTTTGAATTTCAATTTCAAATTACTCTTTGTCAAATTCAAATCTAACACAAATTTTCAGTTAGGTGTAGAATCAAACATTTTTCTTCAAAATAAACTTAGTTGTTTTCAAAAATTAATTTAAGGTTTTCCAAATAAAAATTAATTTTTCAAAATAATTTCACTTATCAAAACCTGTCTCACAAAATCTATAAGGCTAACGTGATTGAAAACCCTAGATTTGGGTGAGACAGACTAGGCAGTGAAACTCAATTTAAGCTATTCCTGACTCTAATTGGATCCAAATCAATAAAACTCTTTATGTGTAGGAACATAAAGATTTGGACCAATGGATGTTGGATAGCGGTTGCTCCAGACACATGACTGGAGATAAATTGAAGTTCACCAAACTCAAGTTCAAGAACCTAGGCTCAGTGGCATTTGGCAACAGTGCTACACTCAAGGTAATTGGGTCAGGTAATATTGATCTTAAATCTGACTTTGTTATTAAGAAAGTTCTTTTGGTTGAAAACTTCAATTTTAACTTGCTTAGCATAAGTCAGTTATGTGATTCTGGTTATATAGTCACCTTCAACAATTCTAACTGCCTGATTAGAAATGTACAAGACTCAGAAATCATGCTTAAGGGCACTAGGAAAAATAATGTATACACTATAAACCTTCCCCTAGTACCCAAATGTATGTTAACTCAGTTAGAACAATCAAATCTCTGGCATAGGAGACTAGGTCACACTAATCTGAGAACTATCTCAAAAGTCACCCAACTTGGCTTAATCAAAGGTATCCCCAAAATTAAAAACAATGAAAACCTAATATGTGAATCATGTAATCAAGGTAATCAAACCAAATCTAATCACAAACTAATCCAATCTAACCTAACTCAAACCACACTTGAGCTCCTGCACCTTGACCTATTTGATTCACATGGAGCCAAGTCACTAAGCGGGAACCGATACTGCTTAGTAATAGTTGATGATTACTCTAGGTTCACCTGGGTTAGGTTTCTAAAAACCAAAGATGAAACCCTAAACCTATTTAATGAATTCTGTAAATTAATTGAAAATCAAAATGATACTAAAATTAAAAGAATTAGGAGTGACCACGGGGGAGAATTTGAAAATCAACGGTTCGAGGAATTCTGTAAGGTCAATGGGTATTTACATGAATTTTCATGTCCTAGAACCCCCGAACAAAATGGGATAGTCGAAAGAAGAAATAGAACATTACAGGAAGCCGCTAGGGCTATGCTCAACGAATTTAACTTAGCAAATCAATATTGGGCAGAAGCGATTAGTACGGCTTGTTACATCTAAAATAGGGTTCTGATTAACAAGCGACACAACAAAACACCCTATGAACTGTACTACTATAGACTCCCAAATCTACACTACCTAAGGGTCTTTGGATGCAAAGTCCATATCCTAAACATCCAAAGACTATTTAGGGAAATTTCAGTCCAAGTCAACCCCAGGTATCTTCCTAGGATACTCAACCACCAGTAGAGCCTATAGAGTTTACAACAAACAAACTAAGAAAATTAAAGAAACAACAAACTTAATATTTGATGAAGAAATCAACTCAACATCTGATAATCCAGACCTAACTTTATCAAATTCTGATCAAGAAAATAATGAACAAATTATTGAACCCTTAATTGAACCCTTAAACGAACTAACTAATGAACCAATTAATGAGTCAACTGAACCAATTATCGAACCAACAAATGAACCAGCTCAAAGAGTCGAATCAAATAGTGAACCAAACCGACCAGCCAGACCTGAGGCTGAACCAAGTTCTAGAAGAACCAAGAAACCCAGACTTAGTCACCCAACTGATCAAATTATGGGTGATCAAACTCTAGGAGTTAGGACTAGATCCTCCTATAGAAACCTTAGTCAAATAGCTATGATATCAAAAATTGAACCCAAAACTATAGAGGAAGCCCTACCTGATCCTGATTGGATCATAGCTATGCAAGAAGAGCTAGCTCAATTTGAGAGAAACCAAGTCTGGGAATTAGTACCTAAACCTGAGGGCAAATCCGTCATTGACACTAAGTGGGTTTTTAGGAATAAGTTGAATGATCAAGGAGAAATAGTCAGAAATAAAGCCCGCTTAGTAGCAAAGGGTTTCAGCCAAGTAGAAGGATTAGATTACGATGAAACATATGCCCTAGTAGCTAGACTTGAGTCCATTAGGATGTTACTGGCCTTTGCATCCCATAAAGGATTTATGTTATACCAAATGGATGTAAAGTCAGCTTTTCTAAATGGATTCATTAAAGAAGAAGTTTATGTAGGACAACCCCTGGGTTTGAGGACTTAGAAAGACCTAACCACGTTTACAAACTTACTAAAGCACTATATGGGCTAAAACAAGCACCTAGGGCCTGGTATGAACATTTATCAACTTACTTAATCTCTAAAGAATTTAAACAAGGACAAATTGTCTCAACCTTGTTTATTAAAACCCTAGGAAAAGATATATTTATTGCCCAAATTTACGTAGATGACATAATCTTTGGGTCGACCAACTCGAACTTTCTAAAAGAATTTGTTAAAATAATGGAAAACGAATTTGAAATGAGCCTAGTTGGTGAACTTAACTTTTTCCTAGGCTTACAAATTAAACAAACTAGGGATGGAAACTATGTCCATCAATCCAAATATGCTAAAGAGTTAATAAAGAAATTTAAAATGGATAACTCTAAAAGCATAAGTACCCCCATGACCACTAATGTAAAAATAGATAGTGACCCTGATGGTAAACCAGTGGACCTTAAACTCTATAGAAGTATGATAGGTAGTCTACTGTACCTTACAGCCAGCAGACCTGACATTCTTTTTGCTGTAGGGATGTGTGCTAGATACCAAACCTGTGCTAAGGAAATGCACTTAGCAGCCCTAAAAAGAATACTAAGATATGTAAAGGGCACCCTAAATGTAGGGATTTGGTATCCTAGAACCTTAACCTTCAATTTGTCAGGATACTCGGATTCTGACTATGCGGGTTGTAAATTAGATAGAAAGAGCACAAGTGGAAGCTGCCAACTCTTAGGAAATAGTCTAGTAAGTTGGTGCAGCAGAAAACAACACTGTGTAGCTCTGTCCACAATTGAAGCTGAGTATGTAGCCTTAGGAGAGTGTGTAGCACAACTTTTATGGATGATGCACACTCTTAAGGACTTTCAGCTCAACTACACCCAAACTCAAGTATTTATTGACAATATAAGTTCAATTAATCTAACTAAGAACTCAATCCAACATTCCAGAACCAAACACATAGAAGTCAAACATCACTTTGTAAGAGACCATGTAGCCAGGGGTGAAATAGTACTTAAGCACATAGACTCTAAATCCAACTTAGCTGATATACTCACAAAACCCTTACCTGAGTCTGAGTTCAGCTCACTAAGAAGGCAGTTAGGACTGTGCTCTGTAGAATAGGTTAACTCTACTTTTGATTTTCTTACTGCTTTACTTAATTTAAAAATCAGTTTCTAAAAGAATTTGAAAAACTGTTTTACTTAATTTCAAAATCAGTTTTTAAAAATTTTTTTTGACTTAGTTTTATTTCAAAACTACCCCCTTTCAAAACTAGGGCTTTTTCGCAAATGGACTTAGCCTAGGCCCTAACCCTAGAACTACATGCACCTATAGATTTAGAAGCCAACATCTCACAAGCATTTTAGGGTACTTTTGATTGATAACCTAGAATGGGTTGAGATGCTTAGGTCTTTGCCTTAATTCAAGATGCTTTAAGTCAGTGCATCTGCAGTAATTAGGGCACTAAATACAATTTACACAGCAATCAAGTTATGTATCAAGCTTAGAAAATCTAACTTGAACAGAAACACTTAACTTGACTAACCCTAGCAAAAACTACTGTTTATAATAGTTAGTAAGTAGCTAATTGGGTTAGATAGGTCCCTACAAGAGAAAATTAACTGATTTTGGTTTAAGTCTTATCATGAATTGGTTCAGTACAGCAAAATCATGCAAATATTTTCCTTTATGAAAGTTATTTCCTTTATGCAATTTAATTTCTGCTATATTTATCTATTTTTGATATATGGCAAAGGGGGAGAGATAGGAAAGGAGAGAGTTTAAAATTTTCTAGCTCAAAGTTTTTTAAAATTTTATCCTTTACTCAAAAAGTACTAAGTTTCTCAAAACACTTAAGCTTTTTCAAAATTTTCTATGTACTTATGTTTTTCAAAATTTTCTAAGTATTTATGTTTTTCAAAATTTTTCAAACTCTATCTTTAATTCAAAAAGTACTAAGTTACTAAGTACTTAAGTTCTCAAGTTTTCAAAATCTTACTAAGTACTTCAAAATTCTACTAAGTACTTAAGCTTTCAAAATCTTACTAAGTTCTTAAAGTTTCAAAATCTTATTAAGTACTTAAGTTTTTAAGTTTTCAAAAAGGTGCTAAGTACTTTAAACTAACGGTTCTTAAAAGTTTCCTAAGTACATAAAACTGAAGTTTTTCAAACTCTAAGTACTTAAAATTAAAGTGGTTAAATTCTTTCCAAAGCACACAACGAAAATCATTTTGGAAAATATAAGCTTTAAAGCTTAAAATTCTTTTTGGTTAAAACCATCTTCAGACTTAAAACCTATTTTTCAAAAACCCCACGAATTTTTGAAAAATCTAGGGGGAGATTCCTTCCAGGGGGAGGGAACAAAAGGTAATTTTTATATGCTTTGATTAAACTTAACGTTTTGAACCAGGGTTGCCATAAATCAAAAAGGGGGAGATTGTTGGTGCAGAAAGCACCCAAGTCGAACCTGAGTTTTGATAATGGCAACAGGACTCAAAAGTTAAGTTTTACTTGTTATCTAACATATTACTCTAGTGAGCAGGGTAAAAAGTCCTAGCGAAGGACTGCTAGGCACTGGAAAAGGAATTCCAGGGTAAAAAGTCCTAGCGAAGGACTGCTAGGCACTGGCGAAGGAATGCCAGGGTAAAAAGTCCTAGCAAAGGACTGCTAGGCACTGGCAAAGGAATGCCAGGGTACTGAAGCCCTAGCGAAGCACTGCTAGGCGTCAGGCGAAGGACAACTTGGGACTGAAGACCTAGCAAAGGACAGCTAGGCACCGGGCGAAGGACAACTTGGTATCTAAGAACTGGCGAAGGACTGCTAGGCAAAAGTCCAACCGGAGGAGCCGGTTGGCATCAGGTACAATCTCCCGAGAGGAGTAGGTGAGGACGCGTTCCCCGTCGAGGGAACAGTAGGCGTCGGTTTGACCTAGGGTTCCATTTTGGAGACCCAAAGTCAGAACCAAGACAACTAAGGCTGTATAAACTAACATCTTGTTGCTTTATAGTGTTTTGGACTAACCCTGGATACAGGACCGAAGAAATGAGTGTCTGCAGCTCAGAGAGCCTCAAAGGAGTGAGGCAACAGCTCACCAGGGCGCCCGGAGTGTCCCGGGCGCCCCTAAGGTGAAAACAAAACACATAATGCAAAGGAAGGCTTCAACAGTTCATGTTCGGGGCGCCCCCGCTGCACCCGAGCGCCCCCAGCGCTCTGGGTGCCCCCAGGTGAAGCTACCGAAGCAGCTCCAGCGAAGCCAAGAGGATAAGAGTTTGACCCGGTCAATCCGGGCGCCCTGGTCAAGATCTAATTCCGAGTTTGAAGGGATCAGAAGCTGATAGAGTTAAAGGCGGATTGGCCAACACGTGGGGGGGGGGGGCGCCCCCGACGTTCCGGGTGCCCCCAGGGCCTATAAAGGGCCCTCGACCCCGAAGCTTCAGATAACGAATTCTTTCAACGCTTCTACGCTCTTCTGCTTCCGTGCTCTGCTCCAGCAACCTCCCGACTCGAGATACAAGCGCCGACGACGTCCTACTGCTCCGGAAAAAGTAATCTACATCGGACGTCGTTAAAAAGCAGAGTTTAATTTTAGTACTGCACTTTAACTGTAATTCCATTTCTGTAACTGATTTTGCGCGATTATAGTATTGCCCGCAGTAAACGGTCAGCGACCGTGGGCCTTGGAGTAGGAGTCGACCTAGGCTCCGAACCAAGTAAAAACCTTGGTGTTTGTGTGTTTTTGTTTTTAATCTTCTGCTACGCATTCTCTTTTCAAATCCGAACATTTTCTGATATTCACCCCTCCTCTATCGGTTCTCTCGATCCAACAGTTAGTAGTCGTGTATACTCAGGAAGTGTCCTTGGTGTTGTGGCGAGGTTTCTCCACCCACAAAGTGCGACGAGTTCTAGCCGGAGGTTATCCGGGGTTTGATCCACTGACGGATTGTTGGATTAGTCACCCGACCGGGGTGGATACCAACTAAAATCACTGTGTTAGCATTGGTTAGTAATTTTATTATTATTTTACTATTATTTCCGCTGTGCAAACTAACCGTGTAGGAACAAGAATTCGGCGATACGCTATTCAGCCCCCCTCTAGCGTACAGAATTGATCCTACAATTGGTATCAGAGCGAAGGATCGCTCTTGATCTGACTAACCGCCGAGGGAGCACATGCACGCTAGAGGAAAATGGAAGGAGAAGGTCCGCTAGGGGACGACATCTACACTTCGCCGGCCTACGACCACAAGGATTTCAACTATTGGCGGGCGAGGATCGAGACGTGGTTCGAAATGGATTGGGCATGGCAAATCGCGCTTGAAGACTCCTTCGAAATTCCAAAGGACAAGCACGGGAAGAAGCTTCGTCCTAGATATTGGGACAAAGAGCAACAAGAACAATTTCGGGCAAATAAGAAGGTAATAGATATATTAATCAATATTTTGCCTACTAATGTGTTAAATGGTGTAGGGGAGTATCAAAGTGAATGTGAATTATGGAGGAAAGTGAAAGAGTATCATGAAAGTCCTACACATGCTCAAGAGCTCAAGGAGAAAAGTCAAAGTGGTCAAGAAGAAGAAGAAGAAAAGGAAGTGTCAACCTCTTCAAGTGAGAAGGAGGAATTAAGTGAAAGATCATTAACCTCCTCAAGAGAAGAAGAGGAAGAGGTCTCCACCTCAAGGATTGAGGGGGAGGAGAGACCCAATTCAATGTCAGATCAAGAAGAAGAATCTACATCATCCAAGGTTGAAGAAGTCAACCTAGTCTCCACCTCCACCAAAGCTAAATCGAAGGAGCACATCACATGCTTTGGTTGCAACGAAAAGGGACACTACAAGGACAAGTGCCCAAAAGGTAAGGAGGTAAAATCTAAACCCGAGTCTATTCGATTTAAATCTAACGTGGGTTGTAGGATTGGAGGAGCCCAAGAAAAGAAAAAGGAGATTAGATGTTTCACATGTGGAGAAATGGGGCACTACCACACCAAGTGCCCAAAGAAAAGTGAGCTAAAGAAAATGGAGCACTTGAGGAGATGGGAGAAAGAAGAAAGAAAGAAGAAAAGAATCCCACATCAAGGAGGGACTCCAAAGGTAAGGAAGGTAACTTCTAACCTTAAGCCAAGATTTAATTCAAATTCAAATTTCTGTATGCATGATAAAAATCATGTTAATCATTCATCCATGCGTACTAGGATTGGTGAAAATTGCTTAATGGTGCACAATTTCGGATTTAAATATAATGATAGGACTAGGGTTAACAAGGTAGATCATAACCCTAGGAAAAGCATGCATCATGATCAACCTAGGACCTTTGTACCTAAGGATCATAGCACTAATCCTAAAAAGGGGAGGAATGCGCCTAGAAAGGAGGGTAGGCCTAGGAATGTCCAAGGTGGATCTATGGAAACCAAAGTTAGAGACTTGGCAAGGGAAAATCAAGTCTTGAGGGCAAGACTTGATACGTTAGAAAAGACCCTAGAAAGATTCACGGTTGGATCTAAGGGCTTAGACATGGTGTTGGGTAGCATAAAACTCAACTATGATAGATCGAGTTTGGGTTACCGATCTAGAGTCTCCAAGGCCAACAAAAAGAAATATGCTGGGAAGACATATGATCATGGCAAGAAGGAGAAGTCCAAGGATGGCAAGGGGGTGCCATTCAAAGGGAAAACGAGTGACTTAACTAAGGACAAGGTGTCCAAGGTTAAGAAGGTCCATTTTGTAGGCCAAGAGTCACCGGGGGCATACCGGTGTGGTCTAGTATGGATTGAGTCACCTAGGGAGGTGACTAAGGCTCAGAGCTCAAGGGGGAGCTCTAGGAGCCTTTGGGGTCCATGGTAGATGGATCTCAAAAGTGTTTCTCCCAAGAAATTAGGTGAAATATGCCATGAAGGATTAGAAGACTTGGGTAAGTCTTAATCATAGATTTTGGCACATTAAAAAAGGGGATTTAGGGAGAAAAATGTGAAAATTGGAGTATATTTGAGAGAAATTGGTTTTAAAGTGTAAATACCATATAATTTGGTGCTAGGAATGTTGTGTGGTTGAGTATGGGAAGAGGCATCAAAGTGAGGTTGAAATTAGAACCTTTGGACAAGGTTTAAATGATACACTTTAGGAGAAAGATGAGTTTCATGCCAATCTTGCGATCCGGAGTACATTTGTTTGAAAACATATTTTTCCCAAGTAGATATAGGCTTCACAAATCTCCCTGCAAAATTTTAGATTTTTCAAAAATTTGTAGAATTATTTAGGCATTACTGAAACTAGGCTAAAAAACCTGAAATTCAAGTATCAGTCGACTGCCCTGGAGGCAGTCGACTAGTCTCAGCCCAAAAACTCTCTGTTCGATTTGGGAGTCGACTGCCATATGGGAAGTCGACTGATCAGTGAGAGTTTGCAAAAATGGCCTATTAGGTGATAAGAAGTTGCAAAATTAGAAACATAAGAAAGTATCATGGAATCTTGAGAGATTTTATGGATTAATATTATATGATTCATAGACTAATATTGGATGATATGGCATAATCAACTCTTGATGAATGGAAGATTCCCACATATGTCTAGGATTAGGAGATAAAAAGGGAAATATTTGAGGATATTGAAAAGAAAGAGTTAAGGACAATTCCTTGTGTAAATTTATAGTGGTTAGCTTTGACAAACACATGGAATTAGAGATACATTTGAAAATTGATACAAAATGCCGATTTCTTAAGGAAATTAGAGGATTGTACCAAAGTCAAGCACATTTGATAATCTAAATCAAACCATATTTTTCTAGGATAGGGCATATCCTAGCAAATGTGCTTGCAAACCTTCAGAGTTTTCTAAGTGTTGATGAGTTCTTTTTGGCACTAGGGATAAGGTTGCTTGGGAGCAATCCTTTAATGGTGGCCAAGGAAGAAGAACTTGGTTGTTAGGTTGGGTAGAACCTAATTTGAATCTATGGTATTAAGTTGGGTAGAACTTCACCTAGGAAAATTGAAAATTGGGAGAAGGCATGGGTTAAGGGGGAGGTTGCCTCTTAGGTGCCTTAATTTTCATAGAAAAATGTTAGAGTTTTGTGTCCAACTTGGGAACGGTGATAGATACATGGTGAATTGTATTTTTCCCAAGTAGGTATGAGTACCACAAAGTTCTCTACGAAATTTGGGAATTTTTGGAGAAGTGTGGAATTTCTGGTGCAATTCTGAATTTGGCCAGTAAAGTCTGATATTCATAGTATCAGTTGACTGCCCTGAGGGCAGTCGACTGTCCATGGCTGATTTGGGTATCAGCAGCTGGTTTGGGATCCAAATGATAAGAAACAAGTGTATGGGTGGTTAGTACACTGTGTTTAGGACCATTAGGGATTAAAAGAACCAATAATTGGGTTTTATTGGGGTCTTTTTGATGTATGACAAAGGGGGAGAAGTTTGGGTTTAAGTTGGGAAACCAAACTTATCTTTGCAAGAAACCCTAGGTTTAGGGGGAGTTGAGTTTAAGGGGGAGCATGACTGCTCCATTCTTGGCGTAAGGGGGACCTTGGAGAGGTTCTTAAAAAGCCTTTGTAAGTCCAATGCAGGGGGAGCTTGGGAAAAGCTTTAAAGTTTGGGTTTAAGTTGGGAAACCAAACTTACCTTTGCAAGAAACCCTAGGTTTAGGGGGAGTTGAGTTTAAGGGGGAGCATGACTGCTCCATTCTTGGCGTAAGGGGGACCTTGGAGAGGTTCTTAAAAAGCCTTTGTAAGTCCAATGCAGGGGGAGCTTGGGAAAAGCTTTAAAAAGCCCATTTTGGTGGAAATTCCTAGCTTGGAGGGCTAGGTGTGGGAAAATCCTAACTTGGAGGGTTAAGTGGTGAAAATCCTAGCTTGGAGGTTCTTAAAAAACCTTTGTAAGTCCAATGCAGGGGGAGCTTGGGAAAAGCTTTAAAAAGCCCATTTTGGTGGAAATTCCTAGCTTTGAGGGCTAGGTGTGGGAAAATCCTAACTTGGAGAGTTAGGTGGTGAAAATCCTAGCTTGGAGGGCTAGGTGTAAAATTCCTAACTTGGAGGGTTAGGTGTGGGATGCCTTGGGATATGATCCAGTTATGCAGTGCATATGCATTCATTTAGCATGGTTTTTGCTATTTACTACTATCTTGCTTTCCTAACTTAAACGGATTGTCAAACATCAAAAAGGGGGAGATTGTTGGAGCAATCGGCCCTAAGATGGTCCGGAGTGACCATGTGTTTTGATGTTTGGGCAAAGGGTTTAAGTTAGATTTACCCTTGTATTTGATATGCGTATGTTGAGTGTGCAGGTTGTACAGGTTACGCATATGGACCTGACTGGACGGCCTCAGTACGGTGAAGGATGGCATGGAGGCCAGCTGGAGGCTGGCGTGCGCATCTGAGGGACCATGGAGTGCAGGGACGATGAGCTAATGGGGGCGGACTTCGAGGCGTACGTGAAGGGTGGCATGGAGGCAAGCTGGAGGCTTGCGTGCACATCCGAGGGACGAGGGCCGAAGATGAAGAGGGCGCGAAAGCAACAGTCGAGGCTGCGGAAGAGGAGTCAGTCGAGTCGTGAGGGTCGAGTGCTGTGTGAATGTACTCGGGAAGGGATTCAGCTAGGGACCAGTCGAACTGGTAGGTGGCTGGTGAGCTGGCTGAGAATTCGAACGTTGAGGTGCAACGGTCGAATTTGGCTGGCACCAGTCAATTGCCCTGAGGGCAGTCGACTGGTAGCGAGAAATCAGCCCCGAGTCCTATTTAAAGAGGACTTCATGGTGGCTGAGTTTCTTGACGAAACTTGCTTGGATAGGGCAAGTTAGTAGTCGTGTATACTCAGGATGTGTCCTTGGTGTTGTGGCGAGGTTTCTCCACCCACAAGGAGCGACGAGTTCTAGCCGGAGGTTATCCGGGGTTTGATCCACTGACGGATTGTTGGATTAGTCACCCGATCGGGGTGGATACCAACTAAAATCGTCGTGTTAGCATTGGTTAGTGATTTTATTATTGTTTTACTATTATTTCCGCTGTGCAAACTAACCGTGTAGGAACAAGAATTCGGCGATACGCTATTCACCCTCTCTAGTATACGGAATCGATCCTACACTTACTCCTTGAGTGACATCACCCACTATTTGGTCAATAGGGTGATCATGGTGATGTCTCAAGAGCCTAGAAGTTGTGGGTTCATTTACTCCTTCTTCCTCATCCTCTAGGGTACTTCTAGCTCCTCCTTGATCATTGCCCTCCAAATGTAGGTCTTGGATTCTTTGGGTAAGAGGTTGGACTTCTTCCATATCCTTATCAATTGAGGTTTTTCTAGGGTAGGTAGTTGTAGTTTCATCAAATTTAACATTTGAGGACTCCTCAATCACTTTTGTCCTCTTGTTGTACACTCTATATCCCCTACTAGTTAATGAGTACCCTACTAGAATTTCTTCATCGGCCTTTGACTCAAACTTCCTTAGGTCATCTTTGGTATTTAAGATGTAGATTTTACATCCAAACCCTAAAGTAGTGGACTTGTGATACTCTTCCATTCCATAATTCAAAAGGTGTTTTTCCTAGGAACTTATGTATCAACACCCGGTTTTGAATATAGCAAGCGGTGTTAACCGCTTCGACCCAAAAGTAGCTAGGAAGGGAATATGCATTAAGCATAGTCCTAGCAGCTTCTTGTAGGGCTCGATTTCTCCTTTCAACTACCCCATTTTGTTGAGGAGTCCTTGGGCATGAAAATTCATGCTTGTATCCATTTTCAACACAAAATTGTGTGAAACTTGCATTTTGGAACTCCCCACCGTGGTTACTCCTAATTCGGTTTATTTTGATATGTTTTTCGTTTTCTACCCTTTTACTAAATCCTATAAAAATCTCTAGGGTATTGTCTTTATGTTTCAAAACGTAAACCCATGTAAACCTAGAAAAGTCATCTACTATGACTAGACAATATTTACTCCCTACAAGTGAGGGAGTACTATGGCAATCAAATAAATCGATATGTAAAAGCTCTAAAGGTAAAGAAGTAGTGGTTAGGGTTTTACCTTTGTGTGATGATTTTGATTGCTTACCCTCTTGGCATGCATCACACAATTTCATCTTCTCATACTTGATCATTGGTAGCCCCTTCACCAACTCTTCCTTGGCCACTTTTGCAATGCTTCTCATGTTGACATGTCCAAGTCTCCGATGCCACAACCACCCTTCTTCTTCTTTAGACATGAAACATTTGGCAACATTGTTAGTAGCATAAGCAAGATCAAGATAATATAAATTTGCCTCTCTAAACCCTTCTAACACGACATTATTTGACTCATTATGTCTTATTATACATTTCCTGGCATGAAATTCGACTCTAAAATCGGCATCACATAATTGACTCACACTTAGTAAATTGAATTTTATATCTTTGATTAGGAGTACCTTATGTATAGAAATCGTGGGAGATACCTCAATGGTGACCCTACCAATGATTCTCAATTGTTCACTATTTCCAAAGGAGACCGTTCCTTCTCTTAAGTAGTTAATAGTAGTGAACTTGCTCACATTCCCGGTCATGTGTCTTGAGCATCCACTATCTACTATCCACATAGTTGAGGCCTCCTTCACCTTTACCTATACAACATGGAAAACATACTCTTTTGGTACCCAAATCTTTGATCCATAAGCATCATTTAGAAATCTTTTAGGTACCCATGCCTTCTTTGTGTTTCCCTTAGCCCCTAGTCTCCTAGATGCACCAATCCTATCGGTGAGTGAGACAAAGGCTACTTCATTTGTCTTTGGCCTATATCCTAAGCCGGCCTTGTTATAAACGACCCTTTGACTGTTGATTATCATATCTAGGTTACTAGATCCTACTTGGAATTTTCTAAGGGCCTCTGTGAGGTCATCTACCTTTTTCCTTAATTCCCTATTTTCAGTTTCAAGATGTGAGGCGTGTGATAAGATAGAACTAGCATACAATTCTTCAAGTTTGGTAGATTCTACTCTAAGCATGGCAATTTCTTCTTTTAGATCCTTAATTTTACTTCTAGCCTTAGCTAAGTCCATGTTAGTGCTAGAAATGATCTTTACTAAAGTAGAGGAGGGTAAGTGGTATACTTCACTTACCGAAGCATCTGACTCGGATGATGAAGTGGAGGAGCTCTCATCTTCAATACTTGAGATTCTTTCATCATTTGATGAATCTGAGTGGTCTTGTGCCATAAGAGCAAAGTGGGAGACTTGCTCTTCTTCTTCCTCTGAGGATGATGGATCATCCCAAGTTGCCTTGAGGTTGGTGGCACCCTTCTCCTTTCCCTTTGACTTCTTCTTGTCACCTTTCTTCTTCTCCTCCTTCTTGTCGTCTCTTCTCTTCAATTGAGGGCACTCGTTCTTCATGTGTCCCTCTTGGTGGCAGTTGTAGAATATGATGTCCTTGGCCTTACCCTACCTTTGGACCCTTTCCTAGCATAGGACTTGTTAGACAAACTTTTAAAAGCTCTATGAAATTTTCTTACCATGAACGCCTCTTGATCGCTATCCAAGGAGGCGCTGGATTCCTCTGAGTCGGATGAGGAGGAGCATACCACCTTCTTCTTCTCCTTCCTCTTCTTCTTCTCCTTTTCTGCAACAAAAGCAATACCTTTCTCTTTGGCAGAGACATTAGCTTGCTCATGTAGCTCGAATTCACAGAATAAGTCATATAATTTTACAATGGACAAATCCCTTGATACCTTGTATGTATCAACCATGGATGCCCACAAGGTGGTTCTCGGGAAGGCTTGTAAAACGTACCTGATGATGTCCCGGTTCTCGATCTTCTCTCCAATCATGTGGAGCTCATTGATTACTTCCTTCACCCTTCATGTAGCTGACTGACAGTTTCGTTGCTCTTCATGGATAGGGATTGGAGTTGAGCCACGAGCAAGTCCTTCTTGTCTCTTCTAGACTCGTTTGACCCCTCGTTCAGTTCGACCAACTTATCCCATAGTTCCTTGGCGCTCTTGAATGACCCCACTTTGTTCAGTTGCTCCTTTGAGAGCCCGCACTGTAGTGTGGTGGTGGCCTTGGCATTGGACTGCGCCCTCTTCATTATCTCCTTCGACCAGGATCTCATCGGTGTAGGTTCTCCTCGTTCATCGACGGGTGCCTCGAAACCATCTGCAACACTAATCCAGTTTTCAATATCATTCATAAGGTAGTATTGCATCCTACCTTTCCCATACACGAAGTCGTTCCCGTCGAAAAAGGGTGGTCGTGCGGTGGAGTATCCCTCTTGAAACGCCATTATACTTGCTCCCGTTGATGGTTAGTTCTTCCGAAACACACCGGCTCTGATACCAACTGATGGATCGTCTAGGCATGCTAGAGGGCGGGGGGGGGGGGGGGTGAATAGCACTTTTTTGGAATGGATCTCTACAGAATCGTTAGCGCAGCGGAAATAAAATGCAAAGGAATCAAGACAATGCTAACAATGATATTTTTACTTGGTATCCACCCAGATGGGTGACTAGTCCAAGGATCCACGCCGCGAGCACCACTTTCACTATGGAAAACTCTCCTTCAGGTGGAGAAACCTTTACAATGGTGATCTTCCTCTTTACAGAATGAAGTAGAATGTGAGAGGAAGTAGAAAACACTCTTCAGACGAGCAACACTTCGACACTGTACGGAACCGTACCGCTCACGTGCAAAAAGGTGCTCCTTTTATAGGTGAACAGGGCAGACTCGCAGTCTATCCAGCCCCACACCAGTCGACTGCCCCAAGGGCAGTCGATTGGTCTAGCATTAATTACTAGCCAATGGCTAATTTTCGGGGTATACCAGTCAACTGCCCCAAGGGCAGTCGACTGGTCTGAGGCCGAAAACTCTCTGTGAGTTTTGGCAGTCGATTGCCCCTGGGACAGTCGACTGCCCTGCCTCTCAGCTTAGTCCCAAGCTTAGTTCCAGCCACTCCGGACCTTCTCCTTCACGTATGCCTTCAGGTCTGCTCCCTTAGCTTGCCTCTTGAAGTCCTCTTCCTCTGGCTATCGTCCCTCGGATGCGCACGCAAGCCTTCCCTTGGCTTGCCTCCATGCCACCCTTCACGTGTGCCCTTGAAGTCCACTTCCCGGCTTGCCCTTGGAGCTCTCCTCCCTCGGCTCTCGTCCCTTGGATATGTCCACCATGTGTGATTCTCCAAGTCCTGCAAACTTAATCACACACATCAAATACACATAACACTCTAACCTTAAACATATTCACACACACACATCAAAACCATGATATTCCAATCATTTAAGGGTCGATTGCCTCAACAAAGACGACGAGTGGATTGCCGGTTTTTGTGTTTATTATCGGGGTCCAATGAATAATTATCAACCATTAATTAAGCAATTAATTAAACAAGATAATTAATCAAAGCATCATATAAAATGATAGAAACAAGGAACCAAAAAGAAAGGGTATACCTTTTCTTTTACCTCTTGATCTTCTACGTTATATCCCTTCCCTCTCAGACGTCGAGTGGGAGATGAGATACAGAGAACCGGAATCACCAAGGCACTCCAAAATCACCTTTCTTCTTCCTTCTAGCTTGCACCAACAAACCCTATCAATTAGGGTTTGCACTGGCTACTTCTCCTCCTTCTTCCTTTTGCCATCGGCCACCAAAAGCTCGCCGAGCTTGCCAACCACGAGGATGATCCAAGGAGGAAGATGAAGAAGAAGAAGAAGGAGAGAAAACAATCTCCTTCCAAACCCAACTCCGGCCAAGAGCTTCTCCTTCCCTTAACTTGCGCCGTCGTCGCAGCCGCAAGCTTCCACCGCTGCCTCTCCAACGCTGACCACCTTCTCTTCCTCACCGGACCTCACAAAAGGGAGAGAAGAACCCCCCCCCCTTTGTCTAGTAAAGGTTAGCCATCTAGTGGTTGAGAGGAAGAAGAGAAAAGAAGAAGGAGAAGTGGCTTCTCCTCTTCTTGTCGTGACCTAGGAGAGAGAAGGGAGAGAGAGGAGAGGAGAGAAGCCTTGGCTTGATGATTAATTAGATTAGACTTGGTTTCTTGATCCCATGGGGTATATATAGGGCTAAGGTAGGGACCATGAGGAGGAGTTGGGTCTTGGTCCGCTAATGGATCTAAAACCGATCTATTAATGAAGATCCATTCCACTAAAGGATCTTCATTGCACTTCCTCACCAACCCCCATATTTTCATATGGGCTCCACCTATTATGAGTACATTCATCTCTCCGTGTTTAAGATATCGAATGTCCATCGATTAATTTAAATTATTGACAATTTTAATTAATCAACTTCTAACTCTTTGACTAGTAGCACTCAACCTTATCATCATGTTGGATCAAATCCACCTGCAAGGTTTAACATGATGAACCATATGAGCTCATCAAGGGGGCATCATCATCTCGATTCACCAAGACATGGATTCCGTCAATAATCAACGGCACACCATATAATTAATATTATTTTCCAACTTACCAGGCCTATCGATTTAGCAGAATAAATCTCGCCCATTGGTAAATCAAAGAAATAAAATATTAAGTCAGAGCATGCCCGTTATTATATCGAGATTTAGAGAATGTACTCCATAATAATCCGAGGTCCAATCCAATTATTAAGTCAGTACAAATTGGATGACTGATTAATCCGAGGTCCATTTCCAAACTATATTAACTGCTTTCTTCCCCGATCAAATCTGTCGCGTCTTCACCGCAGGTTTCCAGTTCTTCGAGTTTTTCACTGTTTTCTTCAGTTTTTCCTCATCTGATGGCGCGATAGCATGGATTCCAACCTCAGATTGAGTTCTAGATCGTCGGGACCTTGTCTCCATGAGGATTTAAGCTCAACTTCGCCACTGAACAGAGCAAAGTGAGGGTTTCACCAGCTCTGCCAATCGCCTGATCGAATCAATCTTGCGTGCCATTTTTCATCCACCTGAGCAAGTCGGAGGGTTCTCTGGATTGCTCTGATCGTTCCTAAGTCTTCACAACAATCCCATACAGCAAGATCGAGGAGATCGGATGGATTTTTCAGCCGGGAGCAGAATTTGAGTTGAATCGATCGTGGAGTCAGATTTTCCAGCGATTTGTCAAGCTAGGGGGTTCGTGGCTTACTCTTGTGTGACGGCAAGAAGAACTTGAGCTAAGGAAGGGATCGATGCTTAGTTTCTTAGTGAATTTTCATTTCCGAGCAGTAGCTTCAATTTCTGTGTTCTTTTACAGTTTCTGAACTTTGTATCAGTGAACTTAGTTTTTCTATGAATCATTGCTGCATTCATTAGTTTTTCAATTCTGCATTCTAATTAGTTAGGTTGCTTGTTTAGTGAACAATTGCACTTAGACCAGCTTGCTTCACATTTGGATCATTTCTGAATTTGGTTTCTATTCTGCGTATCAGCCTTTTTTGCATATCAGTTTCAATTCTGCAAGTTTTAGTTATAGTTTCTGAAATTTGTGTCAAGTGAACATTAGTTCTTCTTAATCTTTTCTGAACAACAGCTTTGTGCACTCAAATTCAGCTTGCCCTATTTGTTTCTGCATGTAAATTGTTGCTGCATCTCTGCATTTGGATTCTGCATTCGATTAGATTCTGAACTGGTTAGTTTCATGGCTGCGTATCAGCTTGCTTTGCATTCGGCAGTTTCTGAGATTCTAGTTTTCATTTCTGCAAATCAGTTCCCTTTCTGAATTCGTGCTTCACACTCGGTTGCTTCTGAAATTCAGTTTCTTTCTTCTGCGTATCAGTTTTAGGTTCTGCGTATCAACTTGCATTAGTTTCTGGATTTTATAGCTTGTTTGCATTCTGTTTGTGTTGAGTTTGAAACCTGAAGTTAAACACACCTTTTAGAGTGCTATTGTGCTGGAAATCTGTTTGTGTTTCTGAATTCTAATCTTCATTTCTGCATATCAGATTTTAGTTGCTTGCACTTTGTATCAAGTGAAGCTTAGGCATTGATTTTGTATCAGTTTATTTTTAGATTGCTTAGCATTTTGTTTGTTTTGAGTGGTAATTCCTGAACCAAATTTCTGCATTAGTATCAATCGAAATTTGGTTTGATTTGATGTCAGATTTGTTCTCCAAAGTCGGTTAATCTACATTGGTTTGATTAAGTTCATAATTGGTTGAGTCATTAATTGCCATTACCTAGTTTAAGTTCGCTTAGTTAAGTGTCTTTGCTTTTCACTGTGTTTTCCTTTCTGATTGCAAACAATACCTAATTCTTACTTGAAACCCAAAGATATTTGACGACACCTAAACTCAAGCTTGAATCAAACATCCTTAACTAGCCCTTGGAAAAATATGACCTGTGGCCCCTTTACTACATTTAAATTGTGAGCTAGGGTTTCCAGCAGTTGAAATATCTAAATTTGAGACCCACATTCGTGACATCTATTTTGGGGTGCATCAAATTTTTGGCGCCGTTGCCGGGGAGCACTAGTTGAGTTTGTTTGCTTAAGCTTGTGTGCTTATTTCATATTTTTCTTGATCCATTTTTGTGCTTATCTCTATATCTTGTGATTTACTTTATCTGTTTTATTTTTCCATACACATTTACTGCGATTTGTTTATTTTATGACCAGGTCAGCAGGTGGTGATCTCGAAGAATTTGACCCTGAAATTGAGAGAACTTTCAGAGTAAGGAGGAACTAAGGCATATTTTCAAAGGCTATTGATATTCCTGCTCTTCAGACTATTCCTACTCATTCAGGCATTATCATGGCAGATTACCAGAAGACCATGAAAGAACTTGCAGCACCAGATGACACCTTTCAGTATTCCAGCATTGCTTATCCAGAGCTGACTGGCGATTTTGAGTTTAGATCCGGACTCATCCACTTGTTACCTAAATTTCAAGGATTATCTGGAGAAGATCCAAACAGACATCTGCATGAATTTCACGTAGTCTGCTCTACCATGAAGCCTCAGGGGATTTCAGAAGAAGATATTAAGCTGAGGGCATTCCCATTTTCTCTGACTGGAGCAGCAAAGGATTGGTTTTACTATTTACCTACTGGGCACGTGTCTAGCTGGATTTCCATGAAGAAGGCATTTCTAGAAAAATACTTCCCAGCCTCCAGAACTGCAATCATCAGAAAGAGCATATGTGGTATACAACAAGTGGTGGGAGAGACTCTTTATGACTACTGGGAGATATTTAACAAGCTATGCTCCAGTTGCCCACAACACCAGATCAGCGAGCAGCTCCTCATTCAGTATTTTTACGAGGGTTTATTGCAGATGGATAGGATCATGATAGATGCTGCAGCTGGAGGAGCCCTAGTTAACAAAACACCAGATCAAGCTAGGGAGTTGATTTCGAACATGGCAGAGAACTCATAGCAGTTTGGAAGCAGAGCATTGTCCACCAGAGGAGTGAATGAGGTCCAGGTGGCTTCTAATGAACTAAAGGAAATTAGGAATTCTCTGGTAGAGCTCACATCATTGGTGAAGCAGATGGCTCTTAATAATGCAAGCCAAAATCCTAATTTTTCGGTGCCTCCACAATCAAGTCAAGTGATGAGGGTATGTGGTATTTGCTCTAGCCAGGAACATAATTCAGATTCATGTCCCAACCTCCAACAAGATGAAACAATAGCGGCATTGGTTAGGGGACAATTTCAAGTTAGGAATAACCCCTACTCCTCTACTTATAACCCTGGTTGGAGGGATCATCCAAATCTGAAATATGGAAATTCTTTCTACCAACAAAACCCATCACAACAACAATTTCAGCAGCCTCTTCAAAATTTCCAGCAACCTCAGCAGCAAATTCAGCAATTCCAGCCCCAAATTCAGCCATTCCATCCAACATTCCAGCAGCCTTTTCAAGGGAATCAACAAGGTTTTCAAGGAAATTTGAATTTTCAGCAACAATATCAACCTTTACAGCAACCATTCCAGCAATCACAGTAAAGTTTTTAGCCTTTGAATCAAAATTTTTAGCCTTTGAATCAAGGTTTTCAGCCCACTCAGTTTCAATCTTCACCACAACCATTTCCACTTCAAAACCAGAATTTTCAAGGCTATAATTCTCAGCAAGTTCAACCATCATTCCAGCCTAATTATCATCCCTTTCAACAACCATTTCAGCCTACAATCAGCCCCAACAACCCCAATTCCAACAAGCACAGCAGGGTAATATTTTTCAACAGTCTACCTCATCATTTCATGGTCAATCAAAGCCATATGCTAACCAAGGGGGCTATGGAGGTTCTAGTGGGGGAAATGTGCAACCACAAAGGATAGAAGAGATGTTTCAACAAATTTTACAACAACAAAGGAATGATCCCGCCATACAAAATATCGAAAGGCAAATTGGACAATTGGCTAGTGGGATGAATCAGATTCAAGCTCAAGGATCAAGCCAACTACCTTCCCAAGCTACTCCCAATCCAAAGGGAAATGTTAGCGCTATTACATTGAGGAGTGGGAAGGTTACTTCAACTCAAAATGGTCCAAGAGCAGATTTTTCTGAAAACAGGGTAGCACCTACATTTTCAGCACCAATCAGCCCTGAAATCACTTCAAAATCAGTTGGTTCTACCCCTAGTCCGTGCTCAACTTCTTCCTCAAGTAATCCTGTGATTTTGGTGGAAAATGAGGGAGAAATCAGAGGCGAAACAGACCTCATAGTAGCTACATCGAGTGGGACAGCAGCTCAAAATTCAGCCCCTCCAATTTCGGTTCAAGAGGAAGAAATGAGGGTTCCCCTGCCCTTTTCACAGCGGAAACCTCAAGCCAAAAGACAAGTGGAGGAGGAGAAAGCTAAAGAATATAATGAGCTTGTAAAGTTGTTTAGCAAAGTAGAGATTAATGTACCTCTGTTGACTATGATTAAACAGATTCCTAAGTATGCAAAATTCCTGAAAGATTTATGTGTTCACAAGAAGAAGCTTAAGGAGAATGATGTGGTCAGCTTAGGGAAAAATGTTTCAGCACTCTTCCATGCCATACCTCAAAAGTGTGAAGACCCTAGAGTTTTTACTGTATCATGTGTGATAGGGAGGACTATGTTTCATGACGCCATGCTAGACTTGGGAGCCTCCATCAATGTAATGCCCAGATCGGTCTTCCAGATGCTTGGCATTGGCCCTCTGCAGCCCACTGGAGTGGTAATTCAGTTAGCGGACAGAAGCCAGACCCATCCAGCAGGAGTTATTGAAGATGTTTTGGTAAAAATAAAGGAGTTGATTTTCCCTGCAGACTTCTACATTCTAGACATGGAAGGAGACTATCTTGCACATAGATCCCCACTCATCTTAGGGAGGCCTTTTCTGAAGACTGCCAGGACAAAAATTGATATTTATGCTGGTACACTTTCGATGGAAGTGGGGGACACAGTAGTCTAGTTTAGTATTTTCGATGCCATGAAGTACCCTAGGGAAGATCACTCTATTATGAGCATTGACATTCTGGATGGATTGGTTGAGACAGATTTAGTGGTTGAGGGAGTTTCACATGATTTTTCTGGAGGAGATATTTTTGCAGAGGAGGCTGAGGGAGTACTTGCTATTGAGACTGAGGATATTTCAAAGTTTATTTCAGATTCACTTCCAGCTGGTGAGGATTTTCTAGGTGTAGGGGATTACACAGAGCCCCAAGGATCACCTACTTCTATTGAGATTCCAGAGGATTCAGAGCACAGGTATGATAGTGTAGGGGATTGCACAGAGCCCCAAGGATCACTCATACCCACTGAGCAGGGCCAGATTGAACTTAAGCCACTACCAGGCCACTTGAAGTATGTGTACCTAGGAGAGGAGCAGAATTTTCCAGTTATTATTGCACAACATTTGGAATTAGAACAGGAAGAGAAATTATTGCAAGTCCTGAGGCAATACAAGAAAGCGATTGGGTGGACTCTATCAGATATACCAGGTATCAGCCCAGCTCTCTGTATGCACAGGATATTCTTGGAAGAAAATGTTAAACCCGTGAGGCAGCCACAAAGGAGACTTAATCCACTCATTTTGGACGTTGTAAAGAAAGAGGTGACTCGACTTCTACAGGCAGGTATCATTTACCCCATTTCTGATAGTCAGTGGGTTAGTCCCATACACGTGGTGCCCAAGAAATCTAGCGTGACAGTGGTGGAAGATGGAAGCAACGAACTAGTGTCCACCAGAGTTAAGAATTCTTGGAGAGTCTGCATTGATTATAGAAAGCTCAACAAGGTCACAAGGGAGGACAACTTCCCTTTACCCTTTATTGATCAGATGCTTGAAAGACTGGCAGGGAAGTCCCATTACTGTTTTATGGATGGATATTCAGGCTACTTCCAGATTTGTATAGATCCAGAGGACCAAGAGAAGACTACCTTCACTTGCCCCTTTGGCACTTTTGCCTACAGACGTATGCCTTTTGGACTCTGCAATGCACCCGGAACATTTCAGCGATGCATGGTAAGTATATTTGGTGAGTTGCTAGAGCATTGCATGGAGGTATTTATGGATGACTTTTCAATTTTTGGCACGTCTTTTGATTCATATTTAGAAAATTTGTCTAGGGTTTTACACCGTTGCATTGAGACTAACCTTGTTCTTAATTTTGAAAAATGCCACTTCATGGTAGAGCATGGTATTGTACTTGGACACATAGTGTCTAGGAGAGGTATAGAGGTAGATCCTGCAAAAATAAGTGTTATTTCTTCTTTATCTTATCCCGTATGCGTATGGGACGTTCGTGCTTTCCTTGGACATGCAGGTTTCTACCACATATTTTTAGAGACTTTAGCGATATTGCTCAGCCCTTGACAAAACTTTTGCAGAAAGATATTGAATTTTGTTTTGATGATAAGTGCAAAGAAGCTTTTCACAGACTCAGGGAGACTCTTACCTCTGCTCCTATTATTAAATCATCTGATTGGNCTGCATTGATTACAGAAAGCTCAACAAGGTCACAAGAAAGGATCACTTCCCTTTACCCTTTATTGATCAGATGCTTGAAAGATTGGCAGGGAAGTCCCATTACTATTTTTTGGATGGTTATTCAGGCTATTTCCAGATTTGTATAGATCCAGAGGACTAACAGAAGACTACCTTCACTTGCCCCTTTGGCACTTTTGCCTACAGACGTATGTCTTTTGGACTCTGCAACGCGCCAGGAACATTTCAGCGATGCATGGTAAGTATATTTGGTGAGTTGCTAGAGCATTGTATGGAGGTATTTATGGATGACTTTTCAATTTTTGGCACGTCTTTTGATTCATGTTTAGAAAATTTATCTAGGGTTTTACACCGTTGCATTGAGACTAACCTTGTGCTTAATTTTGAAAAATGTCACTTCATGGTAGAGCATGGTATTGTACTTGGACACAGTCTCTAGGAGAGGTATAGAGGTAGATCCTACAAAAATAAGTGTTATTTCTTCTTTATCTTACCCCGTATACGTAGGGGACGTTCGTGCTTTCCTTGGACATGCAGGTTTCTACTGTAGGTTTATTAGAGACTTTAGCGATATTGCTCAGCCCTTGACAAAACTTTTGCAGAAAGATGTTGAATTTTGCTTTGATGATAAGTGCAAAGAAGCTTTTCACAGACTCAGGGAGGCTCTTACCTCTGCTCCTATTATTAAATCACCTGATTGGAATTTGCCATTTGAATTAATGTGTGATGCATCTAACTTTGCAGTGGGAGCTATTCTAGCACAGAGGGTGGATGGAGCACCTCATGTCATATGCTATGCCTCCAAGACCCTGGATGCCGCCCAAGCAAACTACACCACCACTGAAAAGGAGCTTCTTGCCATTGTTTTTACTTTAGATCGTTTTAGATCTTACTTATTGTGCTCACATGTTATTATTTTTTCTGACCATGCAGCTCTAAAATACTTGTTGAAAAAGCCTGATGCTAAACCTAGACTGATCAGATGGATGCTCCTGCTCCAAGAATTTGACCTGGAAATTAGAGACAGAAGTGGCACAGAAAACTTAGTTGTAGATCACCTGAGCAGAATTGAAGGAGATGGATCTTGTACCACCATTGACGATAATTTTAGTGATGAGCATCTTCTTACAGTACATGGTGAGACACCTTGGTATGCAGACCTAGTTAATTTTTTAGTAGCACGTGTTTTTCCTACACACTTTTCTAAAACTCAAAAAGATAAACTTAAAAGCGATGTCAAATTCTATATGTGGGATGATCCTTATTTATGGAAGTTTTATAATGATCAATTAATTAGGAGATGTGTACCAGACCATGAGTTTTCTTCTGTCCTTACATTTTGCCATTCATCAGCTTGTGGGGGGCATTTTGGACCCCAAAGAACTGCTAGGAAGGTGCTAGAGTGTGGATTGTACTGGTCCACCCTATTTCATGATTCATATGCATTTTATAAAAATTATGATAGATGTCAGCGAACTGGGAACATAGGAGCGAGAAATGAGATGCCCCAAAACACTATACTTTTCTGTGAGATTTTTGATGTTTGGGGAATAGATTTTATGAGACCTTTTCCTGTATCTTGTGGTTATTTGTACATTTTACTTGCTGTAGATTATGTTTCTAAATGGGTGGAGGTCATTCCCTCCAAGACTGATGATTCTTCTGTTGTTGTTAGTTTTGTTAGGTCATACATTTTCTGCAGGTTTGGAATTCCAAGGGCAATAATAAGTGACCAAGGATCTCATTTTTGCAATAAACACATGAAGTCTCTACTTGGAAAGTATGGGGTTGTACATAAAGTTTCTACATCCTACCATCCCCAAACATATGGACAGGCTGAAATTTCTAACAGAGAGGTTAAATCAATTTTGGAAAAGACTGTTGGGCCCACTAGAAAAGATTGGAGCAAAAGGCTAGATGATGCATTTTGGGCTTATAGAACGGCATTCAAGACACTGATTGGCATGTCCCCCTACCGCTTAGTGTATGGAAAAGCTTGTCATCTTCCCATGGAAATAGAGCACAAAGCATATTAGGCAGTAAAGGCGTGTAATTTCGATGCTACCAAAGTGGGAGAAGAAAGAAAACTTCAACTTCAAGAGCTTGAAGAGATTAGGCTAGAAGCATTTGAAAATTCAAGGATCTACAAGGAAAAGACCAAAAACTTCCATGACAAGCACATCTTGAAGAAAGACTTCCAAATTGGTGACAAGGTATTATTGTACAAATCAAGGCTCAAATTGATAAGAGGTAAGTTAAGGTCAAGGTGGGATGGTCCATTTATTGTAACTAACATTTTTCCCTATGGAGTTGTTGAAATTAAAGATGAAGCTAACGGATTTGTTTGGAAAGTCAATGGCCACCGGCTCAAAAAATACTTTGAAAAAGTAAAGGAGCTAGAGGTGGATGGTTTGGACATCAAGGACGCTATCTACCCAAATTAAGGGGAGTTTACTTTTCTTGCACCTATATTTTATTTGTATATATCATTTTCATGTTTTTAGAAGTAAATGTTTCTTTTTGAAGTGAATTGTTGATAATAAATTCTTAGGTAAAATAGAATGAATAAATAGACATTGTAAATACCATATTATTTCTTTTGGCACTTTTTCTTAATGAGTAGGAATAAATGTATCCCTCTAGGTTGTCTTCATATCATTTTAGAGTCTCTTGAAAACAAATTAAATTTGGTTGTTAAAACTTAAGGTTTGAGCTAATGGATGAATTCTTGGATGCTTGAGTACTACTTGGCCATGGATTCTAAATTGATGACTTGAGATGAATTATTTGTACCTAGTGAGAATTAGCCTTATTTTTGTGACACACATATGTGATTGTACTCTAGAACTTGCATAGGTTCTTTCAAAGCCATATTTCTATGATTGGATCACATCTATAGAGGCTAATCAATTTGTTTCTCCTTTCCATATCAGTTTTTGGCAATAATCAAGTCTATTCTATTTTTTTTCCTATATTTCCTACTCTTAACCATACTTTTCCATGGATTTGTTTGTTTGGGATGTTTCTTGATGCTACTTTGCCTAAGACGGACAAAAGATTAAGTGTGGGGGAGGTGACTAGTGTTTTGGAATCACTTTGTATCAAGGATGCATTTCATTTCAAGGGAAAAAAAATTTTTTTTTTGCGATTGAAGCCAAAAGGTGCCAAGTTTAATTCGGCTGAAGAAGGAAGAAAATTCTATGCCAAAGTGGAAAGGAAATGGCTAAGCGAAGTATCAAGAATGAAATCCAAACAGAAATCAGTGAAGGAAACAACTACAATGGAAATTCTGCAAGTCCAAGTGGCACGCAAATGAAAAATTCTGTGCCAAAGTGAAGGAAAAAAAATTCTGTGAAGCATGATTTGGTCAGAATGGTTTGGATCAGAAATTGAATTGAATTGCAACTAATCTAAATTGAATTACAACTGCATAGTTCGATTGCAGCTAGTCTGAAAAGTGTTGGGAAGAATTCAAATTGAGTTGGGTTGTTTTAATCTGAATTGAATTGCAAGGGTTGCTGACAAGAATTAAGAAATAACCCTTCACCATGCGATCAGAAATTTTGGAGAGCAGCAGGGTTGTAAAAAATTGCTGATACATGGTCGAATTCTTGATGGAAATGAGGAAGTTTGGCCCACTGAATAAAATAGTTAGACCAAGCAAAGTATCAAGCATATTGAATGAAAAAAAAAAAGCAATGAAGCTGAACATTCTGTTGATCTTGGGAGTTGACAGTTTGTTTGGAACTTAATACTTCTTGAAGCTGCAGAATCAGGAATAATTGAAGAATTCGCCAGCCTATAAGCATTCGGTTATGTTTCCATGGTGATTGGCAGAATGTAAACTGAAAAATGCAGATATGAAAAAGAAGAAGAGCTGGAAATTCTGGGAACAAAAGATGCAATTCATTTGAAAGCTCACAGCAGTGTTGGATTGGAGCTAGTTCTGATAAGGATTTGGGAGCTGGACACAACATGACTGAACAAAATGAAGACCAAAAATAGAAGTTAGCAGCTGACCATAAAAGCAGAGAAAGCAGAAAAAAAAAAGAAAAGAAATAAAGTGGCACGCAAATGAAGTTTTGACACCATGAAACAAGTGAAGTTTTTCTCATCCGAATCAAAGACCTGCTCCACTACCATTCTGACTTTGCTAGAGGGTTATATAAAAAAAAAGAAAAAAAATGAGAAAAGAGAAGGAAGCAAGGTTGGCACGCAAAAGCAAAATTGGCACATTGAAACCAATGAGGCTCTCTTCATCCAAATCAAAGGCATTACCCAAGTCTTACTCCACCACACTTCTGATTTCACTAGAGGACTATAAAGAGGGCAAAGTGCATTAGAAATCTTCTTGAGCATCCAAGTTTTCCACTTCATCAATTTTTCTATTTTCTTAACTTTTGCTTCATTCTTGACATTTCATATGTCTTTAGCTTGTTTGAAATAAACATTTATAGATGTGGATCTGAATCATGAATAATGGTGGAGAGTAGATAACAAGCAAGCCTATGATAGTGCAAAAAGCATGTGTGTTTGAGTGAGCTCCACTTTCATCATGCACTTAGAACTCAAGAAGAGAGCCACCAAAACTTCCCTTGAAAGGCTTAGTGAGTTAAATTCATCTCAATGAATCATGAAGGATGAAATTGCTAAGTTGTTGATTTAAGGATGAGATACTAATCCATAGAGTTTAGATTTTTGAGAATTGACAACCTTAGGTAATTTCTTTTCAATTGCTTCTAACTAAGTTTGGAAAGAATCTAAGGGATTTAGTAGTTTTCGCGAGACGCTCAAGTTTAAGTGTGGGGGAGTTGATAAGTACTATTTTGTTGATCATTTCAGATTCTAAAATCCATATTTGACCCATATTTTACTTGCTAATATTGAATTTATCTTAGGTTCTATGAATTAATTCTATTTTGGGTTTTATTGTAAATCTTGATACATTTGAAATATTTTGGCACTAAATTGTGTATTTACTTTTATAGGCTGGAAGGATCATGGACCTAGGTCATGCTGGGTCAAACTTGAGTCAGAAGTAGATCGGATCGAGTGATCAAGCATCCGACTAATATGGGTCGTCCGATTCAAAAACGGCTAGATCTGAGCCATCTGAGAACTTTTGATGCAATCCGAGCTAGGGTTAAAGCTAATAAAGCACTCAGGTCATGATCTGAAATTTTCATCCAATGCAGAGATCATTCAGCCGTTGGATCAAGTTCAGGAGGATCTAGACCGTCCATTCAAAGATCAGGTAGATCTGAGCCATCCGTTGCAAATCTAGAAGATCCGAGCTACTGAGAGGCAGATCCTGACCCTTGATCAAGATTTGGAAAATTTGGTTCAGATCTGAAGAGATCCAGCCATTGGATGGAGTTAAGTTAATCACAGCCGTCCATTTCCAAACTATATAAACTGCCTTCCTTCATAGATCAGATCTGTCGTGTCTTCGCCGTAGTTTCCAGTTCTTCACGTTTTCTTCACTGTTCTTCTTCAGTTCTTCCCATCCGATCGCGCGACCGCTTCGACTTCATCCTTGGATCAAGCTCTAGATTGTCGGGATGATGTTTCCGTGAAGATTTCATCTCAATTTCACCACTGAACAGAGCAAAGTGAGGGTTTCATTAGCTCTGCCATTCGACTAATCGGATCTCGGTTTTGTGCCATTTTTCATCCACCTGAGCAAGTCAGAGGGTTCTCTGGATTGCTCTGATCGTCCCCAAGTCATCACCGCAATCCCACACAGCGAGATCGAGGAGATCGAATGGATTTTTCAGCCGGGAGCAGAGTTTGAGTTGAATCAATCGTGGAGTCAGATTTTCCAGCGATTTGTCGAGCTAGGGGGTTCGTGTAACACCCCAAATTTGTCAATGTAAAATCATGACAATGTATGAAAATGGTTATAATGAAATATATGAATTTCATGCAATCACATGCTATGAAATGTTATGAATGCATGAAATATTATATTCATGAAATATTATTATCATGAAATATTAGCATGAAATATTATATTCATGAATATGGAATATTAAAAATATTATGAAATAATATTTTTAGAATATTATGAAATATTCTGAATTCATAAAATATTATTCATATTATGAAATTTCATGATGGGCTTGGTTTAATGGGCTTTGACATGGGTTAGTGCAAATTGTGATAAAAAGAAGAGCTAGAAAGGAGGAAGCAAGGATTGAACCTTGGACCTCCTAGTTGCACTCACCATGTCATAACCAATGAACCAAGCAATATTTCATGTAGAAGGAGAATGGAACATGCTTGTTAAGTGTGTAAGAGTGAAGAGACATGTCTTTTCATGAGAGAAGTATAAATAAGGGAGTTGGAATAACTTCCTCTTTTTTTTATCTTCTTCCTCACTCTCCAAAACCGAAACCTCCTTCATCTTCTTCCCTTGTCCATTTTCGAAAATCAAGTCTAGGGTTCTAGCCCTAGAAAAGTTGGAAGGAAGAAGACCTTTGAAGGTTCTTGCCACTACTAAGTCTAAGGAGCCCTAGAGAAGATTCGGAAAGGATTTTCACTTGCCCTACAAATCTAGGGTACCCTACGGAGTAAGAGAAAGAGAAATCCAAGCGAAAGGATGTAAGTATCCTCTCGCCTGTGGCATAATTGTTGTTGAATGTTTGTTTGTTTCATTCTTTTGCAAGATCACAAGGACCCTCCTTGATGAAGGTTTCGGCCACCCCAAGTAAGGGGTCCAAGAAAAGAGTTTTTGGCCAAACCTTGATACATGCTAGTACTCATAGGGACTTTAGACTCATATGTGTGTTTTCCAAATTTTTGGAAGGACAAAAACTAGGGTTTGGTACCCTACAAGTTTCGGCCACCCTTGTGGTGGAGGCCAAGTGAAGTTTTCTTTTATCAAACCTTGATACATGCTAGTGCCCTAGGGATTCTATACACATATGTGTTGTTTCCAAATTTTTGAGAGAACAAAAATTAGGGTTTTGGTACCCTACAAGGTTTCGGCCAAGGCTTGGATTTCCTTGGGGTTGTGAAGTGAAATCACTTCTTGATGCATGACATGAATGCTAACAAATATTGTATACATGTGTGTTGTTTTTCAAATTTTTGAGAAGACAAAATTAGGGTATGCTACCCTATATAACTTTCGGCCAACCCTAGGAGAATTAGGGTTTAAGGGTGTATGATTTTCCTTATGATATATCCATGCTTAATAAGTATAGGCAAGGTGTTTGTGTAAATGCTTGTGTGAATATTTGAAACCATGAAGCATGCTATCACTTATTTAAGTTTCGGCCAACCCTAATTCTAGGGTTGGGAAGTACCTAATGAGACCATGAAGCATGCTACTACATATGTGATGTGTGTATAATTTATGTGACCTATCTTGTTAGGTATAAAAGCATGCCTTATAGCCCATGGGGCACCTTGATGATATGAACATGATGTGTTTGATAATATGCTTAAAAAGGGTTACTCTATTGAAACTGGGATCAAGAGCACCCGAATGCGTGGTGTGTCCCTAGGGGATCAAGAGCACCCGAATGTGTGGTGTGTCCCTTTGAGAAGTGATTAAGAGTACCTTTAGGCATATACATATATGAGTAATTGCATGATAAATTACTTTACTTTGGAAAGTTGTGTACCCGACTCGGAAGGGGGTCGTTAAACAAATCCAATGAGCATGTTAAGGTCATGGCATTGGTAGGACGGAAGGGTCCTGCTCTAATTAGATTGGTGGCTCGCTACCCCAATTTATTAGGGAACGCGCATGATGTGGTACGACAACTGGGCCCTGGATGATGATATGATATTTTGAAGTACTTACCATTATGGAACCTTTTTGAAAAACATTTCTCATCATGTGATCTTGTTCCGTAAAGTACTTAGAGATAAATTGATGTGATGTTTATGATGCTTTGATGAGATGCTTATGATGCTGATAATTCTATCTGATTATTGTGTACATGATATGATGTATTGATATGGATTTTGCGAGTAGGCCCGGATTCTTACTAAGCATGTTTTGCTTACTAGTTCCTGTTATTTTTCTTATGCTGCAGATAGCGGTAAGAAATACTCGAACTAAAGGAAGAGGCAGAGGGAAGGTTGGAGGATGTGTGTGGTGATGGCTCGGGAAAGAACGAAAGATTCTATCTACCTTGTTTTGTCTAGAATCTAAACTGCTTCCCATAATTACTATTGAAATTGTATTGCTATACTCTGAATGGGTGATGATCATGACTACTCTACTGTGATTGAGTTAGTGGTATGGAACCTATGTTATGCTAGATAATACTATCATTAATGTTTAAATATTGTAGAATGCATGCTAAGGAAAATACTAGGTAATTACTATTTTCTGTTTCTTATGAATGCTTCCTTTGCATGTATCTAAGACTAGATAACTCTTGCTATATTCCTATGTTGTATCCTGTTCAAACCATGTTTATTCCATGCTTTAGTGTGTTACATGATCTTCCTATTAGGTTGTAAATGCATGTAGATATAAAAGAAATGAAAAACCATGCTTGGTAAATTAGTCTTCAATAGGCATGCCTACTATATTTCTTGTATGTAACTGTTTTGTTTGGATATACATGCTTAACATGGTTGTATGATATGAGTGTATGGACCCGTAACCCCGCCTTAGGGTAGACATAAGGACGGACGTTACAGTTCGTGGCTTACTCTTGTGTGACAGCAAGAAGTGCTTGAGCTAAGGAAGGGATCGAAGCTTAGTTTCTTTGCGAATTCTTGTTTCTTATCAGTAGTTTCAATTTCAGCGTATCAATTCCAGTTTCTGAATTTTGTATCAGTGAATTTAGTTGTTCTGAATCGTTTATGCATTCATCAGTGTTTCAATTCTGCACTCTTATTAGCTAGGTTACTTGTTTAGTGAACAATTGCTCTTAATTTCAGTTGGCTTCGTAATTCTGTACCTGCGTATCAGTTTTCTGCTTCCTTTCTTGCGTATCAACATTAGTTTCTGAATTTTGCGGCTTACTTCAAATTTAGTTTATGTCTAGCTTTAATTCCTGAAATTAGAGACAACATTTAGTGTGCTAATGCATTTGATCTAAGTTTGTTTCGCATTTAGTTTTATTTCTGCATTTTTGCTCAGCTTGCTTGCGTATTGGTTTCAATGGTTGCGTATCAGCTTTATTTCTGCAAATTCAGCTGATAGCTTCTGAATTTGTGTCAAGTGAACATTAGTTCTTCTTAATCTCTTTTGAACTTTAGATTAGTGCATTCGAACTCAGTTTACTCTATTAGACTCTGCATTTGAATTGTTGCTGCATCTCTGCATTTGGATTCTGCATTCGACAGTTTCAGTATTATTGCTGCAATGTTTCAGTTTATCATTTCCGAAGTTTGTATCAATGAAACATTAGCTTTTCTGAATCTTATCTGAACACTAGTTTTGTGCACTTGATCTCAGTTGCTTGTTTGTTTCTGCATTTAAATTGTTGCTGCATCCCTACATTCGGTTTCTGAAATTCTGAATTCATTTTTGCATTCGATTTGTTTCTGAAATTTAGAGTTCTTATCCTGCGCATCAAGTGGTAGTTTGCCTTGTGTATCAAGTGGAAATTCAAAACTGGTTTGTATCAAGTTAAACACAGCTTAATTCTTGCATATCACTGTGCTTGGTCGTTTCATGCGGTTTGTATCAGTGAAGATTAAGAAATTGATTGGAGTTCAACTTGTTCCTCATTCGGTTGGTTTGAGTTTTAATCCTTGAAGTGTAGCACAACTCTTAGTGTAGTATTTCACTTGATGTCAGTTTTGTATGAATTTCTGCGCATTTTCATTAGTTGATTAAAGTTGTTCATTGGTTGAGTTCATTAATTGTCATTACCTTGTTTAAGTTCGCTTAGTTAAGTTTCCTTTCTTTTTATTGTGTTTTCATCTCTAATTGACACCAAACCCACTTCTTACTTGAAACCCAAAAATATTTGATGACACATAAACTCGAGCTTGAATCAAACATCCTTAACTAGCCCTAGGAAAAATACGACCTGTGGCCCCTTTACTACATTTTATCCTTGTTAGCAAAAAGGGTTTCCAGCTTTACAAATATCTAAATTTGAGACCCACATTCGTGACACCTATCTTTGGGTTCCATCACCCCCCCCCCCCACCGACGATTGACTATTGCTGTACTCTGATCTTGTTTTCATGGTTGGTGATTTGACTGTTTTGCATGTTATGTCTTGGTGGTGTTGTTGACTATACTTTGATGCATTGATATGCATCTAACTATTTGTCTGTCTTGGATTTTTGCTGCACTTGACTATATTCTGATGTTGTGTGATGCATCTGACTATGTTGCCTATGATGACTTGGTGATGTCTTAACTGATTCCATGTATATCATGCTACTCCATGTTTATTCCTAGTTCCTATTTTACTCCTGATTCATATGTTGCATGTGGTTTCTATGTCCTGTTTTATATTTATCACATGATTTCATATGATTCCCTTTTCGGTGTTTGACAAAGGGGGAGAGTGTGGTTTGGTTAAGTTTAGAATACTATGAGTTTAACTGTTGTAGGGGGAGGATCCTGATTCTCCTACAATTCTGAAATTTGAGAAATTAAATTCAAATTCCTAAACTTAAAATCGGGTTGTCAAACAACAAAAAGGGGGAGATTGTTGATGCAGTCTGACCCTGATTGTTATTTTGGTGTTAACACCGATTTTAGTTTAGGTTGATGAGATGATTGAGATTAAGTCCTGGTCGGGGACTGGGCACGGAGTTAGATGAAAAAGTCCTAACTTGGAGGGTTAGGTGTGAAAAGTCCTAGCTTGGAGGGCTAGGTGTGAAAAGTCATAACTTGGAGAGTTAGGTATGAAAAGTCCTGGCTTGGAGGGTCAGGTCCTAGCCTGGAGGGCTAGGTTGGATGAAATCCTGGCTTGGAGGGTCAGGTCCTAGCTTGGAGGGCTAGGTGGATGAAACCCTGGCTTGGAGGGCTAGGTGGATGAAATCCTAGCTTGGAGGGCTAGGTGGATGAAATCCGGGCTTGGAGGGCCAGGTCCTAGCTTGGAGGGCTAGGTTGGGAGAAATCCTGGCTTGGAGGGCCAGGTTGAAGTCCCGGTGAGTGAGACTGGGCATGGAGTCTTGGTCCGAGGGACCAAGCACGAGTCAGAGAAGGGCTGGAGGCTTGTTCTCTTGACTTAGAGTGGATTTGGTCTTGCCTGGATCGGTCTGGTGACCGATAAGGAATGTTGGCACGAAGTTCCCTCGTGGATCGGTCTGGTGACCGATCCAGCTATGTCTGATCAGTCTGGTGACCGATCAGGGAGCATACAGTGAGTTTGGGAACCTTACTGCTCGGCTCCTGATCGGTCTGGTGACCGATCAGGGAGCTAATTGTAGGGTTTTTCGGGCCGCGAAAACCGCTTTTTCGCATCGCGGAAACCCCGAAAGCCCCAATAGAAAGGATCCGAGTGAAGAAAACCATTTCAAAAATTTACGAGTACTCGTTTACATGCTTCAAAACCGATCTACAACCTAGATCTATTAGAGAAGAGAAAAACTACCTTCGATGCGTGCCCCGCAATTCCCGCTCGCTCCTCGGTTGGTGTCGGATCTCAAGGATGCAAAGTAGCAACCCTCTAGAAGTATCCACACAAGCAAGAGAGTGGAGAGGAGAGCCCAAAAGTGTGCTAGCACTACTTGGGGTATCGGCAAGATGAGAGGAGAGGGAGAGCAAAACCAAAACAAAACCAAGTGAGGAGAAGAATGAATCACACACCCACAAAAAAAACTCCTTTTTTTGTGTGTTTAAGTGGCAGGCCACTTAATGGCCATTATTGGCCATTAAGTGGCCGGCCACCACCTTTGGTAACCCCCTATTTGAATTCAAAATTCAAATGGGGAGGTTACTTAGCCTTGATGATGATGCCAAGTCATCACTTGGTCAAGTCAAGGCGATGTGGCTTGAGTCAAGTCAAACTTGCCTCTTATGGACTTTCCATATTTAGCCAAAGTCAAACTTTGACTTCATTATTCTCCCATGATTAGATTCATCCAACACTTGGATCAAACTCGAGTCCAACTCAAGTTGTCTAATTTGAGTCAAGTCAAACTTGCCTTTTATGGACTTTCCATATTTAGCCAAAGTCAAACTTTGACTTCATTACTCTCGGTCCATCATATGGACTTATTCTCCATCTATTGCTCTATTTGTGTGACCCTATAGGTTCTTGTAACGTTGGCAATGCCCTTAAACCTATTTAAGGACATAAGCAATGAGAGGTATCTGGCAACACATCATTGCTACCCAAGTTACAAGAATGTCGAGATCCAACATCACCATTGTGACTAATAATTGTGACCATCACAATATGTGACAACGTCCTTCTATCCTCGATATCTAGATTGATCTTTCATGAGGCATAGACCGTGTCATCCTCAAATCAATCTATATGTCTTGATCTCCAAGTAGACTCACTATAATCAAATAAGCTCAATATCTAATATTGCCTTATTTGGGCATGGCCATGCACTTAGTGGTCTTACTCTATCAAGAACGAAGATATCACTCCCGTCATATAGGAGGGATAGATCCCATCTACGTTACTCACATCCCTCCGCATAATTTGTTACAAACCCAGTAATCGCCTTTATAGTCCACCCAGTTACGGGTGACGTTTGACGAAGCCAAAGTACGTAACTCCTTATGTAGGGAACTATGGTAACTTCAGGTCTAGGACTATAGTCATACTAATAGTCACATGAGAAAGTATATGACACTCATATAACGATCCATGATACTTTCTCATGGCGGGCCATTCAGTATACATTCTCTAATGTATACCCATGTGTCAACTTGATATCTCATATCCATGACTTGTGAGATCAAGTCATCATGTTGACCTACATGCTAGTCTCTATGCATTAACATTGTCCTTGAATGTTAATACTTGACTAGGAATAATTAAGAGTAGTGTTCTCTATATCATCTCACTATCGATTCAACTAATCGATTGATATAGATAAGAACCTTCTACTCAAGGACGTTATTATACTAAGTTATTTGGCACCAATACACATAAGTACAATAACCATAAGAAATGCCTTTATATATAAGAAATATATATACAAGAATATGATACAATGAGTCCAAAAAGTAATCATCATATGATTGGCTCTAGGGCTCTCACTAACAATCTCCCACTAGCACTAGTGCCAATCGCTGTAGTATCTAATACCCAATGACCTAGTGTGACCATCATGCTTCATCTGTGCCAAAGCCTTGGTCAATGGATCTGCGACGTTAGCCTCTGTGGGTACTCTGCAAATCTTCACATCTCCTCGATCGATGATCTCTCGAATGAGATGGAATCGCCGTAGTATGTGTTTGGTCCGCTGGTGTGAGCGAGGTTCCTTAGCCTGCGCAATAGCTCCATTGTTGTCACAATAGAGCTCTACGGGATCAGATATGCTAGGAACCACCCCAAGCTCAGTGATGAACTTGCGGATCCAAACTGCCTCCTTTGCTGCCTCTGATGCAGCAATATACTCAGCTTCTGTTGTAGAATCTGCAACTGTGTCCTGCTTCGAACTCTTCCAGCTCACAGCTCCGCCATTCAAGCAAAACACGAACCCTGACTGCGATCTGTAATCATCCTGGTCGGTTTGGAAGCTGGCATCAGTGTAACCCTTTACAACTAGATGCTCATCGCCTCCAAATATCAAAAAATATTCCTTAGTCCTTCTTAAGTACTTAAGGATATTCTTGACCGCTATCCAGTGACGTTCACCTGGATCTGACTGGTACCTGCTCGTCATGCTCAAAGCATACGAGACATCAGGACGAGTACATAACATGGCGTACATGATAGATCCTATGGCAGAAGCATAAGAGATCTTATCCATGCGGTCTCTCTCCTCTCTAGAAGAGGGACTCTGAGTCTTCGAAAGACTCACACCATGTGACATTGGCAGAATTCCTCTCTTGGAATTCTGCATGGCAAAACGGTGTAATACCGTATCGATGTATGTACTCTGACTTAGGCCAAGCAATCTCTTAGATCTATCTCTATAGATCTTAATGCCTAGAATGCAGGCTGCTTCACCTAAGTCCTTCATTGCGAAACAAGTCCCCAACCAAGTCTTCATAGACTGTAGCGAAGGGATGTTGTTCCCAATGAGTAGTATGTCATCCACATACAAGACTAGGAAGACTACTGTGCTCCCACTAACCATCTTGTAGACACAAGGTTCATCTTCGTTCTTGATGAAACCAAACTGTTTGATCGCATCATCGAATCGAAGATTCCAGCTCCGAGAAGCTTGCTTTAGACCATAAATGGCCCTATGCAGCTTGCATACTCTGCCAGTATGCTGTGGATCTACAAAACCCTCAGGCTGTGTCATGTACACATCCTCGAGGAGGTTTCCATTCAGAAACGCTATCTTGACATCCATCTGCCAGATCTCATAATCGTGGTAGGCTACAATAGCAAGCATGATCCGAATGGACTTAAACATCGCTACTGGAGAAAAAGTTTCATCATAGTCAATACCATGAATTTGCTTGAAACCTTTAGCTACCAGTCTACCCTTATAGGTATGAGTAAGTCCATCCATGTTAGGCTTTCTCTTAAAGACCCACTTACACCCAATGGGTTTGACCCCTTCAGGTGGATCAACCAAGGTCCAAACTTGGTTAGTGTACATGGATTCCATTTCGGATCTCATGGCTTCCAGCCATGACTCAGAATCTGGGCTCATCACAGCTTCCTGATAGGTGGTACGCTCATTCTTAATGATCATAACGTCATCATGGTCAGGCAAGAAAAATGAATATCTCTCAGGCTGACGACGTACCCTATCAGACCTGCGAAGAGGTAGGTCTACCTGAACAGGTTGTTGTTCCACAACTTCTTGTGTAACAATCTCATCCACAACTTCTTGTGGTTCCTGTTCAGTATCCATCAAGGGCTCAGTGCTATGGTCGTTGTCTTGAACTTCTTCAAGATCAAACGAACTCCCACTAGTCTTTCTAGAAACAAAGTCCCTTTCTAGAAAGACCCCAGTCTTAGCAACAAACACTTTGTGTTGACTGGGAATGTAGAAGTAATATCCCTTAGTTTCCTTGGGATATCCCACGAAATAGTACTTATCGGACTTGGGTCACAGTTTGTCTGAGACTTGACGTCTAACGTAAGCCTCACAACCCCAAACCCTCATGAAAGACATCTTGGGACTCCTCCCAGTCCATATCGTATATGGTGTCTTCATGATCGCCTTTGATGGAACACGGTTAAGTGTGAACGCTGCCGTGTCTAGAGCATATCCCCAAAAGGATATAGGAAGATCTGCGTGACTCATCATAGATCGTACCATATCTAATAAGGTACGATTCCTCCTTTCGGATACACCATTCCACTGTGGTGTCCCAGGAGGAGTGAGTTGAGATAGAATCCCACACTCAGCTAAATAGTCACGAAACTCATGGCTCAAGTATTCTCCACCTCGATCTGATCAAAGTATTTTAATACTCTTGCCGAGTTGGTTTTGTACTTCATTTCTGAATTCTTTGAACTTTTCAAAGGACTCGGACTTATGTGTCATCAAGTACACATAACCATATCTACTGAAATCATCAGTAAATGTGATGAAGTATCTATAACCACCTCGAGCAGCAACATTGAAAGGGTCACATACATCAGAATGTATGAGTCCTAACAAATCTGTTGCCCTCTCGCTATGTCCACTAAAGGGAGTCTTAGTCATCTTGCCTAGAAGGCATGACTCGCATGTCTCATATGATTCAAAATCAAATGAATCCAGCAATCCATCCTTATGGAGCTGGGACAAGCGACTCTCATTTATGTGGCCTAAGCGACAGTGCCAGAGATAGGTTGGGTTCAACTCATTTGATCTCAACCTCTTGGTACTTACATTATAGATAGGGCATTCTAAGTCTAGAATGTAGAGTCCGTTGATAAGATCTGCACTACAATAGAACATTTCATTTAAATAGACTGAACAACATTTGTTCTTAATTATAAATGAGAAGCCTTTCTTGTCTAGACAAGAAACAGAAATTATGTTCTTAGTAAGTGCAGGTACATAACAACAATCATCTAGTTCCAGTATAAGCCCAGAGGGCAGAGATAGAAAATAAGTTCCTACAACAACAGCAGCAACTCGTGCTCCATTGCCTACTCGTAGGTCCACCTCGCCCTTTGCCAATGCCCTGCTATTTCTCAGCCCCTGCACATTGGTACAAATGTGAGAAGCACATCCAGTATCTAATACCCATGATGTAGAAATAGAAAGGTTGACTTCTATAACATATATACCTGAAGTAGAAGGCTCGCTTCTCTTCTTCTTAAGATCCTCCAGGTAGATCATGCAGTTTCTTTTCCAATGCCCTTTCTCACCGCAATGGAAACAGGTGGCATCCTTCTGCACCCCACCCTTGGGTTTAAGTGCTGCAGAGCTGGCTTTGCCCTTGGTTTGGGTCTTACCCTTACCTTTGGGCTTCCACTTACCCTTGCCTTTGGCCTTCTGTACCATCAGGACGGTACTAGGCTTCGTGAGATTAGGCTCAGCAGTTCCTAACATGTTGAGTATCTCGGGAAGTGGTTTGTCTAATTCGTTCATGTTGTAATTCATGATGAATTGACGGTAACCTGGCAGCAACGATTGCAGAATCAGGTCGGTAGCCAGCTCTTGGCCCAAGGGAAACCCTAGTCTATCGAGGTTCTCGACGTACCCAATCATCTTGAGTACGTGAGTTCCTACTGGGGTTCCCTCTTTCATCTTGCATGAAAAGAGGGCCTGAGTCACTTCGAACCGCTCATGCCTTGCCTGCCCTTGATATAATTGCTTGAGGTGGCCAATCATATCGTAAGCATTCATGTTCTCGTGTTGCTTCTGAAGCTCAGAGGACATGCAGCATAGCATTAGGCACGACACGTCTAACACGTCGTCTTGATGCTTCTGATGAGCATCTCTAACGCTATGGATGGCTGAGGGTGGTGGTGCTTCAGGAACTGCTTGCTCTAGAACGTACAGCTTACGTTCCTGTTTGAGGACTATCCTCAAGTTCCTGTACCAGTCCAGGAAATTAGCTCTAGTGAGCTTGTCCTTCTCAAGGACAGATCGCAGAGAGAGAGTATTCGCATTTGAGGACATGGCAATCTACAACAGATAAATGCAGAGAATAAATATCATATTCTAGTAATCATCTAATTAGGCCTTTAATTAAATGATGCTCCCACTAAATTATAGGAATTTTGGTGAAATCAATTCATTGGAGTGGTCAAACCACACTACTAGATCCGTACTAATTTACTATAATTTATGTGGGACAAGATCCACATCATACTATGCCTTGAGTTAGCTTTGGCTAAATCGCCCAAGACTTAGTATGATCGGTAGATAACTAATTTATCAATTACATCTCTATGCAACTCTTGTTTATAGGATCAAGATTTAACGTTTACGAATAATCTTGAGTTAGCTTTGGCTAAATCGCTCAAGACTATTTAAAACGGTGATTTTGTCCTACCATTTCCAACTATTGGAATACGCCTATAGCTTTACTCGATCCAATTGAGTTAACTAGTTACTCAATCTGATTGAGCTCGATCTAACCCGAGCCGTGATAGGCGGGACCAAGGTTGTCCTCCGCATCCTACCAAGATTAAATGCGTTGCTCTGCTTTTGGCAGAATCGACAAGCGCATATGATCGAGGTAGTGATGGGTATCAGGACCCGGTAGGCGTTTACGAGTTGATTCGATTTTAGATCTAATCTAATCGAGGATGTGCATCACATCTAGGCATTTATAAAATCTAATTTAATCCTAAATGTGTATTAAGTGCACATCAAAATGTGGTTCCCACATTACTTGTGCATCTCATACACTTAAGTTTATTTTTACTATTCTACATTATCATGCATCATATACATCACAAGCATAGCAATAATAAAAATAAACATAAGTGACTTGGTCATGGCCCTACTAAGACCCTCTCAAGCCAATGAGAGGATCCGATGGTCAACCTAGGTCTAGCGGCTTCTCCAAGCGCTTCCTCTGACCGTCTTTGTGTTGTCGGCTAGTTCTCCCGAGTCCAAG